>VDFB02000013.1:46828686-47187953 GCA_007258455.2 Sequoia sempervirens | reverse complement strand
CTTAAATTAAATGTAAAAATTCACGTGATGATAAATTTTGATCCTTTAAAACATCTTTTTTCTAAAACTAATTTATCAAGATGCTTAGCTAAATGGGTTATATTGTTAATTGAGTTTGATCTTAAATTTTTCTCTCAAAAGGAAATCAAAGGACAAGCCTTAAATGACCATTTATTTGATGCTCCTTCTCCATGAGCATTACCTAATATGGACTCATTCCTGAATGAAGTGTATTGAATATCAAAAAGGAAACATGGGAATTGTACTTTGATGGATCTAAGTGTAGAACTGGATCTGAAGCAGGGCTTATAATAATTCCTATCAATTAAACTTCCTATGGACAAATAACATAGTAGAGTACGAAGCTTTCATTTCTAGATTACATGTAGCTTCAACTCTTGGTATTTAGTAGATTAAGATATTTTGTGATTCCCAATTAATCGTTAAGAAAACAAGTCATTCATATCAAGCGAAACATGAGAAGTTATCTAAGTATAAAGATCTTATAGTGACTTTATTGGAATGCTTTAAATAATATACCATTGAAAACATACAATGAAAGGATAATAGATATGCAGATGTAATGGAAAGCACTTATTCCCTTGTATCTCCTAATGATCCTTCGGTAAATTTCACATTTATAGTCTATATGACCACAAAACCATCAATAGATGACAAGATCAAATAAGTTTTATTAACTGGCATTGAAAACTCTAGTGAATGGTACACAACAATATTCAACTACTTAAAAGAAGGTACATTTCCTGAGCCTACAACTAAAAACACTAGAGCTCATCTTTGAAAACTTGCATTTAAATAGATAATCCTTCCAAATGTGTTATATAGATGATCATTTGATGGTATTTTACTCAGATTCCTTAAATAAGCAAAAATCACTATTGCCATTGAAGATGCTCATGCGAGTGCTTGTCGGGGGCATTTTAGAGGAAGATAAAATTAGTTGAAAATTTGATCGGTATAATGATCATGTTATTCCTTGCACATTTAATAAAGGTGACTTGGTGTTATATGATAATCAACGTAATGCCAATGCCACCCCAAATGAAAAAGGAAAGTTCAGCCCGAATTGGTTAGGACCTTACATAATTAACCAAAGTTATGGGTTTGGAGCATACACATTAATAGAAACATATGGTACACCTCTCAAAGAACCTATCAATGCCACACATCTGTGTTGGTACTATACATAACATCTCCTTTGAATAGTATGTATATTAAAACAATCTTGTTAGATTAAGTAGATAATCTTCTATTTTTTTTATCTTGTATTGCTTCATTTTTTGACAAACAATCTTTGGGTTTCTTAGAATATAGATTAATTGCTCAATAAGTGTGGATTATTAATTTATCTTGCATACTATTCAAATTTATCTTGTGTGTTATATTAGATTAGATCCTCATATGAATTTTAATGTTCTATAAAACTTAGATCATAGGTGCATTTAATTTAACATAGCATACTCAATCACAATGAAGTATCTAATGTAAACTAAAAGTGTTTTGATTAGATCACAAAAATTAGATCATGGAGACATTTATTAAATATTCTTACTAAGACTATTTAATAAATCGCATCGACATCTAATACAACATAAACTTATAAAAATCCAAACGTGAATGCTCATATATATTACATCAAAAGTTCAAGTACATGTAATCAATAATACAATTCTAGTATGGCCTATCTATACTAGACCCCTCAAGGCCTGATGGTGGCATCTATTAGGAGACAATAGAATGTGATCATGATCTACTCGTGGATCTCATAGCTGCTTGTAGGCCCTACACATCTCCAATCACTCTATCCTCTCATATGAGTGCCTCAATGTACTCCTACTCTATTTGGTCTCTATCTTCCTATAGCCTACCAGTAACCTCTCTCTCTTGCTTTGTGACCTCTGACCATAGGACGACCTCTATCTTGCTATTTGTCGAAACTTGAGATGCTTGGAGCTCATCATATGTAACCTCCAATGCTGAAAGTTGTCCTACAACGTGCTCCTCTCTAGACTCAAATAGGTCCATGCATCTCTTTGTGCTCTCATATTATTCCCTCAACCTCACAACAAGATCAAAGAGATTTTCATGGTGCCCCATCAAAAGTGGGGGAATGTACTCTAAAGGTATATCCTCAAGTGTGGGAAAAGGAGGAACCATCTCCATGGTCACCTACTGATAGAGAACATGCGACTCTCACATGGACCTTGCAAGATGGAAATCATAAAATATTTCAATACACATTATGATAGATATATAAACCATATACATAAATGTAAAAGCATAATGAAAGCATAAATAACACATCATCACCTTGGTCTCTATCTTTCTAGTCAAGGAATAGCCATGTAACAATGGATCCCTCTTGTGTAGGAAGTGTGGATGGTCCACTACCATTAGCCTACCCTTGGTCATGAGTCTTGATTCCCATTTCTGCCACTAATTGTGCTTTAGTGACTTAGTCAGGAGCTGAATCCCTCCTCTCGAGGTTAGTTGGGACCTCATCTGCCTCATCAAGCTCATCACTCATCGATTGGACATCCTCCTCCTCATATAAAAATATATCTGGTACTATTCCCTCATCATCTTAATCCTTGTCGATCTCATCATTATCCCTATCATATATGTGACTTGAGAGAGGTCCCACATGGCTCGTAGGGTAATGCCTAGGAAGGACATGAGCTGGTCGTGCTCCAATCCACCACTATCCATAGGCTAATGTAGTACCTATGTCATCAACATTAGAGATTGGGGGCATGTTGTGGTCCTCATCATCTGAATTGCTAAAATCAACATCGTCAATGGTGAGGCAACAACTATCTCCTAGCCTAGAAGCACTCCATGCTAACCTTAAATACTTGGGTCGTGGCCTCAGTGGAACCTAAATCTATCAAAACTATCACATAACATGATCATAGTAGAAGGGTCTCACAATGTAATCATGTCATCCGAGTAGAAATCAATCTTGTTGCATTCCTAACTAATTGATGTGTCTCATCTACCCACTAGGGTATCATGAGATACAGTCTCCATAATATGTCATCATCATCTAAGTGGTCAAATCTAACTCATCAGTGTAAAAAATCTCCATCCTTCCAAGAACATCTCAAAGAGTAGCTATAGGCTCTTGGATAGCCCATGGCCACTATGGTCAAATACCTTGTTAGCCTAGCACAGGTATGAAATTAAGGAAAATGGTTTCTTTATGGTTTAGGACATAAAACAACACATTTCACAATCATTCATTCAAGGAAAGCCCTAGAGATTTCAATCTAAAGTATGCAAAGGAGAAAGAGACCTTGCAATAGGGTTGTCTTAGGGTCTGATTATAAACTAAAGAGGGGTTCACTACCAAGCTAGGGCTTGGAAATACTAATTAAATGTAATACCTAATGCCAAAACCTAATGCAATGCAAGACTTCAATAAATGACCTAGAAAAGCATCTAAAATAGAATAGCAAAGTGAGAAAATAGAAGTTTGCACCTAGAAATCTGTAGATTCCAGGAATGAGCTCTGAAACATTGAAAATATTGAAATTAGGTTACACTAGGACTCATACACCAGTTATGGGTGTATCAGTCCCATACTAGGGTTTCTAGTCTCAAACAAGTTTCTAATAGTGTAGATTCAGGATCTACAAAAATTTGAAAAATTTGCATGTAGTGGGACTCATATGCCACTTCTAGCATATTAGTCCCATTCTGCTTTTTTGGGAATTCAAAGTTCAAATCTATGCTCCAATATCTTCACTTCCCTTCCAAACTAATTTCTAGATCTGAACCTGTAAAAAGACCTACAAAATATAGAATATAGAGTTGATTTTCTTATGGGGGATTTTCCTCAATCAAACCCCTAGTTTGGTAATTAAAACTTGATAGAAATAATGAATCTTGAATGCAATTTTGAACATAAACCCTAACCTTATGTTTGTCTAAGATTAGGAAATCTGAAATGCAATGCAACCCTATCTTATTGTGCTAGAATGAGATGAAAGAATGAAACATAGACATGAATGACCCACCTTGAGAAATCTCTAACCACCCAAATGAGCCCTAATAATGTATGTACCTTCCTTAGGCTGAATGGAATGATAATGGAGGATGGAGTCACTTAGGAAATAGGTGATTAGGCTTGGCTTGATGGATAATTGCATCTCCCCAACCTAGAATCCATCATGATTCACCATAGGCAACCATAATCAATCCTTGACAATGCTAGATCTTGAATGAAAGTGAGCTTTAAGACCTACAAAAACACAATAATGTTGCTCCAAGGCTTCAACTTTGTTGATTGCTTGTTCTTGAATGCTCTTGTAAAGAATGCTTGAATGCTCTTGAATGCTTGGATCTTCAAAATTGCTCTTCTAGATTATTGCTTAGATGAAAAATGATTTTAGAAGCTTGTTTATATAGGAAACACACCTAATTTACTGTTATTTAGATCTCAAAAGCTAACATCAACCAAAATTTTAAATTAAAAAATCAAATTTCTCACTCAAACTCTGAAAAGGGCTCAGGTGGGACTCATACACCACTCCTGGCATATGGGTCCCACCTAGGGGGATTCATATGCCAGGAGTTACATATGAGTCCCACCCAAGATTTTCAAGGTGGGTTGTTACAATTTTTGATGCTTTTAAGGATTTTTCCGAGTCTTTTAGTTGAAATAATCCCTGAGATTTGAAATAAAGTGTCTTAGGGGCTTATTAATGATGAATTAAAGGGTAATTAATGCAAGCATACTAAAATAGGTCCAAATTAAATGAGAAATTGCACTATCTCCAAGAAGGGAGTATAATTTTCATTATTACAATGTGATGTGCTTAGAGCACGACACTTGCAAGTGCATACAATATATTATGTTTTCTAGCTCTTGGTAGATGAAACGCCCTAGATCATAGTATAAATATGCTAGCATACTACAACTGCGTGCATATATAGTCTAATGCTCCTTCATATCTCAGATGATGTGGAGTAATCCTTCGTCTAAGTGTGTGCCTCGCCCATTAGGAACTAGCACTAGTGTTGTAGTGACTATCATAATGCACCTCAGAAGCAACGAGCATTCATATAGTATCGATCTGACCTTGATGCGGGATGTGATGCTCACCTCTCAGATGGGACAACCTAGGTAGTATTTAATATCCTCTTGCATCTCCTCATGTGACCACTCCTCTACTTAATGGACGATCTCACTCTAGATAGGTAACTACTAGATGCAATGAATGTCCTCTAGTGTAATGATCATCTCCCCTATAGGAAAGTGAAAGGTACATGTATCTGCATCCCACCTCTCTACTAGGGCCATAAGCATCACATCATGATACCTCATGGGTGGCATGAGGTATACCCAAAATAATCTTGTCTCCTATAAGATACTAATCTCATCCTCTAATAGCTCAGAAAATTGCACTCAAAGGAAACAAAATTGTCTACCTCCTAGATGCTAGCAAGCTCAAGGAGGGTCCTAAAGAATTAAAAATAAAAACATCACTAAATTTCCTAAATATATGCATTAAATAATTAAAATTACACTAAATTTGTTCTAGGACACTTTGCAACCAGCTTGGACATATTGGTCATTTTTGGACGAGGGTGGTCCTGGACACTTTAGCCATTTTTGGACACTTAGCAACTAAGTATGGTCAACTCATATCAGATATCCTTGTGTTATTGTTTGACACCTCATATATCAGAGGATTTTTAGATTGTATGTGACCGCTCCCCCTGAAACCATTAGAAGGTTCAATTTTTGGAAGAGGTATCTGCACCTGATGCACATACAAATGTATTTGACTCATCCTCTTTCTTAGGTTCTTCCTTTTTCCTCTAAATCTTTTCCAATTATTTTCTAACTTCATTAGGATCAACTTTATTCATAGAATTGTTTTTTTATTTTGTATTAGGTTTCTTCCCAACTTTTATCCTACAAAATTTTGAGATATATCCTAGTTTGTTGCAAGTGTAGCACACAACATATATTTGATCAAACTAATTTACAATCATCCTTGACTTGCACTAATTAGCTTTATATCTAAAGATATTACATGTGTAATAGTATCCTTAAAAATATTGAATCCTTCTATTAGCATTAAATCTGTTCAGCATTATTTGGCTTCTACACTCGATAGCTCTATGTCCAAACTTATTGCAAGCATAGCATTGTTCAACAAAGAATCTAACATTTTGATGCATTCTATTCTAGTTAATTCTACTTCTGCATTGTTTTTCTCTATGACCAAAATTATTGCATGAGAAACAAAAACCATTAAAAGATGGGTACCTTTGAGCATTAGGTTGTCAAATAAGAATCCTTTCGATATTGCTCCTTTAGTTCATGATTTGATGAATATTGCCTTGAAACTTCTTTTGATTGTCCCCTTTGTTGGAAATGGGTTTTTCCTTTGAGATTTGTCCTTCTTCAAGTCCTAGACCACTTTTATCCTTAGAAGGTTTCTAAGATGCAATCAACTCATTAAGCTTTGTAGATCTTGTTTTGAATTTTTTCATCACGAGCTTTTTCTTTTTCCAGATCAGATCTTAGGGTTACTACTTCTTATTCAAGCTTTGCACATTCATCAATTTTATTTTGAATATCAATTTTTTGACATTCCCCAATTCGCTTCCTTTATTCAACTTGCACCTTCAGTCCAGTAATATCTTCATTATCCTTTTTCAACTGATCACTAACTTCTCTGTGTCTTTCCTTGAACTTTTTAATCTGCTCTCTTAACTTTTTGATGCATTCATTTGCTTCCGTTCAGTTTCCTCTCATAGTTTCCTTCTCATCTTAATTTTTTTCCAATTCTTCAAGGGCAGCATTGATTTTCTTAGATGCAGAGTTTTCTTTCGAAGGAACAAGATAGCTTTTTTTAGCCATGTATTCAAATTTTGGGACCTTCTTCAAGCTGTAAGACTTCTTCATTGGAACCAAGCTCTGATACCAATTGTTGAATACACTGAATACGGAGAGGGGGGTGAATCAATATTCTGCTAACCCAATTAATTACTAACTATCCAATTATCAATCCACATCTAGCTACAAGAGTGAACCAAAACATAAAGGAGATCATAACACATTGACACCAAAAAATTTACAAGGAAAATCCACAAAGGAAAAAAACATGGTGAGGATTAGCTCACAATATATTATAACCAGTTATAAGATATTACAGGGCTTACTATTAGGATGCACTTTCCTTGAAAGGCTCATAGCCTAAATACAAAAGTGGCTTATTGCCAAGATACAAAAGGTGTGATTCACTGACAAATGATGAACTGAGTAAGTATGCCTTCAATGTGTAGAGATCAGTTTTAGTTAGGCTCTGGAATACCAAAATTTTTGCTTTAGCTGTAGACATACAACACTGTTAAAACCTTTGCACAGTCACACTTGTCGCATCACTATATACCACACAATTCCTTCATCTATATATGTATCACACACACACACACACTCACATATAGCTTCATCTTTATACATCAATTAGGTTGGCTTAATTGAATGCACAACTCAAAAAGGTTTGTTGGCTTAAATCAAAAGTCCTTTTGGCGTGTTCAAAAAACCACAACAAACATAGATTAGATCAGCCCAGACCTAATAAAGAACGCTTTAAGATAAACAGTTCATAACCCTATTGGCCAAAAGAATGTCAAACTTTTGTCACTTGAATAACTCAACTAGATCACACAAACTTGCTAAAAACTCGTTTATAGCTGTAACTGACACCCCTGAGCAATCTATCAAAAACTCGTTGAATTTCCTTTTACTGAGAAGATTTTTGGATCAAAATACCAGATCAATGTAGACACACAGTTTACTTAGCCAATTACCAAACAGTGTTGGCATCAATGACAACAAACCCGGAGAACACTTTCTTCATTCTTCTAACATTTCTCATATTGGTTAAACAAGTTTAGGTGAATTGATTTCTAACCCTCTTTTGTATCGCGCCTACAAGAAAGGTATAAAATACAAGTCGTACACATAGAATGCATCTAGTTTGATCTTTGTTATGGGTGTTAACGCATGTGCTTCCATTTCATGCGTTTCTATGTTGGTTTGAAACTAGGAATAACTGTGACTCGTATTCTCTTTGTTTTTTTAGAACCACAGAGGAAATCCTTATGTATCGACAGTTGTTGTAAGTATATTGAAAACAGTTAGTTGCTCATATAGATGTCGTATGAATAAGAAAAACCTTCATGATTTTCAGACGTCTCCTTTTCACTATTTATTATTGATTGACCAATTCAATTTTCTAGCTAGTTTAATTTGCATTGCAATGGATTCATTGTGCAGTTTTACTTTTCTATAATAGTGGTTTTAATTTCTCTATTTAGAAGCCGATGAGGAAACAATTAGGCCACATGATGTCATTAGCTAAGAAAAAACTAAGTGTTCATTCAGCTGCGCATTGCTCATCCCTTCATTTCAAACAAAGGATCCATCGATATATTTTCTTTAGTAGTTTCAAATAGTTGTACTTAATCATGGGAAGATCACGGATTCAAGGAGCTTTCATTAGATCACCATCATCTTTCATATTGTGAAGTGGCACCAAAAACATCAATCTCTTGTATCTTAGAAGTAATGGTCAACGGTAACGCTATGAAGATTGTCTAAGATAGAATATTCTAAATTATCCTTGTAATGAAGGTTGTTACTAGAAGACATAAGAAAGATCGAGTATCGAGGAGAAGATGGTACAAAAGGGATGACTCTAGGCTGCGCTGCTTAGGCAAGATTAGGCGTTGACAGTGGAGGCATTTCTATGATGGTGTACTTAGATTGTGATTCACTCAGGTGTATCATACCTTTTGGGAGATAATTGATCGACTGCAAGCTTAATGTTATTTAAAACTAAGGTTTTCTAGTAACTCGTGGTTGAGGATCAACTCAAGATCTACATCAGGATTTCGGTATGTAAAACCATTCTGTCTTCTATGAATTATTTATGTTACATGGTAGTTGCAAAGTTGTCGAATGGTATTCGATGCATATGAAATTAGATAATTTAGAATTCAATGTGAAAAAAATACTCATGTTTCAAGGACTACTCATAAGAGAGAGGATCCATTTCATCTCTCTACAATAATACCAGAATGAGTCCAGTTTTATCAGTAATTCCATCCCTTTTCTTTACTTTTACCTTGTATGGTTCTATTATCCTTAGAACAACTCAAGGGCTAAATAAGCATGGTGTAACTCTATAATAGGATGGCCCTATCGATGAGTGTGCTCTGTGACTATTGAATGCATGTGCAATAGATATACTTATTGTATTTTTCAGTATTTGCTTATGGTGAGAGTGATGAGCTTAGCTTTGTTGAAGAGAACAAGTATATTTATAAAAGACGAGCTAGTAAGTATCACTAACTATCTCATTCTTTTCCTTTGCATAATTTATGATATGGTCCAAGTTATTTCCACATAAGGAGCTATAGTATCAACCTTCTTTTGATAATCCAGTTGTGTGTTATCCTTCAAGTTCATTTCTCCGAGATTAACTTGCCTGTTGTCAAGAAGATTATGAAGAGTTTTTTTGGAACTAGTGATTATCATCACCAATTAAGGGTAAAGGACTTCTTCAACATTGTGTTTTACTCTTACAGCACAACTTGTATTCCATGGAGCATGTTAAGGTATGTGAAACCTGAACCCTCGGAGTGGAATTATCAATAAAGCGCATTTTGTTATATGTAGAAAAATATGTTTTATCAGCTAACTGAAATGGTTTTATTTAGCATATCTTAAGCATTTCAAGTGTTGGAAATATTTTACTGATGAAATATAATTAGTTATTAGGATATGTTTCGGAAATAATGAAGTATTAAATATTAGGATATGTTTTGGCAATAATGAGGTATTGGAAAATGGTGGGTTTACTCGTAAATATTTATACTTATTTAGTTAGCTAATAATTTTACTTTTAGAAATATGTTATATGATATTGTTCAATCTAATAGTGAATGGATATTCAATATTTAGGTTGGAGTATTTATTATATGGAATAATAAATTTGGATATTGATAATTGTTTAGTTGGAAAAAAGGATGATAGTAATTTAAAAATATCCTTCATTTAAAAGATTCCAATGAATCTCAATAGTTATTGCACGATGATTTGGAAAGGTGTGATTTCTATTTACATTCATCTAATTGCCTATGATTATTAATATATATGATTGCCAAGCATATTGTGTTAAATGATCTACATAAGGGTATTCGATACTCATTTTCCATTTGACCATGATAATAAACTATTTTATGTTAGTATGAAAATATATTCTCCATTTGTAAATGGATTTAGAGTAGCATCTTGATTCTCTTTCTTGAGTCATTATTGAATTATCTCCAACAGATTACAACTTCTAGTACTTTGACATTTTATACTATGATGTTTTATTTATATATGAGCCTTTAAGTTATGGGTTTTCTAATATGATGTAGAATGTCACATTGTATTAGTAAGTTCATACTAGTCACCATTGAATAAGTTAAAGAGTATGCTTTCATTTTACTTCTGCTAAATAAGTAGATGTTGTTTGCATTATTCCATATCCTATACCGTATATGCTCTCACCTCACCTAAATTAGGACCTTGGTGATCAAAAAGTGGAAAGGAAGTTATTAAATGTTACCAAATTTATTTCTAAAATGTCTTATAAGAAAGGAATTTAAAAATGGTTTTGAGTTATTATATTTTTTCTTCCATTACTAGGTCAAAATGCAAGTTCCATTTAAGCTATCCTTGGAGTTGTATTATACTAAGTATTCCCAAAATTATTTTCAATAAATTCATTATCATCTTCTTTTTGTAACAACCTCATTGTTCTACTTAGTAAAATTTCAAATATTTCACCTCAAGTGAAAAACCTATGATGCCATAGCTTATCTTAAATAAATTACATGCACATTTGAAATAATACTATTTCTAAACTTCCATTACATTTCAATGTAATTTCACAAATATTTCAATAACATAGATGCCATATTGAATGAACTCAAGTTTATCATTCATAACTACATCCTTCCATATAAATGGGTCAATAGATATACCAACTAGTCTGGATGTCGCTACAATGGTTCATACCTTCTAGATGTCCCTGCTCTTTGGTGCATACACTCTAGCTATCCCCAATTCTAGCACAAAAATCCACAAACCTTGACTACCAACCAATGAGGAGAAGCATCACTAAAATTATTTTCTACCAACCACTGACTCAAATGTGATCCCCCGCACATCTATCATAGGATATATGACCCTACCCTTTGATGAAGAGATTGGTTGGAAAACTTCATAACAATAGCCTATCTAATCTTAGTATTGTATCCTACAAACTAGAACCTAATCATACGATCGTATCCCATACAAGTATGAAAATACTAAACTAGAATGCATAAGAGGAACATGATGAAATGATAGTGTAAATACTGGCTACTTACACTACTTTGGCCAAAGTATTCTCACCTAGTACTTTGAGTGACAGTCTTCTTATTCACATACACTTCTATAACTCGGTGTGGATTATGATTGTTCATATACTATGCTTAGGTAATTTCCTCCAATGGGTAATATTTAACCTCAAAAATAACCTATTCCCATTTTCCCAAATCACTATGGTATCTCTACCAATAAGCCTAAGCACTAGTTGTACCCATTTATTGGATATTCCTATCCCAGGTATAACATATAAGCTTTTCTAGTTTACAAGTTAACTTTACATAAACAAGTTGATCTCTTCACTAGACAATCTAGTCCCAAGTATAACTTTATAATCTAAAGTTTAGCTTCATAATCTTTATCTAATCATATATTAAATATTCATAATTGACTCCATTTATTATTATATTTCCTTAATAGGTGGTTCTCATCAAGAGTATAGCCACATCAATGAATGACCTCAATTGAAGAATAATCATATCAATGGATGATTCCATTCAAGAGTATATTCTTCTTAATTGAAAGGATTTAAACAAAGAGCTTACTCTTGTCAATACTATAACTTTCAATTAAGAGTGTAATGAAACTAGTCAAGCAACAACACTAACGTACTAGGTATTTCCACCTACATTCCAAACATATTAAACTCCATAAAACCAAGTGATTTGGCTTATCACAAAGGTGAGTTTCAACCTTGACACATCCTAATCTTAGGATAAATTCATCAACCAATGACTAGTCTGATTATATAAGTTACTCTAACCCTATATGCTCCAACAAGACCAATTGAACAACTCAACCAAGTAGGCTATTCCCAACCATAGGTTTTAATGAGTAGTCAAGTACAAATCCCAACCTAGTAGGTAAAAATCTACCCAATATCTCATTATTTAATCAAATAATACTTCTCCAACCTAATAGGTTAATCTAAACCTAGGGTTCCATTCAAGAGTATAGTAAGATCAAGTGATCATTTACGTAAAGATATTTTATGTGGTTTGCATAATGCCACATCATACCTTTCATACCTTCCCTTTTTGTAATTCCAACCCTATGATTCTCAAGGTTTCCTAGCATAACTAGATAATAGTGTCAAGTCACTTCATGACATGGGCATATTTCACATTTTACACAGTATAAACTATCTATGTATAAAACATCAATATCTAATTCCCGTATAGGGTATATAGGAGTATTAAGATATTTCCATTATTCATATTTTTTCATTTATGGTATGTAACACCAATGAAAACCAAACACTCCTATTATGGAGTATATACAAACACTTTCATAAAAAAAGAATAAAGAAACTTCATTTCCTTTCCAAAGAAAATGCTATGATTTCCTAATGCATGCATTCTCAAGTAGTTCAGAAAAAGCATTCAAATCTCATTCTTTCATAAATAAAGATAAATAAGAGAAGACTCTATCCTCATGCCTATAATATGCTTAATCCAATTGAATGACTTAATGTATAGCCTTCCATCAACAACTTCCTAGCTTCACTTAATCCCCTTAAAGCAATACTTCACTATGACTTCTCTCTCAAGAAAATAATATGCACTCACAAAGTAATTCACAACTCTCTCACAATAACTCTTAGCTCTCAAAATATATAGCTCTCAGATTAATTACAATAGAATAAGTTTGTATAAGAACGCATCATAATGATGTATCCAAATGAGAGAACTTTCCCCTAAATTTATACAAAAAATGGAGACTTTGTAGCCTACAAAAGAGGCATGCTAATTGAAAGCTCCCTCCATACAATTCAAATCATAACACACAACTAAAAGGTAGCAATAAACTAAATGTAAAATCATCACAAAATGCTATAGATCAACCCTTCTATTTGATAGCACCAAAGACTAATTCAAAATTACACATGCTCAAATGATGACAGCTGAATTGTAACCCAGATAGAATTTTACAGATATAAGAGCTTTCATAATTTGGTGCTATGTTGTAGCCACTATTCCTATTGTTTTGGTGTAGTTTCTCTATTTGAAATAATCCTTTACTTATAGGAAACATCTATACCATGTTGCCTTGGTCATAGTTTCATTGAGCAACATATCAGAGATGAGTCACCCCTCAAAGTAGTGTATAAATGGTGCTTTGACCAATTTATAACCTGTTTTATGCTTTACCAATTCTCATGTGTTCTATACTTTATAACATAGCTTATAAATATTCCATCACTTCATATCAAGTGTCCAAGTTTGGAATAATTTGTTGTCTATAATCTAAAGATGCATTTCTAACAGTGTCAACTATGGTTCATCTCCTTTAACAACACCTATTTTTGTGCAATACTTTTTCATTTATTCTACAAAGTTTCATGCACATTACCTTCTATTTAAACGCTATTAAAAAGTGTGCAATACATCACTCATATCAACCTGTACAATAGAAAAATGGATCATTGACATTTTCATGGTCTTTTAGGTCTTTCTCTTGTGATGTTTGACTTATCTTTCTTTGATTTAATGTTGTAATGTAACTTAAACATTCACATTAGGTCCTAAACATTCAAATTATGACATCTTGTGAAGGTGTTGTGAAGTGTTGTAACACTTTTCTAGACTCTTCTCATTATAATTCACATAAAAATAACCTTTTTATCACTTTCCAAGTCCTATTCTAAAGTTTTGTAAAGTATTGAAACAATATTCCACACTTTTCTAGGCTTGTTGCCACTATTTACACCTTTCTTATGCTTTATTTGACCCCTTTATACACTCATAAGACTTAATTAAGTATATTTTTGAATGTAAACCTAACAAACAACATTAAATACAAGTTAATTCCCAACACCCACTTACAAGCCCAAGGCGGTGTTATCTCTCAAAAATGCAGGCTCAATGCCTCAAGAGGCTGCCAATCTCTTGATACGTTTTACGGTAATAGACAAGGTCAAGAGGACTCAACCTTCTACTCTTTAGGTGCTGCAAACTTGGGTGAGTGTACCTTTCTGAATGGTGTAGACTTAACTTGTAAGTATCTTAAAGAAATTTGTTCTCAATGGCAATGAGAGGTGAACAAATGAAATCCAACTTGAAAATAGTAACAATATTTTGATCTAAATCCTAAAATAAATGCTCAATTAACAGATGTAAAGAAAACTGAATAAGTTCAAATGGTGAAGTGCAGAGACTAGTGCCTTGTTGGGTATGCAGAGTCAAATGAGATCAAGATGAGCAACACTTCTCTAAGAAAATCTAAATTATCTAGCATATATTATGCTTAAAACTTGTATAAACATGCAAGAATGTGATTACTAAGCTCTACTTGAATAATCCAATCGAATCTCACTAATTATTGTGATTAACTGAAAGGATTTAGTCTTTACTTGAAAGAACCAATCACACAAGTGCAGCAAATGTGCAATGATGAATTGAATATAAACTTATCATATCAATTCAAACAATCAGAAAGAAATCATCTTGGAGACAACTTAGCAATTCTTTTATTTAATTCAACAGATAATTGATACCAAACATGTGCAGCAACATCAATTGACATTCATAAATACCTCCATTTTAGAACATGCATCAAAGTCTCTGATTTGATAAATTTACTATTCTATATCCTTATAATTTTCCTACTGTATCGAATAATTGATAACTGCCCCCTATTACAATTGCCTAAATTCCCTTTTTATACACAAGCATTTGAAGAAAATATCATATTGAGATCACATGTCGGCCCAGCACAAAATTCGGGCTCTAATCAAGCTGGCAAGCAATGGTCATCCAAGCAGATACATGTTGGCCCTGATGTTTTAAAATTCTGTTATCACCTGCGAACAGTCGGCGAGACACAACAGATACTCATGCCAAAGGCAATTCACTCATTATCATCCCGTGCGCTTGTATATTTCTCTTGCCAAGACTGTCGACCATCGGGGAGATGTCATAGAGACTACCAAATGTTATGTCGTTATGTATTTCATTAATGTGCTTACCAGTCGCCGAGACACGAGCATATCTCTCACTGACGCATTCCCTTTGTTTTACTCACAGTCGCCGTAGCTCCCTGACATCGGGAAGACCTCTCGCAGACTTCACATTGCTTCACCAAAAATCCATATCCATCCTGAATGTCACCATGATATTATGTATCTCACACCGAGGAGTGCCCCTCAAGTGTGTCGCCATAACATCCAACAATCGAGGAGACCTCACGTAGAGAGCTCTTTGCTTTGCCAAAAGTCACCCCAAGATAACTTTTGATTGCCAAGAGAAGGTAACACCTATACCGACAAGGATCTACATGTTTTCCCTTCATGAGACCAAAGGTCACTCACCGATACCTTCTGCTGATATCGTTGACTCCTAACGATATATTCCTTTTCATCCTGTGTGCATCGCCGAGACATATATGTATTCCTGCCGATGTATAATCTTTATCTCACCTACTTTGCTGTGACATTCTGACATCGACAAGACCTCTTGTAGACTTGTTATGTTTCACTGAAATCCAATAGCCATATTCAAGTCACTGAGACAAAACAATTTTCCTACCGACGAGGATCCTCTGTCATTATAACCTTCAACCCTTGGCAAGACGTCTTGTAGAGCATTCACTGTCTCACCAAAAAGTCACCCCAAGCTAGTGCTTTGTTCACCAAGAGAAAATAGATCTCACACCGAAGGCCATCAAAAAGAACCCCAATGCTCTATCGGTAAGAGATGTGCATGTTGCTATGACCCTTCAGTGAAGACCTACGTTTGGCCAAAAAAGATAAACATACGAAGTGTCGACGAGACTGAAGGTCACTCTTCGAGACTTCATATCAATAGCCCAACCTACACCGAGATGCATCCTCTTGCCACTGGTTAGCAAGACAAATAGAAATCGCCAAGACCTCAGCGCGATAGCCAAACTCATAGCGATACACTCATCCTCAGTCGCTGAAACAGCACGAATGTCATGCCGATAGCCACCCATAGGAAAATGCTAGTTCCTGAGATAGAGAAAAGTTCTTGCCGAAACACCTACAACAAGTGAATGCTAACACACAAGAAACATGGGTTGGGGAGACCCAAACAGACTCATGCCGAAAAGGACCCAACGGTGGAAAATGCAGCCATGGATGAAATATGGGACAAAAATGAGCCAAAAAATGAGCAAACATATCATGAAATGAAGAAAATATGCATAAGGAAGGACTCAAATGGAGACTCAAGGATATGAAAGATATGTAAAATTATCAAACTTTAATAGTTCCAATAGTGGCTCTGTCTGGGATGAATGATAGTGAGATCATTGCAAGGATCTAGAATCTTTGGTTGAACAGACCAGACACAAAATGAAGAACTAGTGAGCAGCACTAGAATGAATGGTAATGGAAATGAATGCAAAGTGGAAGTGAATGCAAAGTGAATGCAAGATGGAGGTGAATGGAAAATGATAGAATCCAAGACTACTGTGCATGGAAAATAATTTTAAAGAGGATACACAAGAGTTGTCCATGCACTGGCAACCCTTAATCGTCTATGTTGCTCAAGAGAAGAAAAGCTTCAAGAATTGCCCATGAACAGGCAATTCCTGATCTTCACCAGCCATGTTCTATAGGTAATATGAGTCCTCACACTTCTTTCCAACAACAACAAAAGGTCCCAGCTAGAGAGCTTCAAATTTACCATGCTTTCCTTTCTCCTGACACCTTGCATTCCACATCAACACCAAATCATTTTCTTCAAGTTTTCTATTCTTTTCCTTCTTGTCAAATAGATACTTCATCTATGCCTGTAACTTCATGTTTTTACTTTGGGCCTCTCTCCTTCATCAAGTTCAGGAAGTTTCCCCATTCTATCTTTCATGGGTTCAAGAACTTCCAAATCTTCCTATAAGGCAAACTTGTAGACTAGTAACAAATTCTGTAGAGGCATCTTGGCTTGTGCTTCGTACACTAATTCAAATGGAGACTTTCCAATTGAATTTTTCATAGTGATCCTATTAGCCCACATAACCAATTTTAACTTTGAATCCCAAGCCTTCTTGTTCTGTCCCAGCATCCTCTTTATAATCTTCAAGAGACTCTTATTGTTGGACTCTGCTTGACCATTGGCTTGTGGATGATAAGGAGCTGCATAAGAAATAGTAATGCCATACTTATCACAAAAGATTTTGAATTCATCTGATCTGAAGCACATCCCATTGTCTATAATTATCCTCGATGGTGTACCAAATTTGGTGATTGATGAGCTTAAAATGTGCTCATAATTTGGATGTTATGATAAAATTTTAATGCCTCTACTTTTGTTATTTCATGGTTGTTTAAACTTTGTCGAAACCTTTTATTGAGATATCCTGTAGCAAGATACTTTTATATTCCCGCAGCTCATTGTGTTGACTTGATTGCATTTATTGCCCCGTTGACTCCCTAAAATGATTGGTATATCATATACAATTTTTGAATGATGAAGTAAATTTAAATGTGTGATTAATGAATAGATATCATGTATGTGCCATATGCCTTTTCTTTCGCATCTGTTACCTTTTGTTTCGTAGGTTGTTGAAGAATGATCGAGTCAAGCGCAGCCAATCTCGGCCTTGTAGTAAAGTCCATTTCCTACACGACTTTGAGGAAGCTCCGGCGAAGACTCTTTGACCGAAACCATGGGAAAGAATTTTAATGACAATCAATCTGGAAAGAGTGGAGCACTAGATTCTCTCTGAATTAGGTTGAACGCATAAATTCATTATGAAGTTTGTTCCTTGATTCAGAGATATACTTTATTTCTATGCCTTTCTTTGATAGAGTTAGTTAGTTAGTTGCTCTCCTGTTTTTAAATAAAGTGCTCCTCCTACACGAAGAGGAGAGGGGAGAGAAAAAAGATGATAGTTAGAGTAAGATAGAAACAGAGTAGTAGATATTATGTAAGAATCAATATGATAATGAAAGGCAGAATCTGTTTAACCAGAGATAGAGTTTGTTGTTAGTCTCCATATCAACAAAACAATGTATATCATTCTGTTTTCATGAATAAAGTTCAATGAAGTTCTGAGTTTAGCATCTGCGTAATCAGTAGATGCTTGCTGAGGGGCCCCACTTAGTAAGTATCTATAGCTAGTTAGTTAGTTGTTCTTTTCTGTTGATCTTCAGTTTCATTTTTGAAGTTTTCATACAAACTCAGTCTTATAGTGCTCCTGCAGCATAGAGAGTCCATCATTGTGACTGTTCCTGCAACATAAGGCCAGTTCATAGTTTGTGTTTCAGTTTTATTTGTTATGGTTTCCATCATAGTTGAGTTAAAGAACTTTGCATTACCTTCCTGTAGCGTAGATAGAATTTCTTTCCAGTATTTATTTCTGGTAAGATTTGACCGAAACTAGTTCCTAGTGCATATATTTTACTGTGCCATTTAAAGTATATGTCCCCTGGTTTGACAAGTAAATGAACATCCACACAGAGAGATATTAGTCACCTGTCAGAATGTCCAATTCCCTGGAAAGGTTTTACTATTATTTTTATATCCTTTTGTGGGCGCGACCAGTGATAATGTTATCCATCAAGAAATTTGTTACAACTTTACTTGTAGCCTGCTTGGTTGGGATTGCCTCTACCAACTTAGTAAAATAATCAGTGGCAACTAATATCCACTTGTGTCGTCCACTTGAATTTTCTTGTATTTCTCCAATGAAATCAATTCCCCATTGATGGAAAGGGGCATTAGCCTACAAAGGTCGAACTGGCAAAGCACCCTGGTACTTCAATTTTCCAGAAAACTTTTGGCATGCCTCACATCTTCTTACATGTGCAATGGAATCATTAAAATCCTTTCACCAATAATAACCTACCCTGAGAATTTTGTGTGTAGTTGTCTTTGCTGAATAATGTCCTCCACACACTCCATCCATTTTAGTTAGAACATGCTTGGCTTGTGACTCATCCAAAAATAATAACAATATGCCATCTCTATTTTTCCAAAATAGATCTCCATCCATGAAAACATACTTTGATGTCCACAACTTGAAGGTTCTCCTCTGGCTATCACTCAATCCATTTGGACACTTCATGTATTTAAGATAATGCATGATATTAGTATACTAAGGAGTGTGCTCAATGCTTGCAATTGCAGTCCCTTCTTCTACATTACAGACTTGACTTGCTTCAATATTTGATTCTGCCATCAGCTTAGCCAAGCCTTGGCCTCTTACTAGCTTAGTGATCTATATTTCCATGTCAAATTCTTGAATCTTGTTGATCCTTCTGCATCTTTTCCCTATAACTTCAGATTGTGTTAAAATTTCTTTGACAACTGCATGAGGGACATAAGCAATCACCTTCGCTCCAACAAGATATGGTCTGAATGCTTTTGTGGCCTTTACCAATGCAAAAGCCTATTTTTCCATTATGTCATACTTCAATTAAGACCCCTGTAATGATTTACTAAAGAAGGACATAGGCTGTTCATAACCACCTTCATTTTTATGTAGCATAACAGTAGCAATAGTATGCATTGAGGCAAATGAAAAAATCTGAAAAGGCTTTGTAAAATCTGTAGACTTAAGAACAAAAGCCTCTTTGATAGCCCTTTTGATAGACATAAAAGCATCCAAAGCTTCAGCAGTCCAATCCATTTTTTGTCATTTTTTCAACATTTTAGATATGGGCTTGATGATCTCAACAAGATTAAAAATAAATCTTCTGACAAAATTAATTTTTCCAAAGAAAGATTGTATTTCCTTGACAATTTTGGGAATAGAAATCTTATCAATAGCTTCCACCCTCTCAGGATCTATTCTAATTCCCTCTTTTGAAACAATATGCCCCAAGAGCTTACCCTTTGTGACTGCAAAATGACATTTCTTTGGATTTAAACTAATACCATATTTGAGAGCTTTAATAAATACTTTTTCAAGATGTTGCACATGATCTTCAACTTTCTTCGAATAAGCAGTCAAGTCATCTTGATACACTACCATGATAACATTAATCAAATTAGCAAATGCTACATTCATGGCTCTTTGGAAAGTCGCTTCAGCGTTAGTGAGACCAAATGGCATTCTTATGTATACATATGTTCCCCAAGGGATTGTAAATGTTGTTTTATATTGCTCAGGTTCCTTGAATTTAAACTAGTTGTATCCTAAAAACCCATCCATCATAGATAATAGCTCACAGCCTATCACCTTATGCAATATGGCCCACATATTCGGTAAAGGATAATTATCTTTGAGAGATGCCATATTTAAATTCCTGAAGTCCACATATAATCTGATATCACCATTCTTCTTTCTCACATGAACCAAATTAGAAACCTATGCTGAATGCCTGATTGGTTTGATAATTCCTCCATCTATGAGCTTTTTCAATTCTTCTTGCATTTTAGGCTCCAATGTTGGATTTATAGGTCTTTGCTTTTGTCTGAAAGGCTTGGTGTTTGGCTTCAGTGGTATTTCATGCTGAAATAAATCTTCCCTGTATGCTTTTAGATCTTCATAAGACCAAGCAAAAACATGCTTGTACTATCTTAGCAACTCTATCAACATTCTTCTAATTGTAGGGCTGATCTTTTTTCCAATGTATACCTTTCTTGGTGCTGTCTCAGTCCCCAAGTTGACTTCTTCAATATCTTCTCTTCTCACTGGCGTTTGTTTCATTAGAGATCTATCATTTCCATCATACAACCTCTCCAATGCCACTAGACCCTTGGGAAATTTATTTGTTTTGAGTTGCAATATCTCCTAGCCAAACATAGTTTGCTTCCCATCCACTTCAAGAAAAGCATTGAAATGAATTTCCTGAGCCTCATACTGATCTATACAATTGAGGAATTTTAACAGGTTAGTATCATCATTGAAGACCTACCAACTATAAACATTATCAGGAAAAGCAGGCCTTGTCTTGAACTCAATCTGTGATACCCCAGCCAATATGATATCATCTCTTTTCAGTGCCACATTTGCTAAAAAATCATCCATTATGTTCTTTGATATGTCAATCCACTCAATTGAAAATGCATCAAATAATTCAATGGTATCCCATACAACATTCCTATACTATTTTAATCTTTTGTGTTTTGCTGCATATTTTGATTTGATTTGTGAAACAACCAACTCAGAATCACCAAGAACAATTAGCAACTTAATCTTGTGTTTCACAGCTATATTCAAACCTGTCAATAAAGCTTCATACTCTGCCACATTGTTTGTACATTCAAAAGCCAACAAGAATGAATATTTAAAAGTAGTACCTTCAAGGGAGACAAAAACAATCCCAACGCCATTACCTTCTTGGCTACATGCTCCATCAAAATACATCTTCCATACTTCATTGCAACTTTGTGCCACATGCTTTTCAATTGGATCACTATTAGTTAATTATGGCTAAGTTGGTTCAATTTTAAAACTCCCCACATCAACATCACAAAAACAATTGATCTAATCCTGAGGCACATAATCAACAAGCTGGTTCATCCTTGGCTCTCTATATAACTTGACTTCCTGACCATTTATTTGGATTGTAGCATAAGACAAATCAAATTGAACATTTCCACCAACAACTTTTTTCCACTGCCTTGACAAAAGCATCCCAAATTGAGGAGTATCAATGACTGTTATTTCTATATTATAAGCCACATGTGGATAAGTAGCCAATTTTACTTCAACACCTCTCATAATGCCTACCACAGGTACATGTATGTTATCCATTGCATAACACTTCCCTTCATATGTATCAACACACAAGCCCAACTGCTTCATAACACCTACTGGCATAATATTTATAGCAAAACCAAAATCTATCATCCAGTTCCTCAACAATTTATTATTTATAAGCAATGTGGTGAAGAACGGATCCACTTGTGGGGAGGTTGTTAAAACATCACCCAAACAGACTTTTGATTTATTTAACTTTTCCTACCTATTGACTTCTTCAAAATTCATACATTTTTCATTTCCATTTGTAATCAATTGAATAGAATTATCTCTGTACTCCTTAATTTTCATTAATTCAAGTAGTGGAACAGACATTTTTTCCTGGGATAACGCTTGTGTGAAGTCAAAAGAGGAGCTCTCCATCTTAACAGTCTTCTTCAGTTCTGATGTTTCTCCCTTGTTTTCTTCTTTTTCTTTTTTATTAGGCTGATCAGACTTTTGCATCTCCTTGTGTAATTCTTCAATTTTCTGCTTTTGGACAAGCTTCTCTCCTTTTTTACCAGGCTATTTATTTTCTGGCTTTTTCATAAGTTCTTGCATTGCTTTCTGATCTTTCATAAAAATTCCCCTAGGCACACGCTCCATCTCATTTACTTTTTTGTTTCTCAACTAGTATTTATTTCTTGCTTCTTCAACTGTTGCAACAATGAGTCTTTCTATCTCTTCTTTGGTGAGTTTTCTAATATTACTTTGAGTAGGCGCCTCATCAGAATGTGGCTTAGTATAATCCTCCTCAAAATATTCTTTACAGTCATAGAAGATCTGATGTTCAGCCATGTGGACATTGTACTTTTGATTTGAAACATCATATTCATAACCTTCATCCTCAGAAGATGAATACTCCTTCTCAGCATGGTAAAAGGTGTAGATGTACCTAAAAATGACCTAGGGCTGCAAACTTCATTTTTACCACTTTTGTCCTAGCATAATTATGACATTTAATTATGTCCTTGGTCCACATTCGACTATTGATTAAATAATTCATAATTATTTAATTAATTCATGTCTTTTTATTCTTCATGATTATTAAATAAATAAATAAATAAATTTATTAAATACGTCATTAATTGTCTAAGTCTTCCCTTAATTAAATAAATTTCTTAATTTATTTAATTTTCTTTCTTCATTAATTCTTCCTAATTATTAAATAAATGAATTTCATTTATTTATTTATTTGATATGTCACTAATTGTCACAATTAAATAAATTTATTAATTTATTTAATTATTCAGTCTTATCTTCCAAATTAAATAATTATTTTTAATTATTTAATTACTAATTTCACTTTTCTTTCATTTTAAATAAATGAAAATATTAAAAATGATTTCATTTTATTTACTTTCACTCTTTTTAGTAAATAATCTGAAAAAGATTATATACTTGTCACACAAAATCATCATTTTGAATTAATTAAATTCAAAAAGATATTATTCTTCTAAAAATTAGGTAATCGGGCAGATTCTTGATTTTTCAAATCTGATCTTCAGTCCAAATCTTATCTTCTTGATTTTTCGAATCTCACAAATCAGGCAATCTTATCTTCTTGATTTTTTGAAAATATTTATTTTCTAATTAATTTCCTCATTTATTCTCCACCGTCGATCCGATTATCTGAGATATTATCTTGACTGTTCGATTAATGAATTTGTCCTAACCCTAATTAGGGATTCTAAGATTTAATCCAGACCTCTCATTTTAGGTCTTTCTTAGAATTCAATCTCATCCGTCTAGTCAAAATTGTGTTTTCTATAAAAGACAATTTTTCTCATAATTTTAGGATTCGACAACTTCATTTTTAATATAGGCATTATAGTCATTTGGCATTAGTAGTCATTATTTTTATTTTATCTTGTCATAGACATAGGCATCATTTTATCAAATCCTTCAACATTTGCATAGGGCTTTGACATTATTATAGGTTGCTCATTTGAATTCTGAGGGCCTCATTCATTTGCTACAAACTAGAAGGTGTACCAAAGGTAAACCATAGAAGATGAAGATTTCTGGTAACATTGTTCCTTTTATTTTCATTATATTTCCTTTGTGCTTTATTATTTCATTGGATTTTTGATGTTTATTGATTAATAAGGTAACAATCTAATTTTCCATTGATTACATTGGTGAACCCAAAATTTTGTAGAGAAATTTGTGTGTGTTCTTGTTTGTTTTCACTGTTTTGCAGGTTACAGCTAAGAAGTCATATGAAATCCCATCACCTTCATTTGAGCACAAAAAAATGGGCGAATAAAATATTTCAAAACATTTTCTGGGTTTTGTAGATCTTGGTCTCAGATTTCTAGAACTTCAAACGGTTTCAAATTTTGTTAAAATTTGAGAAACTTATGACTATTTTAGTGATCTCTATTTTTTTAATTTCATTTTTAAATTCCATGTATTCTTTTGCATATAACATTTTTTTGTGTGTAGAATTGTGGAAAATCCTTTCTTGGTTTTGAAGGTTTGACTTTCAGCTTTCCATGGATATCTACCACTTAAAATTTTGTTAAGTTTGGAGGAAGTTATCACTATTTTAAGTTTGCTATTTCATTTAAGTTTTTATTTTTTATTTTTTTTACTAATCTTTATTGACAGCATGTGGTGTTGGATTTTTTCGTGGGTCAAAGACATATATTCAAAATACTGACATGTAGGTTTGCAGCTACGTTTGTCAAAGATTCATCTCTCAAACCACTTGTTTGCATTTTTTAATTTAGGAACATTTCCTTTGGTGCTCTAAAATGAATTTTGTTTGCAAGTGTCTGATTGTGTTTGAACAAATGGTAGGTGATTATGCTCTCACCTTGTGAAAACTCGGTGATCAGAAAACCAGACCCATTTTATCTGTTGTACACCCTCACGGTTTGGTATATCGAAGTATCCTCTCCCCTTGCGCACTTGTGCGATCCTGGGTGTAAGAGAAACGGTTACTAACTCTAGAACTTGGGCCTGTTCTGGTGGGAAAAAGTACTCACCCCAGGACAACTCAAACTGGTAGCACCTTGATACCGAGGGACTTCCAGCCGGTATATAAAAGTGGGTTCTTGGGGAAAGCCCAAGAATCACGAGTGTGGTTTTGATGAGATGGATCTGAAAGGGGACTCTCGCCACATGGATCATGCCCCACGAACAGAATGCCCAAATTAAATACCCCTTATTTTAGTGTCCAACCGTTCTTTGGCTGTTGCTTGGTATAGTGCAGGGTACAATATCATCCCCGAAGACACTCACTACTGATCCCCTTAGTAGAGATAGCAATTCTTGGGAAGTCACTACCTAAGAATTTGAATTTGGTGTGCTCGAATGACGTTAATGAGCCATGGAGGGGAGCTAATGCCACCAAAATTCTAAGCTATCCGCTCTCGAGAAGGAAAAGTGTTTATCACCAATCCGAGGTATATCGGTGGGATATACCAAGAATACAAACCCTTGGCCTATTGGCCTTTTAGGATTGTACTTGTCTCATGTGTGCTTGCTTACACCAAAACATTGTGCTTGTCAAGTGTTTTCTAGATTTTCAAACATTATACACAACATTCACAAATCTGGACAAAAATAGTTAACCTTAGACAACTCAAACTTTTCAAGAAGACATTAGAAAACAATCTCAGTCCACATTTTGAACTTAGACTTTGCATTGTTCATCTTAGTCATCATTTTGAACCTAGACTTGGAATTTATAACATTAAGTCCTTAGTCAAACGTCATCATCTTAGTCCTCATATTGGCCTTGACAACCTTGTCATCTTACATCAATCATTTCCTTAGACAAACATTATCATCACCTGGTCATCCTAGTCAACATTTTAGGAAACATAGTCTTGCATTGTCATCCTTTATCCAAAAAATTCAAAAAACATAGGCTAGTGTCATCCTTGCATTTAGTTGTCATTCTCATCATCCTCATTTGAGAAAATCCCTTTTACAGTTGAGACTAGACTTCAAAGACAACAACGACAAATGGCAAACTTTAGACAAGACTCCAATCCCAACATCGATAATAACACTTATGACACGAACAAACATTGGAACTTTTCTGACCCATTTCACAACATGAACATGTAATCTTCCATGAACATGCCATCTTGATCACAAAACATTTTTGAGCCATTAATAAAAAGAGACTAGAATGAATGAGTATATGTCAAAGACTTAGAAACTGCAGCGCAAAATCCTGATATAGTCTCCTTTGTAGAAAAATCAATCTTGCGTGACCCTCAAAGGTATCTAGCCATGCTTTTGGATGAAGGGGCTAAGTTACCACAATGCTTTGACATAAATACTTTTCCACCTCCATCCATCTACCCTCACCATCAATAGTTGCTTGACATGAATCCTACCAGTAATTCACAACAAACATCCATTACTCACCCTTATCCTAACTTTGACAAGGGAATCCAACTGTCCACTAGTCCATTCCAAACCTCCATGTCATATTCTGACCCTTCACCTATCAATCCCATCCAAGTCTACATGCCTTATCAACCATCTACCAACTCATGTCAAGTCCCCACATCATACCATACTGATCCGGTCCAAGTCTCCATGTCATATCCTTGCCATTCAATAATTACTCCAGTCCAAGTCCCCATGTCTTATCCTAGTCCTTCATATACTAGTCCAGTCCAAGTTCCCACGTCCTATTGTAGTCCTTTGGTCATTAATCCTTTTCAAGTCACCCCCTCACAAGCCACATCAACATGTCCACCCATATCACAAGAAGAACATAGGATCCCAAGTCTACCTTGGCAACAAAATCAAGTGCCTTTAGTCTTAATGCTACCTTTTACAAGGGGAACACCAATCTGGTTCATGCACCCTTACCACCATCCAATCAAATACCTATCCATAAGCCACCATGTCTGATTCCTAATTCATTGGCTTCTTTACCTTCTAACTAATCAAAATCTTCATTACCCCCACCATCATCTAATCCTCCATCAAATCAATGCCCTACATTTAGATATTTAAAAAATAAATTGATGGCATTATCTAAATCCACCCATCCACTTATAAAGGATGTGAACCAAGGGCTACAAGCAAGGAATCAATTGTCTCCATGTCATTCAACACATATACTTGAACATACAAAAGATTCTGCAAACATCATGCCAAGTCCTTCAAGTCAACCATGTCACCCACAACCCCTTGAGCCACTTCAAGAGTCTCCCTTCATAAGTCCAAGTCACCCTCTTTCATGCTCCTATGTTGATCATCAAGAACATCTCAAGTATTTCAATGAGAAATCCCCTTCCACTTCCATTCAAGCAACCCAAGATTTATGTCAAGAATCTACTCCCAAGCATGTGGAAACACAAATCCCTATTCCTAATCAATGTCATATCATTTTCGTCCAACCTATCCATAATTTATATCATTTTTATGATCAAGATGATATCCATAATGATGAAGATCCTATCCATGAGAAATTTGATCATATACCCATCCATGAGAAAGATATTTCAAATTCACCTCCACCTAGGCCTATCCATGATTCATCAACATCCACTCCCCATGATGAGACACTTGCCTCCATAGGACACATAGACGATATTCCTCCAGAAAAAGAATCTTCCACTAGGGACATGCTTGCATATGACCAAGTTATAGCTAAAACCATTGGGCTCTATGACACTAAAAATAATGATGGTTTCGAAGCACCAACAGAATTATTTGAACCTGACATGTCGTATGATCAGACCAAAGATATTAGTCAGGAATATGTCCAACATGACAATGAAGCTAAGACACTTTATCAACTAGGGTCATCTATCTTTGTAAGAACAGGTTTTCTTACAGAAAAAAATATTACAAGTGACAGTATCGACATACCTAATGATGGGTTAGCATCTTTCTTTCAAAACAATAAATACCCCATCGCAAATAGAATCTATCAAATCATGCAATATCAAGGGAAAGGACTAGGCATACATGAGCAAGGCATTCTAGAACCAATATAGCTTCAAGAAAATTACAGACATCAAGGTCTTGGCTATTCCTCAGACAGTAAATCAAATGATGTCAGTGATACCTCCTCGATACTGGAGGCAACCTTGTTAGATACAAACGTCAAAATGGAGTCCATGAGAAATCCTTGTCACAAGATTGCTGCCAACACCCCATCCACCCACACCATAAACCATCATTCTATCATAAATAAACCTTCCCTTTGGGACCAACAAAAACAAAAGTCTTACAAGTCAAAAGATCAAAATCAAATGTCAAAGGCCATTGAATAAAAAAAAAGAATAAGTGGACAAATGAAATTAAAATGGATCCCAAAGAAAGATGGATCAAACAAAGACACCAAGTCAAATACAAAAGTCAATCACAATGTGGAGCCACAAGACAACAGGACTCCCACATATAACACATGTCCACCTCCTTCAAAATGGTCATCAATCAAGGTATATAAAAGTGTTGGTTCCAAACACCATCCCTCCAAAATCCGTCATCCACCATCCCAAGTTTGGAAAATAAAAAGTCATTCATTCAAATGTCCAAACAATCTTTCCACGTCTACCATCATTCATCATAATCCTACATCTCATCTCAGGTCCAAAAATCTCATGTCACAAATCCATCACATCTTGGCAGCAACTCTTTACCGCAAGGACTCTCATGGCGCTCTATCTCAATGTGTGTATTCTGATAAGGCCAACTCTAGTATCAGAAAGAACAAAAATGACATCGATCAGTTGTATGCAAGCACTACAGTCCTGACAAGACAACTGCTTCAGACAGGACATTATTGGCATATCATAGCACTAGTCTCTACATCAGCATAATCAGTGAATTTAGAATGGGCAGTGGTCATCTAAAGCATCCAAGCTATCCACAAAATCAAAAATACAAAAAATAAATAAAAAGTGAACAATTAAAAAATCATCGCCCTGATGAAAACCTGGCAAATAGGCGTCTTGGTGACACCAAAAAAAAAAAAAGTTAAGAAAATAGTAAAGAAAAATTTCATCCAATGGTGAAAACCTGGCAAATAGGCACCCTAGATAAGTACCATGATGAAAACCTAGCAAACATGCATCATGTGTAAAATAAATTGTTTATGTGCACTTTTACACTTGGGGCAAGTCGTCTCATTTTCCCATGCCTTCCTCATGACATTGCCATTCATCTTAACCCTATCATTTCTATATCATTTCCACTCATTTTCCTACCTACCTTGGTCTTGGCATAAAACTGACACACATAAATCATGCTTTGGGACAACTCTTGACATGTCTATCCTTCGGTCATACATTATACGTGAAACATCATGTCATTGCTGACATAACCTTATTGTCCTTATATGACATAGTCCTTGAAAATCATATGACAATTCCATTAGTCTCATGTTTCCTGTCTTTTATCGAGGCCACCTCTTATCCTTTCATGCGGGTACGTGCAAGGATCATCATGGAAAAAATAGGTCCTTAAGTGGCAAAAATTCAGAAAAATCAGTGTTAGGCAACTTGACGAAAAATTTGAATAAGTTATCTATATTATTTCAAAAATGTGTAAGAATAGAATTTGTAGAAAATTAAATGCGTTTCTAAACTATTAGGTTTATTTAAAAATAAATAAAATCTATTTGGTAAAATTTGAAATTTCAATGCAGAGTACTTAAATTTTAGAGAAAAAATAAGAAGTAGGTGTATGTCTGACCACCCTAACCATAATAAAATGATAATTATTTTTTATAATATTTTATATATAAGTAGATGACTCATGTCCGGATGTGATGCATAATTTTTTGTAATTCTTTTCCAAGTAAATAATTAATTATGAATTTTTTATTACAACTTTTAAAAAATATAAAAACTCATATGTCTGACCACCTTAACTTGTTCAAAACTTCATGAAATTATTTTTTTCTTTGTTTAATCCTATAGTATGTGAAGCATAGAATGTGACGCATGTTTTGGATTCAAAAAATGTGATACCATTTGAAAGTTATAGATGTTTTTGAATCAGCCTATCGATCAGGACTTTAGTCATAATTCTAATAGAAAATAAATAATAATTACTGATTAAATTCAAATTAAAGAATAATTTATATTGGTGGAAAGCTGAGAATCTCCTTTAAAAACCCTTTTCGTTTCATCAATTTTGGGTAAAAAAAAATTCGTCAACCACATACCCTACAAATACCCATAATATTGCCACTTTTTTGCCCCTCATGATCCTGCACATACCCATGCCTATCACCTATCTTGGTTTTCCCTTGTCAAACGGTCTAAGGATACTCCATCATCCCTTCTAGTCTTAACCAAGTCATTCCAAAAGCAACGAGTCTAATCCATACAATCACATTATCCAAAATCTTACTTGACTATGTTCCTGGCCTAGCTGTAGACCTCCATACTTTTGTCACATTATCATCATTGTCCTCACGTTGTTTTCGGATGCATCCTTCCCACGTCAAACAAAATTGTCATCACCTTTCAATTGGTATTCAGCTTGAGTAAGGGCACAATCATGTTTGTCCTTGGATTCTCATCTGTAGGCATCAATTATATGCATTTTTCATGATCCTTTTAAACGTCAAAATTAAAAAAAAAAATCATAAAATGACAAAAAGACCAAAAACATCATAAAATGTCCTGAAAAAAGACAAAAACATTATAAAATGTCCTGAAGAAAGAACAAAAATATCATAAAATGTCTTGAAAAAAGACCTAAAAATCATAAAACGTCTTAAAGAAAAACATGAAAACATCCAAATCAATGTCAAAATCCTAAAAATGGAGTCAAATTCAGTCATGTCAGTCAATCCATGTCATTGTCGAACTACATTGTCTCTGTGCATTTGCTACGTAGGCAAGGCCATCAGTCGATGAGTCCCCGAGACATTAGGTCAGTCCTTTTAGGTTGGTCCAAATAAAATCATGGCATCTGTCACAATCATCACATCGGTCAAATAAGTCAAACATAGTCAAACTCAGACATAAGACAGTCATTCAAAACGTCAATGTCAAAATTGGTCAAAATCAGACAGCACAGTCCAATCAACCATATTGTCAACATCAGTAAACTTGCCAAAACATATTACTCAAAACAATTTCAGTCTCGTCACTCTTTGGTTCTCTTCAAGATGTATCCTTCTTGGAGTTGGACCTCATCAAAATTTCCTTTTCCTTTTTAAGGATGTGTCCTTCCTGACAATAGGCCCCATCAAACCTTCAACACCGTCAAATTGGCAAAACTCTTAAACTGTCAAAACTGTCAAACCAGCAAGAATTCAATATTTGGCAAACAAACATTGGCAAACAAAATAAAATGGTTGTTAATTTTTCTGGTCTATCTTGTCTTATATTTTGACTATTTTGGCTATTTTGTTTTATTTTTTCTTAATGTCTTGTCTTTTTGGTCATGTTACTAGCTACCTCAAGGATGTCCCATGAAAGATTTAGAGGTGCGATGATGTCCCTTGACCTATTTTATTTTCTTTGACTGCTATCTATGGATTGTCTTGACAAAAAGACTGGGGCAACTTCACCCTTAGTATGAGTTAGGACATTCCTTGTCTGTGACTATCTTTTTTTCAAGTGGATGACCTTGCACACCTTGTTCTATGTCATATCATGGTGTTTGTTGTCCATTTGTGTCATTTTTACCACCCAATGATGATTAAGAGCAATAAATATTAAAGTCCTATGGCAATGTTTTGAAGGATTTGGTCTAGGAACTAACATGCATCTTTTTTAGTCATGTCATCTTCTCTGTCTCATCTCATATAGGAATTGCATCCATATCATCATCCATATCTTTTGCACTAACATTTCTGTCTCTTCATATTCTAGTCTTCTCATCCATTTCGAGAGCACACCCATGTTCTTGGAACCTGTCTTTCCTCTCGAGGGGGCATACCATAACCCTCATCATTCTTCCTCATCTTATTTTGCATTGGGGCATATCTTCGACTTATTTTCTTTGTCACAATGTGACATGCTATATTATGACAAAGAGGGGCAAAATGTAGACACCTAAAAATGACCTAGGCCTCCAAGCTTTATTTTTACCACTTTTGTCCTAGCATAATTATGACATTTAATTATGTCCTTGGTCCACATTCGACTATTGATTAAATAATTCATAATTATTTAATTAATTCATGTCTTTTTATTCTTCATGATTATTAAATAAATAAATAAATTTATTTATTAAATGCGCCATTAATTGTCTAAGTCTTCCCTTAATTAAATAAATTTCTTAATTTATTTAATTTTCTTTCTTCATTAATTCTTCCTAATTATTAAATAAATGAATTTCATTTATTTATTTATTTGATATGTCACTAATTGTCACAATTAAATAAATTTATTAATTTATTTAATTATTCAATCTTATCTTCCAAATTAAATAATTATTTTTAATTATTTAATTACTAATTTCACTTTTCTCTCATTTTAAATAAATGAAAATATTTAAAATGATTTCATTTTATTTACTTTCACTCTTTTTAGTAAATAATCTGAAAAAGATTATTTACTTGTCACACAAAATCATCATTTTGAATTAATTAAATTCAGAAAGATATTATTCTTCTAAAAATCAAGTAATCGAACAGATTCTTGATTTTTCAAATCCGATCTTCAGTCCAATCTTATCTTCTTGATTTTTCGAATCTCACAAATCAGGCAATCTTATCTTCTTGATTTTTTGAAAATATTTATTTTGTAATTAATTTCCTCATTTATTCTCCACCATCGATTCAATTATCTGAGATATTATCTTGACCGTTCGATTAATGAATTTTCCCTAACCCTAATTAGGGATTCTCAGATTTAATCCAGACCTCTCATTCTAGGTCTTTCTTAGAATTCAATCTCATCCGTCCACTCAAAATTGTGTTTTCTATAAAAGACAATTTTGCTCATAATTTCAGGATCCGACAACTTCATTTTTAATATAGGCATTATAGTCATTTGGCATTAGTAGTCATTATTTTCATTTTATCATCTGGTCATAGACATAGGCATCATTTTATCAAATCCTTCAACATTTGCATAGGGATTTGGCATTATTATAGGTTGCTCATTTAAAATCTGAGGGCCTCATTCGTTTGCTGCAAACTAGAAGGTGTAACAAAGGTGAACCATGGAAGATGAAGATTTTTGGTAACATTGTTTCTTTTATTTTCATTAAATTTCCTTTGCGCTTTTTTATTTCATTAGATTTTTGATGTTTATTGATTAATAAGGTAACAATCTAATTTTCCATTGATTACAAAAGGTATTTGAAATCAAGTAGACCTTGTGATCTTCTCCATTATTTTCCATCAACATTCCCTCTTCTTGCATGCTTTGAGCTACAACACAATAGTCTGGAGAGTGTGGCTAATTACAAACTTCACAAAAGTAATTATTAATTAGCATGTAAGTTCCCTTCTTGCTCAATGGATCAGGAGTTTCCTTATTTTTGCGCCTAGCTGATATAGGTTTCCCATCTTTCCAGTCTGTATTGTAAGGCATATCATGCAATATTGGCCTTTTATTTATGTTCTCATTTCTGTATGTATTTTCTTGTCTATATTGATAATTATTGTTTTGTTGAGGAGGCCTCGGATTGTCTCTTTTATTAGTTATACCAGCAGCCTTCCTATTGTTTTCAATTGTCAAAGCGATCTTTTGTGCTTCAGCTAGATCTTTTGGGGATCTACTTCTCAGTTCATACCCTATCTTAGGATCAAATAGATTTAAATACACACTCAATGCAACAGAATCAAGCAACCTTGATCCAGGAGGTACTTTAGTATGCAACTTGTTGAATTTTTGATTGAAATCATAAATTGAATCATTCTAATTTTTTTGAATTCTCATTAATTCATGAAGAGTTGCATCTGGAGCATTTTGATTTCCATATTGTTCTAAGAGTTTATCTTGAAATGCTTGGAGAGAATTAATTGAGAATGTTAGCAGGTTGTTGAACCAATACCTGGCATCTTCAAGAAGTGACATCATGAACAACTTCATGTGTAAATATTCATAAGGCATATCTATGTCCTGAATGAAAACATTAAAACTCCTTAAATGTTCTTCAGCTATGGTTGCATTACTCCTTGTAAATTTGGGCACCATATTCCTCCAACTACCATCCATAGGGTAAGGATACAACTGAAAACTAGCTAAATCAAAATGTCTGATCATGGTTGCATGTTGGTGAGGGGGAGGGATAGGTGGATACTAATACTGATGCATGTGATTATTATACTGTGCATTATGATGTGGGATATAATGCTGACTAGGAGGTGGATACATACCTGTATGCTGTGTGGAAATGTGAGGTGGACGATTTGGCTGCTTGTGGTGATTCCCTATTTGATTGTGAGGAGCATTTTTTTCATTGGAGGACCCTGCGCCATGATCACCCTACTTGTGAGGTAGGACATACTTTGGGCCATCAGCCGTCTGATCAATAATTTGGGCTTTCTGCAATTTAGCCTCTAGTTCTTTTATCTTTTTCTCTTTTAGTTCCAACTGTGCTTTTACTTCATTAGGAATCGAGAGCTCATGGTTTCCGTTAGGAGTTTTGTGATTACCCTCCATCCTTTGATCATATTCATTTTGAATTTTGAGTCATTCAGGCTCAAGTCTAGCTTCAAACTCAGCCTGTTTCTTAGCTTCAAGCTCAGCCTGTTTCTGAGAATCATGAAAAGGAAAAAGATTTCTTTGATCATCAAGGGTACAAAGTTCTACACTTGAATCATCTCCCCATGTATCAAAGCAATTATATGTTTCACCCTGTACTCTTAGTGCTTTACCTTTGTTTGTTATGCAAATGTCCTCATTTATGCCTTTTCCCTTATCAGCTATGCCATCTTTGTGTGTCCACTTACTACTATCAGCAGGGGCTCCATTATGACCTCCCCTATACTAAGATCTTCTTCCATTCATGATGAACAGCTACAAAATTTCTGTCAGAGTCACCACTCACTTTTATCAAAAAATGAGAAAAGGTTTGATACATTTGATTCCCAGTGGAGTATATGTAAGATTTTTTACTCTATGATTAAGTCCTTGATTCTGATTGTTCCCCAATGGAGTTTCCAATTTGTTATCTCTCAAAAACATAGGCTGAATGCCTCAAGAGGCTGCCAATCTCTTGATACGTTTTAGGGTAATAGACAAGGTCAAGAGGACTCAACCTTCTACTATTTAGGTGTTACAAACCTGGGCGGGTGTACCTTTCTGAACGGTGCAGACTTAACTTGTGATTATCTTAAAGCAATTTTTTCACAATGGCAATGAGAGGTGAACAAATGAAATCCAACTTCAAAATAGTAACAATATTCTTATCTAAATCCTAAGATAAATGCTCAATTAACAGATGTAAAGAAAATTGAAAAAGTTCAAATGGTGTTCAAAGTGCAAAGACTGGTGGCTTGTTGGGTATGTGGAGTCAAATGAGATCAAGATGAACAACACTTCTCTGAGAAAATCCAAATTATTTGGCATATATTATGCTTACAACTTGTATAAACATGAAGAATGTGATTACTAAGCTCTACTTGAATAATCCAATTGAATCTCACTGATTACTGTGATTAACTGAAAGGATTTAGTCTTTAATTGAAAGAAACAATCACACAAGTGCAGCAAATGTGCATTGATGAATTGAATATAAACTTATCATATCAATTCAAACAATCAGAAAGAAATCATCTTGGAGACAACTTAGCAATTCTTTTATTTAATTCAACAGATAATTGATACCAAACATGTGCAGCAACATCAATTGACATTCATAAATACCTCCATTTAAGAACATGCATCAAAGTCTTTGATTTGATAAATTTACTATTCTGTATCCATATAATTTTCCTACTGTATCGAATAATTGATAACTGCCCCCTATTACAATTGCCAAAATGCCCTTTTTATACACAAGCATTTGAAGAAAATATCATATTGAGATCACATGTTGGCCCAGCACAAAATTCAGGCTCTAATCGAGCTAGCAAGCAATGGTCATGCAAGCAGATACATGTCAGCCCTGATGTTTTAAAATTCTATTATCACCTACAAATAATCCGTGAGACACAACAGATAGTCATGTCGAAGGAAATTCACTCGTTATCATCCTGTGCACTTGTATTTCTCTCTCGCCAAGATTGTCGACTGTCGGGGAGATGTCATAGAGACTACCAAATGTTATGTCAATATGCATTTCGTTAATGCGCTTACCAGTCACTGAGACATGAGCATATCTCTCATCGACGCATTCCCTTTGTTTTACTCATAGTCGTCGTAGCTCCTTGACATCAGGAAGACCTCTTGTAGACTTGACATTGCTTCACCAAAAATCCATATCCATCCTGAATGTCACCATGACATTATGTATCTCACACCAATGAGTTCCCCTCAAGTGTGTCACCATAACATCCAACAATCGAGGAGACCTCACATAGAGAGCTCTTTGCTTTGCAGAAAGTCACCCTGAGATAACTTTTGATCACCAAGAGAAGGAAACACCTACATCGACAAGGATCTACATGTTTTCCCTCAGTGAGATCGAATGTCACTCACCGAGACCTTCTGCTGATATCGCTTACTCTTGCCGATATATTCCTTTTCATCCTGTGTGCATTGTCGAGACATATATGTATTCCTGCCAATGTACAATCTTTATCTCACTTGCTTCACTGTGACATTTTGACATCGGCAAGACCTCTTGTAGACTTGTTATGTTTCACCGAAAGCCAATAGCCATATTCAAGTCACTGAGACAAAACAATTTTCCTACTGACGAGGATCCTCTGTCGTTATAACCTTCAACCCTCAGTGAGACGTCTTATAGAGCATTCACTGTTTCACTGAAAAGTCACCCCGAGCTAGCCTTTTGTTCGCCAAGAGAAAAAAGATCTCACACCGAAGGCCATCAAAAAGAACCCCAATGCTCCATCGGTAAGAGATACGCATGTTGCTATGACCCTTCAGCAAAGACCTATGTTTGGCCGAAAAAGATACACATACGAAGTGTCGACGAGACCGAAGGTCACTCATCGAGACTTCATATCGATAGTCCAACCTACACCGAGATGCATCCTCCTACCATCAGTTGGAAAGAAAAATAGAAATCACCAAGACCTCATCCCGATGGCCAAACTCATGCCAATACACTCATCCTCGGTCGTCGAAACATCACGAATGTCATGTGGATAGCCACCCACAGGAAAATGTCGATCATCAAGATAGAGAAAAGGTCTTGCTGAAACACCTGCAACAAATGAATGCTAACACACAAGCAACATGGATCAGGGAGATCCAAATAGACTCATGCCGAAAAGGACCCAAAGGTGGAAAATGCAGCCATGGATGAAATATGGGACAAAAATGAGCCAAAAAATGAGCAAACATATCATGAAATGAAGAAAATATGCATAAGGAAGGACTCAAATGGAGACTCAAGGATATGAAAGATATGCAAAATTATCAAACTTTAATAGTTCCAACAGGTGGGACCCATTCGCCATAGGTGGAAAATGAGTCCCTCTTGCCTCCAAATTCAAAATAATTTAAAATTCTTTTGAATTTTTATTAAAAAATACCTTATGTCAGCTTGTGATGAGGTATTACTGGGTTATTAGGGCATAAGTGTATAAATAAGTGTTTTTATTCTCATTTTACACTTAATTCATTCAAGCATTCATCAAGTTCATTCAATTACATTCAATCATCATTCAATCAAGCAAACATCAAGAATCTTGGAGTAGCCATTGATATATCTTCATATTTCTTCAACAAGGTTGGTAAGTTTAGGACACTTGCACATTGTTTATTCATCATTCCTTGCTCATTTCATTTCATTTCTTTATTAAGGGATTGATTACCAAAGTGGGATTTGACCAAGGAAAATCCCTATACTCTAACCTATTGATGGTGTTTTCTACACAATAACAACTCAGACAAAATACAAGTACTCTATCTCTCTTGAAAGGTAAATCTCTATCAACAAGCCTCAAGAGGAAACCCCAAGTTCCCTAATGTTAAGTCTTGACAATGCATAAACAACTCAGTGATAAATGTGAAAATGTTGGTAATCACAAGGGACCTTGCAAATGAATAATGTTGGAAGTATACTTTCATCAAATGCAACAATATGGTGATGCTTTCAATCCTAAAACTCACCCAAATTTCAAAGAAATAGCAAAAGAGAAAGGGTTTAGAGAAATTCTACTCGAACTCCTAAGATCAATCACAATAATGATGAATGCTACAAATTAAAAAATCCCTAATAAAACCAATCTTTGCTTGATCAAGGAGAAGCCCACAACTCCACAAAAATGGTGCAATCTTCTAAGGAAACTGAAGATTTTTAGACTATGAATATTCATCCTCATACCCAATAACTAGCACAATATAAACAAGCATCTACAGTTGAACTTGGCACAAAACAAGGCCTAGACTAACTTTACACAACAACTTACAATCAAAAAATTGGTAAAAGTATGGACTGGAGATTGATCAAACATCATTCACATTTTACCATTATTGCAAAAGAATTGAAATCTACCATCTAACATCTGAGAATCAAGAACAAGAAACCATAAACTATCAAAGTGTAATACAAAGTTATCCAAAGCAACAATCCAATTGTATTAACTCCTCCAGAATTTACATAACAATTTCTAGTCTCTCTCCTCTCCTACAGATACTGTCTTATAAAATCTAATTCCCAACTTAGCCAATTATGGCTTTCTATAGCTTCTAATAAGCTATTCTAACCTTTTACAAATGAGAAGGAACTGGCCTTCTGTAGATTTTGCATTATAATTTCAATGGTCAGGATTAAATCAATCCAATGGCATAAGTTACACTTCTAGAAGCATCTAGTAGTTACATTAGGGTTTTTGCATTCAGATACATCATCATCCAATTGCATAAAAGCAGTTACATCATGGAACAATGAGAAAATAATCTTCTGCCAACTTGGCATTGATAACAATCATCATTGGATAAAGCAAACAACATCACATGGTGTAAATAGCTTCCAAAAATTCCTTCTAATTGTAGGCAGTTTGGGCACAGATTCTTATGCAAGCTCCACATTTAATATTTGAGTTGAACTCTTCCAGAATTTCCCTCTTGGCACGAATCCATATGCAAGTCCCCCTTTTGATTTCTTTAATCCTGAAAAAAAATACCATCATTAGTAGCTCACATGTTAAAAAAATCCCATCCATAAAAATATCCAAATTAAACTTGTATAAAATTTTGGTCTTTTCAGAAAACTTTCCCTTTCTGGAAACTTTCCAATTTTGGAAATTTTCTATTTTTGGAAAAAAATTTCCATTTCAAAAATTTCATTTTCAGAATAGTTTAAAATTTCAAGAATTTTTTTCCATTTTGAAATTTTCATTTGAAACAAAATGCATTTCTGGGAAAATTTCCATTTTGCAAAACAAAAAAATCATTTTTGGAAAATGTCAAGATTTTTAAGGGCTCTTGGATTTTCCGAAAATGGAAATTCTGGAAAATCCAAGGTAGCTTGGATTTTCCATGGCTTAATCCGAGGTAGCCTGAATTTTCCATGGCTTAATTTAAGGTAGCTTGAATTTTCCATGGCTTAATCCAAGGTATCTTGAGTTTTCCATGGCTTAATTTGAGGTAGCTTGGATTTTCCATAATCCAAGCTAGGTCAAAATCCCCTAAACTTCATAACTTTTTTTCTAAATTTTTTTTTTGAAAAGTTCAAAAAGTAGCTCGACTTAATTTTCCGTCCTCTATCCACAGGTGCAAATATTTTCATATAACATTGATGATTCATTTCAAAATCCCCATTTCCAAAATTCAAGACAGGTAAATTTCCCCCAAAGCCTCAAAATATTGCCCTCATCAAACCAAGTCTGGACTTAATCCCAAAATAACCTCCCAAGAAGAGCAAAATTGAAAATTCGACCAAGCCAAGATGTGGAGATGCAAAAGAAAACAGAGGGTCACTGCCTCGGGTGGGGTGTGTGCAAAAATTACACAACAAATGAAAACTCTGCTAGGGAAATGCTCTAGAGCATTTCAATGACAAGCTAGAATTAAGAACCTAGAATCTCTAGTTTCAATCCTCACATCAAGTCAACCAATAAACTAAAGTCTCAAAACCAATTAACATGCCAACCCTTCTTGTGTTGAAAATCCAAGTGTGTGTAGGTGTATAAATTTCCCTCCCGAAGCTACTGTACGAAGCCATGTTGAGTCATGTTAAGCTATGTAAAATATTTTGACTCCAAAAGCAATATAGATAGAGTCTTGTTGCCAATTAGGCGTCCATAGTCCCGACGAGGTTATTGCTATGATTCTCCCGAACATAGCTCTATTGTCGGCTAGGCGTCCATATCCCGAGTAGAGATATTTGGACCCCCCTAATGAGTTGAATGCCCTTTTTAGTTTCAATATTTTCTATTTTCCTTCTTTTTGATATTTCTTTTCTTTTTGCTTTTTTTAGTTCAACCCATAAGCAATGAAGCTCACACTTAGGGTTGAGAATAATAGTGGCACTAAAGCAAAAATATAAGATTTTTCACTTAACAAGACCTCACAAAGATTCTACAACAACCTTAGGATTCTTAAAATGTTTTTAAGATACATAAGGTTTTAGCACATTCAAAAAATAGCTCAATCCAATGACTTATCCACTATATATGTTTAGCACATGTGACACTAAATGGAGAACTTTCACCAAGCTAGACAGAAAAATGATTAGAGTTTGTAAAAGAAATACTAAAAAAAGTCCCAAATAATGAATAATTATTGTGCAAGAAAGACACTTCCCTAGCCAAAAAATAAAGAAACCCAAGTTGAAGAAGCAAAACAACAACCAAGTAGAAACCCAAAGAAAACCTAAACTAACCAAAACAAAAGGAAACCAAAAGCAAGGAAAAGCAATCTAAACTAAAGCTATCTATCCTAAAGAAAACAAAAAGTAGACAAAAGTAAAAGAACACCAAGGCAAGCTACATTTATTCAAGCTACATTTATTCAAATCAACATTATGTACAAAGAGACTCAAAGTGTCTCATGATCAGACAAGGCAAACTGAGTCCCACCCCCATATGGTTGATCAATGCATGAACAAGTAGTAATGTAATGGTAATAGCCCTCAAGAATGAAATTTGTTCTTTATACTCAGCAAAATAAATCTCCACATTGTGGCATTCAAATGGCTATGTGTAGGATCATGATGGGCCAAAAAGTGGCAATATGATGGGTATGTGGCTAATGGCTTTTTTTTACCTAAAATTGATGAAACAAAAAGGTATTTTAAAGGAGAATCTCAACTTTCCACCAATATAAATTATGCTTTGCTTTGAATTTAAGAAGTAATTATTATTCATTTTTTATTCAAATTATGACTAAAGTCCTAATTGATAGATTGATTGAAAAACATGTATATATATAGCTTTCAAATGATATAAAAAATTTTGAATCCAAAACATGTGTCACATCCTATGGTCTGTATACTATAGGATTAAAAAAACAAAAATTGAATTTCATAAAGTTTTGACCAAGTTTTTATATTTTTTAAAAAGTTGTAATAAAAAATTCATAATTAATTATTTACTTGGAAAAAAATTCCAAAAAAATATGCATCACATCGAGACATGAGTCATCTACTTATATCTAAAATATTATAAAAAAATATTATCATTTTATTGTGGTTAGGGTGGTCAGACAAACACCTACTTATTTTTTTCCACAAATTTAAAATCCTGCATTGAAATTTCAAATTTTCACCAAATAGTTTTTTTAAAAAACCCTAGTAGTTTAGAAACTACATTCAATTTTCTACAAATTCTATTCTTACATATTTTTGAAATAATATAGATGGGCATGTGCAGGATCATGAGGGGCCAAAAAGTGGCAATATTATGGGTATTTGTAGGGTATGTGTGACGATTTTTTTTACCCAAAATTAATGAAACAAAAAGGGTTTTTAGAGGAGACTCTCAGCTTTCCACCAATATAAATTATTCTTTAATTTGAATTTAATCAATAATTATTATTTATTTTCTATTAGAATTAAGACTAAAGTCCTGATCGATAGGCTGATTCAAAAACATCTATAACTTTCAAATGGTATCACATTTTTTAAATCCAAAATGTGACACATTCTATGTTTCACATACTATAGGATTAAAAAAAGAAAAACTAAATTTTATGAAGTTTTAACCAAGTTAAGGTGGTCAGACATACAAGTTTTTATATTTTTTTAAAGTTGTAATAAAAAATCATAATTAATTATTTACTTGGAAAAAATTACAAAAAAACATGCATCACATCATTACATGATTCCTCTACTTATATATAAAATCTTATAAAAATTATTATCATTTTATTATGGTTAGGGTGGGTGCAGACACCTACTTATTTTTCCACGAAATTTAAGTACTCTTGCATTGAATTTCAAAATTTTCATCAAATAGATTTTATTTATTTTTAAATAAACTTAGTAGTTTAGAAACTAAATTTAATTTTCTACAGATTCTATTCTTACATATTTTTGAAATAATATAGATAACTTATTCAAATTTTTATGTCAAGTTGCCTAACATTGATTTTTCTGAATTTTTTGCTACTTAAGGGCCTATTTTTTCCATGATGATCCTACACATACCTAGATAAATTATTCAAATTTTTACGTTAAGTTGCCTAACTCTGATTTTTCTAAATTTTTTTTCCAGTTAAGGGCCTATTTTTTCCATGATGATTCTGCACATACCCTACTCAACCTCATAATCAGAAATAATCAATAACTGAGGAAACTCATTAGGACCATGATTAACCCATATGCAATTTGTCTTCCCCAAAATCCCATAATAAAATTGATAAGCTTCAAAATTTATAGTAAGGAAAGAAACAACCTTGTGTGTTGCTTGTTGAGACTGAACGTCGTGTTTATCATCCTTCAATTGTGAAGAGTTGATATCTATGTCATCAGGAGGTCTCCATTGATGATGCAACATTCCTCTCACATTTGAAATATGCAAAACATAATTAAAGCTATTAGCAAATTGTTCAAGGTCAAATTTAGATTGAATAAATTCAAAATTAAAAACATGGAACTTTTCACCTATTTGTGTTTCTTCATGAGGGATCAATGATGAGAATGTAGAAGCTTTGTCATGCACAACGAATTCCTCAATAGGATGCTTAGACTACCGTTTAAACATATTTTCACTTACAATAGTGTGATCAAGCCCATCAATTATGACTGTAATATTACTATTTTCAATATCATTCATGTTTTCCTACATATCAGTATGAACCACATTAGCTACCTCACCCTTAACATATAAAATTTGTGAATTTTCATTATGCAGTTCATCAATACACTGAGGAAAAACATAATTTGATAAATGAGAAGACTCCCTAAATTCATCTTTTGTTGGTACTAGTTTAGATTCTTGATCATAACTATCAGGAATATTGACCACTCCATTAAGTGCTTCCTCATGTCCTTCAAGACATTCATCAACAACTTGTTGATCTTCTTCTATCAGAGACTTGTTTGATGTGTCTTTTTGTGCATCTTCTAAATGTTCTAGCAATCATACTTGTTCTTCCACCTCCTTTATAGTTGTATGACATTGAAGACATGTGAATTCAAAATGCTCTTCCTCATGTATCCTGCACCAGGCTAGTAACAAGTCATCTAGGCAGACTTTATAACTCAAGCTTGACCAATCTTTTGTAATTATAGCAACGAACTCTTCATATCTTGTCTAAATTGGATCTTCATCATGAACAGAGGAAATATGACTCATCACTTCTTCTTCATGTGGTTTATCCTTAACTGAATTTTCCATTTAAGAAATTTGACTTACCTATATAGGAACATTCTCATTGATCTTAATTGGCATCTCTTCACTTAAATGTTCCTCTGTTAACTCTGATGCCTCAGATTTGTCTTGTTTACAATTAGTCCCTTCTAGAGCCATATCAACATCAACTGTAACATCATCTCTGGATTCATATTTTATTGGCTTCTTTGTAGTGTATTACTTGTCTAACTTTTCTTTCCACTCTAGGTATCTTCCTACTTTAATGATAGTTTCCACACATGAATGACCAATGAACTCTGAATGGGCTACATTATGAACCTTACACCATTTAGATGAAATGAATTCTTCCAAACACTTACCACCACCAAGCTGATCTTCAACTATCTGTGTGAATGCCTTAACTAAAACATCAATAAACTCTAAATTTATGGAGGCTAGTGGGATATGTGCAGGATCATCATGGAAAAACCAAGCCCTTAAGTGGCAAAAAATTTAGAAAAATCACAATTAGGTAACTTGAAGTAAAAATTTTAATAAGTTATCTACATTATTTCAAAAATATGTAAGAATAGAATTTATAGAAAATTCAATGTAGTTTCTAAACTACTAGGTTTATTTAAAAACTAAAAAAATCTATTTGGTGAAAATTTGAAATTTCAATGTAATAGTACTTAAATTTCAGGGAAAAAACAAGTAGGTGTTTTTCTAACCACCCTAACCAAAATAAAATGACAATATTTATTTAGAAGATTTTAGATATAAGCAAAGGACACGTGTCCAGATGTGATGCATATTTTTTTGAAATTTTTTTCCAAGTAAATAATTAATTATTATTTTTATATTACAACTTTTAAAAAATATAAAAACTTGTATGTCTAACCACCTTAACATGGTCAAAACTTCATGAAATTCTTTTTTTTTTAAATCCTATAATATGTGAAGCATATAATGTAACACATGTTTTGGATTCAAAATATGTTATACTATTTGAAAGTTGTAGATATTTTTCAATCAACCTATCAATATGGACTTTAGTTGTAATTCAAATAGAAAATGAATAATAGATATTTATTAAATTGAAAGTAAAGCATAATTTATATTGGTGGAAAGTTGAGAATCTCCTTTAAAAACCCTTTTCATTTTATCAATCTTGGGTAAAAAAAAAGTTGTCAGACACATACCCATCATATTGCCACTTTTTGGTCCATCATGATCCTGCACATACCCAGTGGTTTAAGTAGGTTTTGTATGAAAGTACCCCTTTGCTAAACCATGTCTCGATTTTACCCAAAAAGGCTAAGCATTCAAACTCATTATGCCTAGTGGTATTTTGAATTTTGCACTTGTCTAATAATGTAGAGTGATGCAAACCCTTATTATTCCAGAGATCTAATATCTTATTTAGAGACTCACAAAATTCAAGAAAATCAATATGAAGACCATTTCCATCTTGACTCATAATTTGTACTTTTAGATTTAGATATCTATCATATCAAAAAAATTCAACATGAAGGCTCATTCAACTTCCAGCTATGTCACCTTCATTGAACCCTCCTAGTGCCAATCTGTTGATGGCATTTTCTACACAAAAACTCAAACATAATACAACTTCTCTATCTCTCTTGAAAGGTAAATCTCAATCAGCAAGCCTCAAGAGATAACCCCAAGGTCTCTAATGTCAAGTCTTGACAATACATAAACAACATAGTGATAAATGCGAAAATGTTGGTAATCACAAGGGGCCTTATAAATGAACAATGTTAGAAGTATACTTTCATCATATGCAACAATATGGTGATGCTTTCAGTCCTAAAACTCACCAATATTTCAAAGAAATAGTAAAAGAGAAAAATTTTAGAGAAATTATACTCTAACTCATAAGATCAATCACAATAATGATGAATGCTACAAATGGACAGATCCCCAATAAAACCAATCTCTGCTTGATCAAGGACAAGCCCACAACTCCATAAATATGGTGCAATCTTCTAAGGAAACTGAATATTTTTAGACTATGAATATTCATCCACATACCCAACTAGGGAAATGTAAACAAGCATCCACAATTGAACTTAGCACAAAATAAGGCCTAGACTAACTTTACACAACTTACAATTAAAATATTGTTAAAAGCATGGACTAGATTTATCAAACATCATTCACATTTTAATATTATTGCAAAAGAACTAAAATCTACCATCTAACATTTGAGAATCAAGAACAAGAAACCAAAAACTATCAAATTCTAACACAAAGCTTGCCAAAGCAACAATCCAATTGCATTAACTCCTCTAGAATTTACATAACAATTTGTAGTCTCTCTCCTCTCCTACAGAGATTGTCTTACAGAATATAACTCCTAACTTATCCAATTTTGGCTTTCTATAGCTTCTAATAAGCTATTCTAACCTTTTACAAATGAGAAGGCGCTGGCCTTTTATAGATTTTACATTATAATTTCAATGGCCAGGATTAAATCAATCCAATGGAATAAATTACACTTCTAGAAGCATCCAATAGTTACATTAGGGTTTTGGCATTTATATACATCATCATCCAATTTCATAAAAGCAGTTACATCATGGAACAATGAGAAAATAATATTCTACCAATTTGGCTTTGATAACAATCATCATTGGATAAAGCAAACAACATCACATGGTGCAAATAACTTCCAAAAATTCCTTCCAGCTATAGATAGTTTGGGCATGGATTTTTATGTAGGCCCCACATTTAATATTTGAGTTGAACTCTTCCATAATTTCCCTCTTGGCACAAATTCTTATGCAAGTCCCCCTTTTGTTTTCTTTAATCCTAAAAAATAGATACCCTCATTAGTAGCTCACATGTTAAAAAAATTATCATCCATAAAAATATCCAAATTAAACTTGAATAAAAATCTGGCCTTTTAAGAAACCTTTCCAGTTTTGGAAATTTTCTATTTTTGGAAATTTTTTTATTTTCAAATTTTTTCCATTTCAAGAATTTTTTCAGAACATTTTAAAATTTCAAAAAAAATTCATTTCGGAAAAAAAAATCCATTTTTGGAAAATTTTGGGATTTTGAAGGGGTCTTGGATTTTCCAAAAATGGAAATTCCAAAAAATCTGAGGTAGCTTGGAATTTTCCATGGCTTAATCCTCGGTAGCTTGAATTTTCCATCACTTAATCTGATGTAGCTTGAATTTTCCATGGCTTGATCCAAGGTAGCTTGAGTTTTCCATGGCTTAATCCGAGGAAGCTTGAATTTTCCATGGCTTAATCTGAGGTAGCTTAGATTTTCCATAATCCAAGCCAAGTCAAAATCCCCTAAACTTCATAACTTTTTTTCTAGAAGGAATTTTTGAAAAGTTCAAAAAGCAACCCAGCTTAATTTTTCGTCATCTATCCACGGGTGTAAAAAGGATTTTCATATAACATTGAGAATTCACTTCAAAATCCCCATTTCAAAAATCAAAGATAGGTGAATTTCCCTTAGTGGCTCAAAATATTGCCTTCATCAAACCAAGTTTGGACTTAATCCCAGCATAACCTCCCAAGAAGAGCAAAACTAAAAATTTGACCAAGCCAAGATGCAGAGATGCAAAAGAAAAAAGAGGGTTCCCACCTCCAGTGGGGTGTGTGTGCAAATAGATTTTTCTAGCACTTAGGTGTTGAAAAGTGGACAAGAAGTCAACAAAGTGTTTCAAGTCAACTAAACCCTATTTCAAGCTTGGAGACAACCTACAGCCTACTTTCTATAGATTTGACTCTATCAACCTGACAAGAAGACAAGTGCAGATCTAGAACTACAGAATTGACCTTTGATTTCATAGATTTTTGGGGGAGGAATGATTCACAATCAATGGCGAATGAGTCCCACCTTAGCACTAAAAAAGTTAATTTTGTCAAAATCCAATTATCGATAGATGGAACACAGTTTTAGGTGTTTTTGTTAGTAGTAGAACTGATTCACCATCAGTGGTAAATGAGTCCCACTGGTGATTTACACTAATTTCTACTAGTTTTCAAAGCCTTCCAGATTCACCATTCAATTCCTAGGTGCACTCTGTTCAACCTTTTTCAATTCTATTTATGTTTGTTCATGTTTTAGTTCATTCTTGCATGTACCTCACTGTGTTTTCAAACATTGGATATTTCATTAATTTTGCATTCATAATCAATCAATTGCATAATTTAGTTGCATCTATATCATTACATTTAGTCAGAATTCCATCTTGTATTCCTTTATTTGAGTGAACCACCTCAATTTTAGGGTTAGATGTCTCTCCTTTTAGGTGAAAGATCCTAAGAGTTCAAGATAATTCCATAGCCAACCCCCATAAAATTGATGGTTCATTTTGGTGAACCTGCATATTGAACACATTATCTTTCTAATTTCAGTTGCATCTTGCATCTTAGTTTTCCTTTGCATCAACATTCAATTAGGTTTTTCTTTGTTTTTACATCCTAGGGATTCTAAAATTGCATTAGTGAAAGAATCATATAGACTTTACTTTTGCATATCAAATCATTAAAAAATTGAAAATTTGCATTTGCATCTTCATTTTGCATTTAAAAAGCATTCAAATCACTTTAAATTTTTTGGAAAACACAAAAAATATTATACCTGAACTCATTCGTCACCTTGGGTGAATCAATCCACTTGCACATTTTCAACTACATTTTTAGGAATTTTCTAGGTATTTTCTACATTACAGTTTTCTATAGTTACTTTTTATTATACTTTCCAGATTTTCTATTTCTTGCATATTAGTTTACTTTTGTTCATTTTCATCATGGATTTTTTCTTTAATAAGTATTGAAATTCACTGAAATCCCTAGTAGACATGTCTGATTGTGCCTTTGGTTATGATCCTAATGACCTTGAACTTCCTAATGATTGTCCTCCTTGTGATGTAGATGTTAGAAACCAAGATCTGAAATGCAAACTAGAAAATAACCTTCCACAAATAGAAAAACAAAAAAGAAGAGAGATTACATGAAGATGTACAAATTGATATATTCAAAGTACAAATAATTACAAGAGATAATTTTCTTTATAAAAGAAAAGATGCATAAACCTAATCTTATCTTGAGCAACAAGATAGCTCAACAAGATAAGGATAACAACCTATAACCTAGGAATTGAATAATGCCTAAGTAAACTTATGTAAAGTGTAATTAAATATTAATTACACTAATAGTAGACATCATTGGAGAAGATTTTGATAGCATGAACAAGTTCTTAAACAAAATTCTTGATAACCTTGAAGCAAATGTAGCCTTTTACCCATCCATGAAGTGAAAAGATCTTCCTACTGTTTCACCTCTTGATCACTTTGGATAGCTACATCCTGAAACTAATGAAGGATCTAAGTTCCCTCCATCAAGTGGACCTAGTTCCTATAAACAACCACATCCTCAACCATTTTATGATAAAAAGTTACAAAAACACCAATCAACCTTGAAGAAACATATGGAAAACACTTTACTATCCTAAGTAAACAAGGTTGTGACACAACAAATGAGCATAACTTTCACCAACTTCTCAAACAAAAACCAACATAAGAAAACAAAATAGGATTAGGATATAAAGATCCTCCTCATGACAATAAGCCTCCTTTTGAATATTGGAGACTTTGAGATGATGGTACAATGATCTTTGATTTCCCTCCTAACTTGAGCATTCTCCTTCCACATGAACAACCATTACCTGGTTTTAATGATAAGGATTCTAGGATCCCTATGGGTCCTCTTCCTCCTTCCATCCATGAAAAAGGAGAAACTAGTAAATGAAAATGACCTTACAAATTGAAGAAACAAAAAGTTTCCTCTCCATCCACCACCTAAATGTGAAAAGAGAATCCAAATGATTTTAAATAGAGGTCTTATACTCTTACCACCTTCAAATAGGTTTTTCATCCATCCTAAAGATTCTAACATGCCATATTTCAAGTACCATCATCTTCTTAGCCACCAAACTAATGAATGTCATACATTAAAGGACATACTGAACAAGTATCACTTCATTGATACCGATTGCTATCCTATTATCCCTTAAACCCAATCCTCCCATCATGCCATAGTTGTAGAATTTTTTATTCTCACTATTGTATGATCATTTTCCATCACCCACCTCAACTCATTTTTTCCCTACACTTAGTGAGGGAAATATGTTGTTAGCCTTGTCCTATTAATGCATTTGTCTTTGTCTCTTAATTGTGTTATTCATTTTTCGCTTATATTACTTAAGATTGCGAAGTCAATAACTCAGTTCATGGTTGACTTACATTTGCATTACTAGCTCCTTTTCCAGTTTCATTTTTCTTTGGTTTGATTGCATGTGCATATCATGTCCCCTGTAATGTGTGTTTGATGTTCACTCTCTTTGTACACTTCCTCTATTTGTACCTCTATTCTTCTATATGTCTTACATTTTGCATTTTCTTTTTTTATTTTGTTTTGTGTTTTCCTTTTGGGGATGACGCAAAGTGTTGAGACACCCTATGTCTCTTACATGTTGACCCAATAGGTCCCTTTTTCTTTTACTTTTCCTATCTTTTTTCCTTTTGGGGATGACACAAGGTGTTGAGACTGTAATGCCTCTTCCATGTTGTTCCAAAATGGACTTTGTTTTTCTCTTGTTTTCGCTCTCTTTGTGTCATTCTTCTAGTTCTGTATGCTTTGGGGAATGATGATAGTTATGAGATCTTTAATCAAAACATTGCAGCAACAAACATACTGACCCCAAATCCATAAATCCCTTATGTATTTGGTGTGTTTCTTCTTGGGGGCCAACCTCCCCTTTCTTTTGTTCTCTTTTTCGTTTACATGAAGCAACCTTACTTAGAAACATATGACTTGGCATAGGGGCTTTCCAAGTTGGCTCTCATGTCCCATTTTCTTCTTGCATTTCTTTTTTCTTCTCTACTTTAAGGTAATTGCTCACAAAACAATGTGTAGCAATTCCTTTAAAGTGGGGGCCATACATTGGCATCATTTCATTCACATTCTTGGTTCTTAGTGTAGCCTTGTCACTTCATATTGCACATTTGTCACTTTGTGGATGGCATTGGGTATGATGTCCTTCATAAGTGTGATCTATCTTAGCATATTGCATTCCTCTTAGTGGCCTGATGTGACACACAACACCCCCCAAGTTGTGAATATACTATTCTTTGATTTGTCCTCTCTTGGATATGACACAATGTTCACTAAGTGACAAAACTTGTATGAACTTAACAAGACTCCTTTGAACATCTTTTGTATTTTCTCATTTTACATTTTACATATTTTCAACCTTGGATAATGCAACATGCATGCTTGTCATTCCTTTGTATTTGTTCATGGGTTCTAAGAATACAAAGCTTTGCTTGTCTCATGAAGCACAAACTGACATTTTCCCTTATGGCACCTTATTAAAGCTATCAAGAGGTATAAATTTGATATGGTTGAGCGAGAATCCCATTCATCGACATGAATTTCCCCATAGCTACTTGTATGAACTTAGATCCTAATACCTGCAAGAACACAACAAATGAACACATTAATAAGATCAAATGAAAGTTAGAATAGAGGTTCCCCATAAAATCCATTTAACAATATTCAAAATAGAAATAAAACAATAACACAATGAAAGAAGATGAAAATAAGCTAAATCCTATTGAGAACATGCAAACTCTTGATCTTATGGGGGAGTTGCTGCCATTTTGATGTGGAAATTGGCCCTTTCCCAACTCCTTTGCAACCTTTTATGATGAATGGCGATGGTGATCCACTTTGTTGAAGATTCAAGTGTGCTCCATGATGAAAAAACCTTCATAACCTAGCTATGGATTCAAAAGTATGGATGAAGATTGCTCTAAATTTGAGTATAGTAAGTTTACTCAATTGGTGGATGATCAAATGAGGATATGAGCTCTTTATTTATAGAATGTCAAGATGGATGAATGTCCAAAATAGAGCAATGTGGGAATAACATTAATCCATTGGAAAGATGCCATTTGTCAACATGTGAGTGGATGGAGGATGTGCAAGTTTTAGTTAATGTCCCAAAGAGGGGGAGATTCAAATTTGAATTTGAGAGTTAAATGTTGAGTTTGACCTTTGGAAGAGACATGTAAGAGCCATGTAAGAGCTCATAAATTCTTTGTTGGATGTACATGTCAACTTTTTTTTGAATTCAAATTTGAAGGAATATTCCTCAAAGATGCCATGTTGATGGAAAATGATAAATTTAATAAAGGAATTAAAATGCTATTTTCATGTGCAAGTTGCAAAATCTAGAGGATTTGATGGATTAAGACTAAGATTAATCAGGATTTGATTAATTTAAAGGAGATTAGTTGATTTGACTATTTGATTTAGATTTGTGGGTTGAAATAAATAAAAAAGGGATGAAAATGATTAAGACCTAGTTAAATAAAATTTTTGATTTATTTAACCAAAGGGGGTGATGTTAGATTAAATTAGATAAATATTTGATTTATTTAATTTAATTAGATGAATTTTAGAGATTTAATCAAATAATATGGATTATTTAATTAAACAAAGATAGGGAGATGAAATGACCTAGTTAATTATGCAGAGACAATGATTTAATTAAATCGAGGGATTTATTTAATTAAAAGGGGAATTAATATGATGACTTTAATAAAATAAGGCTATTCAATTAAATAGTTAGATAGAGGGATAATTCAGGATGAAACGATGTTAATAGATCAAGATCGAGTGTATGTACATTTTACGTGTCTACATTTTGCCCCTCTTTGAAGCGGTGCACTTGTTGGGTTGGTTCAAAGAATAGCCTTGTTGAGATCAAAGTTCAAAAATTCTCTAATTTTTTGGATGCCCCACTATTGCCCCAGTGAATGAAGAATTTCGTGAATATACTGCCCCCTTGAGAGATTGGGTGAAGAGGTTTGATTTGAGGGTCGATCTCTCAAAAAAGAGGTTCAAGATCAATTCAACTCGAATATTTGATGTAGACAAATTTGATGATGTAGATAGTCATCAACCATGGGTAGCCTCATGCCTATTTTGATATATTAGACCCACTTGATCCTGATTTGTACCATGACAGTTACATTATTGATGATATAAATGAGATGATTATGATGTTTATATGTAATGGATGATATGATGATGCATAGATGATATGGATGCACATGATATGATATGATGATGCATGTATGATTATGAAAATAGATGATAAATGTATGGTTTATGAGCTATTTAGAATAACTAATCTATATTATGCAATGATGGGGATGAATGCATGTGGTATGATTAATGCTTTATATATGATATGATATTCATTATGCAGTATTCTGATGATTTTTGGATGCAAGATAGGTGCAATGGTGATGATTATGATTAATTGTCATGGCACCATGTTAGCGTGAAAAAGAAAGAGATAGAAGAAAATAAGAGATTCCAACAAGACATGAGATGATGATGATGATGATGATTACTTTCCAAGGAGTTGGGATTTTCAAGGGGCCAATTACCTTATGTTTGATAGCAAATGGAGGTACAATGCATCAGGGTATAAAGGACTAGGATGGCATTGTACCTAATGCGATGGAATTTGACTTGACAAATAGATAGGAGTATTCTTGTTCACAATTGACATACAAAAACCTTGCTAGGACGTACCTAACAAAGCAAGTATTCACCAAGTTATTTTACAAGAATGTCCAACAAGCACAACAGACAAAAGATAATGATCATTGCCCCATTCCTATATCTCTAAATCCTTTGTTTGGATATAATCAAGAGGTCCTTGGAACGAGGGAAATAAGATAAATCAAAAGAAAAGATCAAGTACACAAACAATCCAATGTTCTTCATACCTCTAGCCAAAGGGATTTGTTTTGATAGGATAAGAATCCAAAGTGATATCCAAAATGATGCCCATTGTCAGAACAATATATCCTAGGACATGCATTGTATAGGATGATGATGGGTTGATAACTTGATTGATAGGATGTTGATATAAGGTTGATTGACATGTTTGAAAATGATCAAGAGCTTGATTTTGCATTTAACTATTTGTTGCTTCAATTTTGATTTTGTGTTTGAAGTTTGTTTTTGTTGATTGTTGTGGTTGTTTTTGTTTTTTTTGCCAAAGGATGAAGGTGATCATCAGTTTATTATGGATGATTGATTATTTCAAGTGAAAGTGAGATGAGACAGATGTATTTTTCAAATATTTGGATGTTTTTGACATTTTTGGAATGTTTTGAGGCTGTTTTTGGTATTTTCAAGATTTTACAAATGTTTTGATTTTTTGGTTTTTTTGAATGTTTTGGGGTTTCTGAGATTTTATGAACGTTTTTGGATTTTGATGTGATTTGAATGTTTTTAGATTTTGATTCTTTTTAAATGTTTTTGGATTTTGTGTCTCGGGGGCTGATCAAAGATTAGCCTTGACTACGTTTAAGCTTAGAGACAATGTAGTTCGGATACCATGTCTTTAATGTTTTTTCTCAATTTTTGAGTGTTTTTGAATTTTTGATATGTTTTGAATGTTCTTGGATGTTCTTTGTTTTTCTGATGTTTTTGGATTTTTTGCACAATTTTGATGATTTGGATAAGGATGTGTGTGATGATACTAGTGCTCTATTTGGGGATTTTTCTAAAAACCAAGCTAAGGTTGATTGATCAGATCAATGGATTGATGATGATAACATTGTTGACAATACACAATAAAGCAAGGAAAATGTTAAGCAACATGAGGATTTAGGATGTTGATGGGATTGATGATGATAACATTATCGAGGATACACAATAATGCAAGGATAGTGTTAAGCAACACAATGATTGGGAATGATATCCCAAGATGATGATGGGTTGATTGGATTTGATTAATGAGGATTTTGAAGCTTGATTTGGAACAAAAAAAATTTGAATGATTTGATGTGACATTTGAAGCACAACTTAGATGCAATTGATAGTGATTATTTGGATTGATGTTTGATGAAAGATGAAGCTTGATAAGGAACATTTTCTTGTCAAAATATGCCATGGGCTAGTGATTTGGATTTTGGATCATAAGTAGTTTGACCAATTTGATTTCACATTTTCCAATGTTCAAATCGCCACATAAGTTGGAGGATATAGATCAATATTTATCCCTAAAGCAAGATGTAAATATCTGCCCCCAGTGTCTAGCAATGTATGGAATGTGATGTGTGGATGCTCAAATAGGTGTATGGATTGAGGTATATGGATTATCTTGTGATAATTTTTTGAATGGAGGAATGCTCATTGGATAATGCTTCATGGCTCATACAACATTGGATAGGCTAGGATAAATGAAAATGACCCATGTCAAGATGTTCACCATAAGCAAGTGTAAAATGTGCACCAAACTTTCATCAAGATCAAGATAACTTGGATGATGGATGTAGATAGATGAAAATGGATTGGATAAATGGCTCATGGATGAATGGATTTATTATGACCGAGATGGATGGAATGTTGGATTTATTATGGATGGGATGAGATGCTTCCATCTGAACTGGTGTATGTAGATGTTCGATTCTACTCATGATGCCTATTTTCTAGGTTTTCATCATGGTCTTGCCTAAAGTGCCACCCATGCGGTTTTCACTAGAGGATGATTTTTCTCTTTACTATTTTCAATCCTTCTTTTTTATTTTTATTTTTTGAATTTTCATATTTTTTTTTTTTGGTTTTTCTAAAAAAAATTAGCATGAATCACCCTAATCTGATTCATACAACTTTTGAGATTCCTAATCTGCTTCGTTAATATCAGGGTTAACTCTATCTCTGTGCATATATTGTGATAGAGTGCCTTCATAATACTTATGATGAAGCGTCATTGCCAATACATGGTTAATGTGAGAATTGGATATCATGCGTGGAGGCGTGGATGGAGTGTGTTTAGGGATAAGAGATGGATTGGTTGACAGTTTAGAACCTTTGACTATCCAAACTTGGGAAAATGAGCAATGATAGGTGGATACAAAAGTGTGCATGGAATTAGGACCAACTACTTGATACACTTTGTATGTCGCTTGAGAATCCTGCTTTTTCTTTTGTGGACATCTTTGATGGATACTTTTCCTTTTTTTATTTTTCCCCATAGTTTCTTGGACTAATGGAGTTTGATAGGGATGATCTTTCTTTGTATTTTTTGGTATCCATTTGTATTTCATTTGTCCATTATGCTTCTCAACTTATTTTGTTTTGATAACATTCTTTGTGCTTTGATTCAAATCTTTATTTTGACGTTGGTCCCAATTTGTGGATGGGTTGATGGGTGGATGAAGATTCATGACATGGTTGGTTGTAGTATCGACATTGGTTTCATCACAAGGATTCTTTGTGCTCCCTATATTGATGCTTACTTGAGACATAGTTTCCCCAAGTATTGTGGAAGTAGCACCTTCATTCCTTAATTCTACTTGTTGTTGAGGGTTCCTGTTTAGAATGCATTCTTTGATAAACGACCACTGCAAATGATGTTATTTCAATTTTCTGCTTTGCTAACTCTAAAATATCTTGTTCTGTTTGACCTGCTTCCTTGGGTGGATAATGTTGGATACCATCATACATGATTTCTTTAGTCTGGATTTTGGATATATATGGTCTTGATGTTGACAACTCTGTTTGACAACATAGGAATCAAGAACCTGCTATTTTTGTGTAACACTATCAGGAGTAAAGGAATCCATTTTTGAATGAAGATCATCTACATCTCCATCTATAGAAAGCATCTCATGGGTAGATGGAAGAGTATGTGATACATGGATATGATCATCTTCCATATATATAAGAGTGTCCATTAGATTATTGTAGTATCTTGAAGATACAAATTCTTGATCTTGAATGATTTTGGAGTTGCTTTCAACATGCTTTGGATCAAGTTCTTGACATGGTTCAATTTCAAAGGGTTCTTGGATGTCATCATTAGGAATGGGAAGTGGCTCAATATCCTCTTGATCTTTGAGTGGACTTAGATCAATTGTTTATTTGAGGATTCCCTTAGTATCTGTAGCCATGAGGTCAAAGAGGGTCAACATGTCTTGGAAAGGACCATTGCTAGACCTTGGTGAAAGATTTTGATCATACTTTGGAATAGATTTTTGAGATGTCCTCTAACTCATAAGGCGATGTAGATACATTTTTAATATGATCATTGGTCGATGGATCATGCATTATGTCAATAGAATCAAATACTTCTAACACTCCTTGAAATAGATCACTAGTGGCTCTTGATGTATGGTGAGTTGATCATCAGATGGGGTGGAAACATCTTCAAGGTGCTCATCGATGGAGAGATCTTGATCATTGTTTTCAAAAATTGTGGTGGAGGAATTTTCAATGTCTTCAACCATAGGGTCAAATGATGTTGACATTTCTTGAATTGGATCATTGTTGGGTATTGTTGGTGGATTTTTATTAGGATTGAAAAGTGAGTCTTGATATATGTTGATTTGATCTTCGGATGAGATAGAAACATCTTCAATGTGCTCTTTGATGGATATATCTTGATCATTTCTTTTAGAAATTGTGGTGGGGAGATTGTCAATGCTATCACCAGTGGTTGAATGTTCATCGTTATCCCCAATGGTTATCATTTTTCATGTTTGTGCTTGTTCTTGTTGGGTGGCTTGAGAGGTGTGTTGCACTTGTTGAGCTTGTGTTGCTTGTTGCATGGATAGATATTATTGGATGGCCTTTTGGTAGGCCTGATGAGCTTTTAGCACAATGTTATATTGTCTTGCTGCATTTGGTTTTGGTGGTAGTGGTGGTGGATTAGGAATTGTGTTGGATGTAGTGATGGGTGGTTGAGATATGCTTGGAGCAATCATGGTCGTGAGGGGTTGAGATATGATGGGTGTGATAGGGGTGGTTGGAGTGATCGAGGTGATAGGAATGGTCAAAATGACCAAGGTGATAGGTCCTTGGGAGACCATATTTTGATTTTTTGGGATTGATGTTGTCATTTGATTACATACCATATGTTGGTACGATGTCTATGCTATATTCAAAGGATTTGATGTGATGGCTTGATGGGTGTTAGGTGGATTGATTTGGATGGAGTGATTGGTGCTAGGTAAAGGGGGAATCCCTAAACCAAGGAATGATGTTGATATGGGTAATGGTGGTGGAGATGTCTCTTAGCACAATGACTCAACTATTTTGGTAAGTGTAGCAATTTGATCTCACCAAATTTGATCTCGATTTCGATCTTGACTCCCTTGATATAGTTGATTTGGTTTTTGTTCAAGAAAATTTGGAATGCATACTTGTGGTTTTTGAATGGGATCATGGAAAAATTGATTTTGGACAATGTTTTGATTTGGGATGATGTTTAGATTTGGCATCATAGGTTGAAATTGAACATTTTTGGTGTTGGGAATCACATTTCCCTGATTTAGGCAACTTTGATTTTGTGTGGTGTAACCTTGACTTGGATTAATACATGGAGTTGTCAACATCTTGTTTGGAATTTGAACAACATTTGTATGATTCGAAAACATATCCATCCCAAATTTTTTTGGATTCATGTTTGGTAAATTTGTACTTGGTACATTCGCATTTGGCATGCATGGATTTGGTGGGATGATGTTGGTCATTTGAAGACTCATGTATTGATTGTTTGGTGGAAAGACTTGTAGGTTTGGATTTAGATCTACCATCGGGAAAGGTGTTCCAATCTTTGATTTGGGCATACTCACACTTGTTGTACCATTGAAATTTGTAGAAGGTCATGATCCCATGTATGGATTGTATAAGTGTGAATTTCGATAATCAATCGGCATGGTAAGGCTTTGAAAGTTCAATTGATTTGGATTACTCATGATGTATGGATCAAGTTTGTATTCAATGTTCTTCTTGTGTTTTGACCTTGTTACAAAAGTGACCTCTAAGGTTCTTAGGACCAATGACGAGATGAAGGATGAAAGGGGTGAATGATATGAGCGTTGAACATTTTAGGGACTTTGGATCAATGCTAGACTTAGGGTTTGATTTTAATTGGTTTGATTTGGATAATGAACTTATAAACCCTAAGATGTTAGATGTTATCTTAGGATGAACTTGTTCAAAGGATTTCTAATTCAATTAAATGTATGAGAAAGAATGCATTCCCATACACCTAACTAAACAAAGTGATTTTGATTTTGATGATTTACCCAAGTCTAGAATGACATTTCCAAAGCTCTACAATTGTTTGGTGGGATGGGTTTTGATAGATATTTGGAATTTGGATGAAGTGTTTGATTTGATCCTAAATTAACCTAGGAAGGACTTGTTTACTAGACCAAGATAGTGAAGAACATACCTTTCTCTAAAAGTAATTCAAATAAAAAGATCAATGTTTGCATGAAAACCATACAACCAAAAGATGCCAAGCACATATGTGGGGTCCAATTGATTTAATCTTTGCTTAATGGATTATTTTTACCACAAAAAAACTCTTGATTAGATTTTGAATCAAGATTTCCAATGTCCTAATTTTATTTCATCCCACAAAATGCATTATGCGAAAATCAAGGAAATCAAGGAAAAGGTTTCCTAATGTTCACCTTAGTAGGAGCAAATTGAGATGAAATCCAAATGCTTAGAAGCCTCTAAGGATGCGAATCCCAAGGGAAAGAAATAAGATGTGAATTTGTTCAAGGATATTTTCTTCTCCTAAATGGTTTGAAATTTGATGCTCATGTTGAATGTTGGTTTTCCAATGTTTTCAATCAAAGCACTGTGTTTTCAAACTAACTCACAAGCAATATAACATCCTAGCTCAATTGGTAGGTTTTTCTTGGTGGGCTTGCCCCATGCCCTTTGTAGTAGAAGAGATGATTTTACATGCAACCAAGGAAAAAAATATAATGGTATGTTAAGAATGAAGTCTTAACCTCTATATTTTAACTAAGATCAGACATGGCAAGTAAATTCTTGGAATCTAAGTTCCAATGCACAACTTTGATAAACTCGTTGAATGGATCAGTTTGTCACTGCAAACAAGGGTTTTATTTCAAACTTTCCATTTGTGGAGATTGACCCATATGGTGAGGTCCCCTTTCGGATCCATCTTGTTTGAATCAACCGCGTGATATTGGCTTTTACTGGACAATACCCACATTTATATCCCTGTTGGAAATACTCTTGGCTTTAGAGTGTTACCAGTTGAGTCATTACCTTGGGTGAGTACTTTTTCCCCAAGGTAGGCCCTCTAGGCTAGACAAAAGTGAATAAAATTATTCATAGTTCGATCAGCCCTTGTTTAGAGACAAAGGGAGAACACATGCAATAAATTCATTCACACTCGCACAAGATTTTATTCAATTTTAAATCCAAAAATGAAGTGTGTAGGTGATTGCTTTGTCTTACCATAAAATCATGAAAAAGGCCTTTTGATTTTCAAGATCGCTATAAAGTGCAAGAGAAGCGCATACATACTTTTTCAATGAGGTTAGTTTAAGTAAGTCATCACAAAACAAAGTTGCACTTGTTCATTTTAGATCCCCAAAGCAATTGTGATTTATTTTTAAGCACCAGAAGATAAATGATAGTTGCTTTGTTCAATTTTTAACCAAAAAAAAAAAATCTAGTAAGTTGTGTTCCTAATGTTCATTTTAGCCCTTTGTAGCAAAAAATTGAAATGTTCTTTTTAGAGCCCAAAAGAAATTTAGTAGGTCCTAAAAGCTTGAAGGGGTAAAATCTTTAGAAGTGGAATTATAATTGCTCCCCAAAGTGTTCAAAAACACTTGATACAATGGTATCATAATAATTTTTTCCTTGACTTCCATGCTCCATGATCCTTTAAAAATGCATTTCAAAAAAAAAAAGCTTCAAAAAAGACCAAAAAATGACCAAGATATGGCCATTTTAAGTTTGCATGAAAAAGAAAGAAATCCAAGCGGTTTTGTTTGTTATGCAGACTCTGTTTGATTTTGTAGCGGCGCTATATGGTGATGCTGGAGACTCCAGTGATGGAGTTTGATTTTTGAGCAATGCAATTTGATTCCAGAGCTATTCTGTATAGCCTTGCTAGACTATGAGCGGCGCTATATGGCCCCGCTAGACTATGAGTGGCATTATATGGCCCTGTTGGACTATGAGCAGCGCTGTTTCCTGTAAACAAACAAAAATGCATAATTTTGAAAAAAATGTGATTGGAATATGAGATTTTCCTCCTTCCAGGGCCAAATGTATGAACCTAGATTCTAACACCTACAAGAACACAACAAATGAACACATTAATAAGATCAAATGCAAGTTAGAATAGAGGTTCCCCATAATATCCATTTAACCATATTCAAAATAGAAATAAAACAAGAACACAATGAAAGAGGATGAAAATAAGCTAAATCCTATTGAGAACATGCAAAATCTTGATCTTATGGGGAAGTTGGTGCCAATTTGATGTGGAAATTGGCCCTTTCCCAACTCATTTGCAAGATTTTATGATGAATGGTGATGGTGATCCACTTTTTTGAAGATTCAAGAGTGCTCCATGATGAAAAAACATTCATAACCTAGCTATGGATTCAAAAGTATGGACGTAGATTTCTCTAAATTTGAGTATAGTAAGTTTACTCAATTGGTGGATGATCAAATGAGGATATGAGCTCTTTATTTATAGAATGCCAAGATGGATGAATGTCCAAAATAGAGCAATGTGGGAATAAAATTAATCCATTGGCAAGATTCCACTTGTCAACATGTGAGTGGATGGAGGATGTGCAAGTTTTAGTTAATGTGCCAAAGAGGGGGAGATTCAAATTTGAATTTGAGAGTTAAATGTTGAGTTTGACCTTTGCAAGAGACATGTAAGAGCCATGTAAGAGCTCATAAATGATTTGTTGGATGTACATGTCAACTTTTTTTTGAATTCAAATTTGAGGGAATATTCCTCAAAGATACCATGTTGATGGAAAATGATAAATTTAATAAATGAATTAAAATGCTATTTTCATGTGCAAGTTGCAAAATCTAGAGGATTTGATGGATTAAGACTAAGATTAATCAGGATTTGATTAATTTAAAGGAGATTAGTTGATTTGACTATTTGATTTAGATTTGTGGGTTGAAATAAATAAAAAAGGGATGAAAATGATTAAGACCTAGTTAAATAAAATTTTTGATTTATTTAACCAAAGGGGGTGATGTTAGATTAAATTAGGTAAATATTTGATTTATTTAATTTAATTAGATGAATTTTAGAGATTTAATCAAATAATATGGATTATTTAATTAAACAAAGATAGGGAGATGAAATGACCTAGCTAATTATGCAGAGACAATGATTTAATTAAATCGAGGGATTTATTTAATTAAAAGGGGAATTAATATGATGATTTTAATCAAATAAGGCTATTCAATTAAATAGTTAGACATTGGGATAATTTAGGATGAAATGATGTTAGTATATCAAGATCGAGTGTATGTACATTTTAGATGTCTACACTACCTATGTGTTTATGAGTGCATACCAACTAGCATATGTTTCTGGCCTTTTGGGGATTCTCACCTGGTGGACCACTAGGAGTTTCATCACCCAAAAGTGAGTATGCATTTTTTTCTCACAAATAGCCTGGATCTAATCCACAACTAGTTGGACAAATGATCAAAGCTTGATTTGGTTCTCCCTTTTCTTCTTCTATTTCACATATGTGTGTTCCTTTGTTCTTATATTTAGCTTGCCATGGGATCTTCATCCTGGAAACTTAATCATCCCTCTTGATTGTTTTCATTTCATCTTGCTGACATAAGTGTATTTGGATCCCTCTCGATATGCATGGCTACTTTAGTGTGAGTTGAAGCAAGTTCATCCTCACACTAAAGTGGAGGATAAATGTACCATAGAAAAATGGATCATTGGCATTTTCATGGTCTTTTAGGTCTTTCTCTTATGATGTTTGACTCATCTTTCTTTGATTTAATGTTGTGATATAACTTAAACATTCACATTAGGTCTTAAACATTTAAATTATGATGTCTTGTGAAGGTGTTGTGAAGCATTGTAACACATTTCTACACTTTTCTAGACCCTTCTCATTATAATACACCTAAAAATAACCTTTTCATCACTTGTTAAGTCCTATTCTAAAGTGTTGTAAAGTCTTGTAACAAGATTGGATGTTTTTCTAGGCTTTTTATCACTATTTACACCTTTCTTATGCTTTATTTAACCCCTTTATGCACTCATAAGACTTAATTAAGTGTATTTGTGAATGTAAACCTAACAAACAACATTAAATACAAGTTAATTCCCGACACCCACTTACAAGCCCAAGGTGGGACCCATTTTCCATGGTGGAAAATGAGTCCCTCTTGGCACCAAATTCTAAATAATTTAAAATTCCTTTCGGGTTTTTATTCAAAAAGACCTTATGTCAACCTATGATGAGGTATTATTGGGCTATTAGTGCATAAGTGTTCTCCTTCTCATTTTACACCTAATTCATTCAAGCATTCATCAAGTTCACTCATTCACTAGTTCGTTCAATTGCATTCAAGCATCATTCAATCAAGCAAACATCAAGCATCTTGGAGCATCCATTGATATATCTTCAAATTTCTTCAACAAGGTTGGTGAGTTTAAGACACTTGCATGTTGTTTATTCATCACTCTTTTATCATTTCATTTCATTTCTTTATTAAGGGTTTGATTACCAAAGTGGGATTTGACCAAGGCAAATCCATATACTCTAACCCTTAACCATTTTTCCACTTTTGCATGTGTGTTTACAAACTTTTGTATGCAGATTTGTCAAGAAATTAGGTGTTGAAAAGTGGACAAGAAGTAAACAAAGTGTTTCAAGTCAACTAAACCCTATTTCAAGCTTGGAGACAACCTACAGTCCATTTTCTATAGATTTGACTCCGTCAACCCGACAAGAAGACAAGTGCAAATCTGGATTTATAGAATTAACCTTTGATTTCACAAATTTTTGGGGGAGGACTAATTCTTCATTAGTGGAAAATGAGTCTCACCTTAGGGCTGAAAAAGTTAGTTTTTTGAAAATCTAGTTCCCAACAGTCAAAAAGCAGTTTCAGGTGTTTTTGTTAGTAACAGGATTGTTTCACCATCAATGGCGAATGAGTCCCACTGGTGATTTAAACTAATTTCTACCAATTTTCAAAGCCTTCCAGATTTAGCATTCATTTCCCAGGTACACTCTATTCAACCTCTTTCAATTTTGTTTATGCTTTTTCATGTTTTAGTTCATTCTTGCATACCTCACTATGTTTTCAAACATTGCATGTTTCATTAGTTTTGCATTCATAATCAATCAATTCCATGGCTTTATTGCATCTAGATAATTACATTTAGTCATCATTCCATCTTGAATTCCTTTATTTGAGTGAACCACCTCAATTTTATGGTTCTATCTCTCTCCTTTTAGGAGAAAGATCCTAAGAGTGCAAAATAATTCCATAGCCAAACCCCCAAAATTGATAGTTCATGACCAAACATATGTTGATATAAATTGGCATCTATTCTTTGCATAATACATGCATTAACCAGACTTAATAAATACCATATATATAAATATATTTATTTATATATGTACATGTGTATATGTTTGTGTGTGTATGTGTGTGAACTAACAACATTAATGTTATACGACACATATATATGTACATGTATTTATATATTTATATATATATTCCATGTCAATCAAGTATGTATACATTTGATATACACACGAATATGATCAAGTTAACATTCATATATACACATATATATACATACATAGATTTTCATACAATTAGATAATTATATATATAAGGCCATTCAAATATATATATATATATATATATATATATATATATATATATATATGCATTACATATATATATACCATTTCCTTATTATCTAACTTAAACACACACACACACATAAGAAGTACTTAGCAACTAAATTATCATCAACTAATTTATATATCAAACACATATAAATATATCTATACATACACGTGTAGTGTATAAGTCTACCCAATTTCCTTATGCAAATGATGTACTCATGCATGGGTTATATATATATATATATATATATATATATCAAATCATCAATTAAAACACACAAGGATGAATTTAGTCATAACATTATATTAATATCTATATACATATATGTGTAATCATAAATATGTTGACCTACTCGTATGGACATCCCATTATATTTGGAATATGCGTATATCAACATGTGCATATATATGCATATAGGAATGTATCTTAAATACTCATTCAACCATACAATCAACCATAGGAACATAAGGAAGAACTCATAAGTTCTAACCATATAAACATCATCCAAGAATGCACTCAATAGTAATCAAGACTCTTACTAATGCAAACACATCATACTAAAGAATGACTCACCAATTCCCAACACAATTTAACTTGACTCAACCATTCTATTGTGAGTGTGTCTATGTAGCTTAGATAGGTTTTATTTAGGGTTATTTGATCAATTAACTCTCCTAAGTGATACTTCCTCTCTACCTAGATAATTCAACCTGTCCTTGCAATATCTGAGCAATTACTTCTCCTAAGTGATACTTCCTCTCTACCTGGATGATTCAACCTATCCCTCCAACTAGCTTAGCATATTTTCAATGTTAGTTAGATGTTCATAATAAGTTCATATGCATCATAAAACTTAAGCATATTAATATAGAAATACATGTTCATCATCAATGTAAACATAATTACTCTTCCAATGTAGTAATACCTTAATACCTATTTTAGTATTCCATTTATTAACAAACATATCAAAATCATGATTGCACTTACAATCCTATTTAACCATTAAGGTAAAATTAAATTAGTAATAGCAAGATGGGGTGTGATACTTTAATTCATTTAATATCTTCTATGACAGTTTCACCTAGGTGGGTGGCAATTGACAAAGAACTACCTAGGGAGACTAGATCCTAGAAAGGGTTGCATACCCACTAAACCAATACTTATAATTTATGTATACCTAATCCTCAATTTAACTTTTTATTTATGATATATGGGTAGACCTTCTCTTTCTTGATCATTTGGCTAGAGTCCAAGAGGCTTCATGATGCTAATAAAGTTGAGATGTGAGAAATTCTTTAATTAGTAGTATGTATCCTTGTTAATGAAAAGATTATATCTTTTATATTTGAAATGATGGATCTTATATTATTGTATCTCTAGGAAAAAAATATATTTTATTTGATCATTTAAAGTATTCAAGTTATAGGCATGTTGGACGATGATAGGTGCTTTTGTTGAGATAGTGGTCACTTTGATTTTATTGCAGGTATCTTGATGGAGAACAAGAGCATGTTGGAGATTCATGTGGTTTCATGTATGGTTATGGTGATATATTTCATTAATTGACCCTTATGAAATGTATACAACAAGTGGGATAATATTGGGATTTAGTGTTGTACACCGTTTCATAAATTGATTTATTATAACACTTTAATTAAATGATTATTTAGCAGCCGTGCACCAGGAGGTATGTTTAGCCACACTAGGTAATTATTTTGGGCCACTTGTAAAGTTCTATTGTAACATTGGGTTTATTATTTTATGTGTGAAATAATTTAATAGTTCAGGAAAGCATTTAATAATGCAAAAATTTAGTACCAAATATTAAATGAGGGTTCAATGGTTTTGTGGCACATGGTTTTATCTTACCACTTGGTTGGTTGTGGTGGTGACCAAGTTTTTATTTGAAAAGTAATTTATTACACATGTAATAGCACACCTCTTTCTCACTAATTATCTAGCATAGAGGTAATGTCCCATATTTATCATATACCATCTCAATTATTTTAAAGTATCCACTAATAAACCAACTCGTGGAAGTAGATGAATCAATAATTTATCACCACAAAACAGATCTTTGAACATCATTGTCAACATAAAAATTTATGATTCCAAAAGAATGATTGTTAAATTTTAATAGAATCTAGATTACTCGATTATTGGGGTTAAAACCATATTCGACAATACGTAGAGCCCATCTAGGAGAGATAAATTTAATTACACCTACCTATATAGCATCATGGTTGATTTAGAACATAGTATTGGTAGGCCATGTGACATGGCATGTAGTAGAAAGCATGAAATTATAAATATTCACTTGTAAATAAAATGCATCTAGAGATAATTATTTCTTACGAGTATCCCAAATGAAATAATTCTTGGAGTGGTCATTGAGACCTTAGAAATTTTTAGATAGGAAATTTGCAGGTGAGAGTTCAGGGACATTCCATCACTATCCAACTCTTAGAAATTTTAATAACGATTCTATGAATACTTCAAAGAGAAAGAACCCAATTGACTATTGGGATATGAAATCCTCTATTTCTCAATCGTATACTCTCTATCCTCTAAATAGCTAGGATGGTTTTCAAATCATCACAAGTAGTTTAGTTATGGGGGATAATGAACAAAAATATTTTAAATTATGAAGGTGAAACACCAAAAAATTAGGTTCACCAATCAATGATAACAAAGGGGTTTATGATGAACCTATTTATTAATATTTCATTAGGAAATGAGATCCCCACAATGAATTGAGTAACAAAACTTAGGTGAATCAAGCCAATGTGAGAATTTGTAGATTTCCTTATGCTCTCAGCATGGTGATCAAGGTCAAACAACACTTTGGGGAGAAAAAACTAAAACTTGAAACAATAATATTAAATTCAATATAAGAAAAACTAGAAAACAAATTACGGATCTAAGAAGGGAAGAGATTTTTTTACTAGTTAACAAAATCTAGTTTTTGAAGGATGAATAGAACTCATTCACCCATGGGAAAATGGGTCTTTGCTTAGGTTTTTTTCTAAAAAAATTGGGAGCCTATAACATAGATCTATAGATTCTAATTTGTCTAGGTTTTAGTGTCAAAAATTTAGAAATCAGATATGTAGGTTAGATTTTGTGATTTGACAACTTTGATAGCTATTTTAACTTTGAAAACTTTTCCAATCTTGCACATCAAAAGGTCTTCAATCCTTCTTCAACCTAAATCACTCAAAAAACCCTTGTATGAACCTTTGATAGTGGATATATTAGAAGGTCTACAACTTGCATGAAAGGGTTGAATTGGATGTGGATCTTGATGCTTGAATTGATGCTTTGAATGCTTGAATTGATCTTGAAACCTACATTACAATGTTACCTCCAAAAACATGCATGATGAAAGAAGATTTTGACATGATGAATAGATCTTGATTTTTGCAATAAATATTTGATATATTTTCTCCTTAATGCTCTTGATCATCAAAATTTCTCTCGTAAAATTACTCTTAAAATCTCATAAAATTTCTCTTGAGATTCTAGGTGAAACTTAGTGAAATAACCTTGTATTTATAGGGATGTATTATTAATTTCCTGAAATTCAAATAACACAAGCTAAAATTGAAATATAAATTTGAAGATGTTAAAATACCACCAAAAATATAATTTAAATTTAGGTCTAAAGGTCTAGCGAGGATCTAGTCACCCATAGGTGAATGTGTCCTAGGTCCCTATTCTTAGAACTCACATTGCTCAAGGTAAAGTGTTATGTACTAGCAGTAATTGTTATCAGGTTTTCCCTTTGGAAAATGTAATTCGTTAGGCTTTTAAATGAATAAATGGGATAATTAAGGCCTAATCAAGCTCAATTTAATTAAGAGGATCCAAATAAGTGTGAAAATGAGGGCCCAAACAATTGTGAAAATGTAAAGGGATACATTTTTCTACACTACATTTAGCCCCAAATTTAGTGAGAGGATGAACCTACATCAAACTCACACTGAAGTAGACAATCAAGAGAGGTGTAATTATACAATTAGTCGAAGGATAAGATAACAAAGGACAAGGTGGATGATCAAGCCCCCAAGATCTAAGATCTAATAGTGTAATGTTGGAAATAGGGTTCCACCTTTTTGGAAGATGGAACAAGGGATATGAGCACCTCCTATTTCACTAACATATACTCAAGGAAACCCCTAAATATCTCAAGCTAAGGATGAAATGAAGGAAATATATCTACAATAGGGATGTTCTAGGGTGTGATAAATGACTAAAGAAGGGTTCACCACCAAGCTAGGTCTTGGAAACACTAATGACATGCAAGATTTAATGAAAACACCTAAGGATATGCAAGACTTCACTAAATGACCAAGAAGGGTATGTGCAAGATCATCATGGAAAAAGCATTCCCTTAAGTTACGAAAACTTCAGAAAAATCAAAGTTAGGCAACTTGACATAAAAAATTTGAATGAGTTATCTATATTATTTCAAAAATATATAAGAATAGAATCTATAGAAAATTTAATGTAGTTTCTAAACTACTAGGTTTATTTAAAAAGAAAATAAATCTATTTGGTGAAAATTTTAAATTGCAATGTAGTAGTACTTAAATTTCAAGGAAACAATAAGAATTAGGTGTCTGTTTGACCACCCTAAATACAAAAAAAATGATAATATTTTTTATAAGATTTTAGATATAAGTAGAGGAATCATGTCCTGATGTGATGCATATCTTTTTGTAAATATTTTCCAAGTAAATGATTAATTATGAATTTCTTATTACAACTTTAAAAAAAAAAAAATTGTATGTTTGGCCGCCTTAACTTGGTCAAAACTTCATGAATTTTTTTTAATCTATAATATGTAAATCATATAATGTGACACATTTTTTGTATCTGAGTATCTACAGGATCATCATGGAAAAAACAGGCCCTTAAGTGGTAAAAAATTTAGAAAAATCAAAATTAGGCAACTTGACGTAAAAATTTGAATAAGTTATCTATATTATTTCAAAAATATGTAAGAATGGAATCTATATAAAATTGAATGTAGTTTTTAAAGTAATAGGTTTATTTTAAAAAAAAATCTATTTGGTGAAAATTTGAAATTTCAATGCAGTAGTACTTAAATTTCAAGGAAAAAATAAGTAGGTGTCTGTCTAACCACCCTAACCACAATAAAATGATAATATTTTTTTATAAAATTTTAGATATAAGTAGAAGACTCATGTCCTGATATGATGCATATTTTTTTGTAATTCTTTTCCACGTAAATAATTAATTATGAATTTTTAATTACAACTTTTTAAAAATGTAAAAATTTGTACGTTTAACCACCATAACTTGGTCAAAACTTCATGAAATTCTTTTTTTTTTAATCCTATAGTATGCAAAGCATAGAATGTGACACATGTTTCAAATTCAAAAAAATTGATATCATTTGAAAGCAATAGATGTTTTTAAATTAGCCTATCAATCAGGACTTTACTCGTAATTTTAAATAGAAACCGAATAATAATTATTTATTAATTTCAAATCAAAGCTTAATTTATATTGGTGGAAAGCTGAGAATATCCTTTAAAAACCCTTTTCATTTCATCAATTTTGGGTTAAAAAAAGGTCGTCAGCCACATCCTATAAATACCCATCACATCGCTACTTTTTGGCCCATCATGATCCTGCACATACCCATCCAAGAAATGTGATACTATTTGAAAACTATAGATTTTTTTGATCAGCCTATCAATCAAGACTTTAGTCATAATTCAAATAGAAAATGAATAATAATTATTTATTAAATTCAAAGTAAAACATAATTTATATTGGTGGAAAGCTGAGAATCTCCTTTAAAAACATGTTTTTTTTCATCAATTTTGGGTTAAGAAAAATTCATCAGCCACATACCCTACACATACTAATCATATCACCATTTTTTGGCCCATCATGGTCCTACACATACCCAAAAATGGATGCATAACATAATAGAAAGTAGAAGAAGCAAAGAGGGGCACCTAAAAACCTATAGCAACTTGATTGAAGACTTGGAATGCTGAAAATGCTAAATTTTATATCATTTTCCTTTCGGGCGTAAACCAAGACACGTGTTAGTTTGGTGGGGATTTTCTTCAAAACCACCCTCACAAATTCTGAAATCACCTACTCTCTTGATAGACCATCTATTTTCATCGAGTGGTGTATATCTTCCATGGAAAGATCTTTTTTGGGCAGAGTTTGTTAGGAAGCACAATATATGTCTTACTTTTGGGGTGGAACCTTTGAGTTGGCATCATCAATCTCCATAGTTGATCAATCATATTTTTCTAGGCAATGTTAAAATTCAATTGTCTTCTAACAATAATCTTCACTAAAAATATTAAACCATTAATGAAGCAATTGAGACTTAATGAGTGAAGATTGTTGTGATCTAATCAAGATCTAGGATTGGAGTTTGAGCTATTAGATTCAAGCATCTGGTAGTTTCTTCTTCTAGGTTGTTTGTTTCAGTGTCTTCTTCTTCTTCTGGCTATAAATAGGGGTTCGTAGTAGTGAGTAAAGAGTTCTAAAGTTTTCTTGGAAAAACCTTTTTTAAGAATATAGATATTTTTTTAGGGAGTTCTATTTTCTCAGAAGTAGGAGGGTCTTTATAGAATACTACTTATTCTCTTTGGCATGTTATATCTTTTGGACTCAAGGAACACTAAGAGGGGTGGTGAATCAGTGTTCCAAAAATTTAAACTTTAAATCCAAATCTTAAGCCATTAACACCACATAAACAAAAATAAAGATGCAAACACATGAACAAGATAATCAGAGAACCATAAAACCAATATTTTTATGTGGAAACCCTACTAGGGGAAAAACCAATGTGGAGATTAATCCACAATTTATATAATATATTAAAAGTATGAAAAAAAGGGAATGCACATGCATTTAGGCACACTACCTAGAACTCACTTCTCAAAACAAGGAAGGCTCACTACCTTACAAAATGTTAGAGATTACAACAAAAGTTAGAACTTAGAAGATATCATCTACAAATTCCTAGTTTCAATTCTGGTGAAGCTCATAAATCAAGTTCTGGACCTTCTATCAAACTCTACATTTCACTTCTGCTCTATCATCAAATCCTCTTCTGTACTAGAAAAATTCTCACAGCTGATCTTCTAATATTCGTATACCCAACTTCTCTACCCTAAAAAGTCTCTCATATATCTCATGCACACAAAATGAATTTCCCAATCTTGCATAAATACCTACTATCAAGAATTCAAACACTATATGTCAGCTTTGCACAAAATATAATATACTCTACATGTTGGCTTCAAATCATAAATAATTTTTGATGTGTTCCCACACAGGTCAACCAAACCATAGCTAGGACCCAAAAAAAATTCTCAAACATAGAAACAATTAAGCAATCATCCCTTATACATCTGCAACATGCTTCATTGATTAGATTGGCCAAAATGAACAAATAGACAGAAAATAATTTTTTCGAATCTCTTTACTTGTACACATATTAATGCAACATCACAGAACTTGTCAATAAGGTACCATACATGCTTAACAACCTATCTTAGGGATCTACAACACAAGATGATGATCTGGTAAAGCATACAGATTGACATACTAATCGGATACCCTATTCATCATGTTCTTTATCGGTAATACATTGTACTCGACTTTAGCTATCAGTATGACCAGGTTTAGATCTGCAAACTGTTGGTATATGGTGACTAATCATGCTATACTATATAGCCCATGGTATACTGTACACCCTGGCATGTATCCTTGCCAGGGTCTGGGGTTGGGCCAGGCCCCGGGTGGGGTTCGAGGGTGACAACCCGCGAGAAAAATTTTCTTCCTACTTTCTCGCATCATCACCAAAAAAGGAAAAAATCAATGAAAAAAGAAAAATTCGATTTTGTAGAACCCAAAATCTAGAAGCTTCTAAGCTTGATAAAAAGGAGTTCAGATGGGTGTTACATTATAATGAAAAACATGATTATTTGCAAGATTGTAATAGGTTTTTGCACTAGATAATAAAATCATTGGATGGCTGCGGTTTGGTGGATGTAGCCCGGATTGGGCTAACCATGTTAAATTCTCTATGTTATAATTTATTCTGTGTGTTTTTAGTTTCTCTGTTTATTACTTAAATCTGCATTTAATTGTTATATATCTTCCTTTCTAACCCTAACAAGTGATATCAGAGTTAGGTTGTGTTTCGATTATCATTTGTAGGAAGGTCTCACGGTTGAGTGGGAGTAATGGAGGATGAGGGTAAGAAGGTTGAGAAGTTTAATGGGTAGAACTATCAGTTATGGAAGATGCAAATAGAGGAGTACCTCTATCAGAAGGATTTATGGCAGCCATTAGAAGGGAAAACCAAGAAAGCCCAAGCAATGTCTGATGAGGACTGGGAGATTTTGGATAGAAAGGCTCTTGGTAGTATTTGTTTATGCCTAGCACAATTGGTGGTGTTCAATATTAAAAAAGAAAAGAAAACTCAAGAGTTGATGGAAACCCTAGCGAAGTTATATGAAAATCCTTCTACTTCGAATAAGGTATTTCTTATGAAGCGTTTATTTAATATGAAAATGGTAGAAGGTGGGTCAGTTACTGATCATTTAAATGAGTTTAATACGGTCACTAGTCAATTAACTTCTATAAAAGTAAAATTTGATGAAGAAGTTAGGGCTCTTTTGATTCTGTATTCTTTTCCTGAAAGCTAGAATAACTTGGTAATGGATGTTAGCAATTCTATTTCTGGTTCGAATACATTGAAATTTGATGATGTTATTTTGAGTGAGGAAATTTGTAGGAAAAGCTCAGGTGGAACATCCACATCAGGCAGTGTTTTGAATGCATAAAGTAGGGGAAAAACAAATGAGAGAGGAAATAATTCTAGAAATCATGGGAAGTCACGAAGAAAATCAAAGGACAAAAGGTCCCAATCTAGAGACAAGAGGGATTGTTTGTACTATGGTAAGAAGGGTCATTTAAAGAAAGATTGTTGGTCTCGAAAAAATAAAGGAGACAAAAAGGAAGGAAGTAAAAAGGAAAATGTGGTAAGTAATAAATCTAATGAGGATGCTTTGATTCTTTCCCTTGATAATGTTGATGATTCTTGGGTGTTAGATTTAGGGGCTTCATTTCATGCTACCCCCCATAGAAGTTATTTTCTTAATTATGTCCAAAGAGATTTTTGGCTAGTATATTTAGGAGATAATGAACCATGTCAAATTGTTGAAAAGGGAAGAATCAAGATTAAGTTGCATAATGGGAATCATTGGCTACTACATGAGGTAAGGCATATTCCAAAGTTAAACAGAAATTTAATTCCAACAGGGCAACTAGATGATGAAAGTTGTGTTGTTACATTTAGTAATAAAAAATGGAAGGTCACAAAGGCTGCCTTAGTTGTAGCAAAAGGTGTGAAAGTAGGAACCTTATATCTTTGTCTAGGTCATATTGTTCCTTCTGCTTTAATTGTTACGGAAAAAGGTCAATGTTCATGAACAATTGTTGTAGTTCAGCAGGTAGAAAATCATACAGGTTTTTGTGGACTCTAATTCAACACTGTGGCATAATAGACTTGGGCATATGAGTGAAAAAGGTATGAAAGTACTTCATTCAAATAATGTTTTACTAGGTCTAAAATGTGTTAATATGGATTTATGTGAAAGTTGTGTGTATGGAAAACAAAAGAGAGTAAGTTTTCTCAAGGATGGGAAACAAAAGAAAGATGAGAAATTATAGCTTGTGCATACAAATGTATGGGGACTAGCTCAGGTATCTTCTGTTGGTGGCTCTTTGTATTATGTTACATTCATTGATGATGCAACTAGGAAGGTATGGATTTATTTCTTTAGGCAGAAATCTAATGTATTTGAAACTTTCAAAAAATGGAAAAGCTTGGTTGAGAATGAGACAGGTAAAAAGATAAAATGTCTCAGATTTGATAATGGTTGTGAGTATTGCAGCAAAGAGTTTGAAGATTATTTTTTCTCTAATAGTATTCATAGACAGAAAAAGGTTTCAAGGACTCCACATGAAAAGTGGAGTGGCTGAGCACATGAATAGAACAATAATGGAGCGTGCACAGACTATGAGATTGCATCTTGGGTTGCCTTTAAAAATGTGGGGAGAGACTATAAACACTATTGTTTATTTAATTAATAAAGGTCCCTCTAATCCTTTGGGTTGTGGTATTCCAGAGGAAGCATGGCAAGGTAAGAAGGTGAGTTATTCTTTTCTCAAAACCTTCGGTTGTGAAGCATTTGCACATATATATTCCAAAAATAAAACCAAACTTTATGAAAAATCAAAGAAATGTATATTTGTTGGATATGGCATTGATGAATTTGGTTATAGGATTTGGGATTTTGAAAATTAGAAAATTGTGAGAAGCAAGGATGTCATATTCAATGAGAAAATTTTGTACAAAGATCTATTGCTACAGCATGAGAAGAAAGAAAATGATTATGTAGTGTTGGATGATATTCCAAATAATGATGTTTTAGTGGTTTCTCATGTTGGGCAACAACAACAACAACAACAAATACCACAAACTCATGTTAGAGGATCTTCAAGGATAAGTAGACCTCCAGAAAAATTCTCTCCCTTTTTGTATACTAGTTTGTTAACTAATTTTGGTGAACCAGAATATTATGACGAACCTATGCAAGTGGATACCAAGGTTCAGTGAGAGCATGGAATGGAAGAAGAAATGGACTCCTTGCTGAAAAATCAGACTTGGGAATTATGCAAGTTGCCTACAGGTAAAAATCATTTACCAAACAAATGGGTTTATAGGTTGAAAGAGGAGGATGTAGGTAAGAAGATATTTAAAGCCAGATTAGTTGAAAAGGGATTTGCATAGAAAAAGGGTATTGATTTTGATGAGATTTTTTCTCCAGTTGTTAAAATGACTTCTATTCTATTGTTTTAAGTATTGTGGCTACTGAAGATTTGCATTTAGAACAACTTGATGTTAAAACAACTTTTCTCCATGGTGATTTGGAAGAGGAAATATATATGGATCAACCACAAGGATTGGAGGTCAAAGGTAAGGAGAAACTAGTGTGCAGATTGAATAAAAGTTTATATGGCTTGAAGCAAGCACCTCAGCAATGGTACTTGAAATTTGATAGTTTTATGGCTAAGCAAGACTACAACAGGTGTAATTCTGACCATTGTGTTTATTTTAAGAGGTTGGATAATAACAGCTACATTATTTTATGTTTATATGTAGATTACATTCTCGTAGCAAGGTCTAACATGGATGACATAAGTGAGCTAAAACAACAATTAGCAAAATATTTTGCTATGAAGGATTTTGGGGCAACAAAACAAATCCTTGGTATGAAAATTTGTAGAGATAGGAAAAACAAAAAATTGTTTTTATCTCAAGCTAATTATGTTAAAAAGGTGTTGCAGAGATTTCATATGGAGAATACAAAAGCTGTCAACACACCTTTTCCTAGTCATGTTAAATTGACAAAGGATATGTGTCCAAAGACACAAGAGGAGGAAGAAAAAATGTCCAAGGTACCATATGCTTCAGCCATAGGCAGTTTAATATACACCATGGTATGCACGAGACTTGATATTGCACATGTCGTCAGAGTTGTTAGCAGGTATTTGAGTAATCCGAGAGTTGAGCATTGGAAAGCGGTAAAATGGATTCTGATGCAGGAGCATCCAGTGGTGTAAGCACAATCTTGCATCACCCAAAAATAGTTAAATTTCAAGTTTCTTGGTTTTTAGATGTTTTTACATTTTTAGATACCCTTTTCGTCATAACAAAATTCCCAATTTACGTTTTTTATTTTCTGTTCCTGGGTTGAAAAATATTGCAGTTTTAGTTTCCCAGATTTGTACCTGAAAATATTTTAAGTTAGATTTGAGGCACTTATATTTCCAAAAACAGCCCCAAAACTTGTTGAATGCATTATTGACTTAGATACCTTTCCAACAGTTGAAACGGTTCGCGAATCGGAGTCCTGAATCAAAAGTTATGGCCCTAGGAAGTTGGCGCACTTTCTAGAAGATACAATTGCAAATGCTCTTTTGAAATTTGAACTTCATGTTGTAAATTTTTGGCACCAAACCACCTAAACTAAAATTTGAATGTTGTTTTGGCTCCAAACTAATGAGGAGCTCTATTTATGGGCGGGTTTCTAATTTTGCGTAGTGTAGATAGGGAGATAATCCAATCAGAGGTTTAAATGCATTGAATACAATAAACAAATTAAATCCTATCAAGCACCATGAAGTACAAAATAGAATGAAAAATAAGAATAACAAACAAATAACATGCAAACTGATTTTCAAACTAGTGTTGATTGATCTCCATGGCTCTTCTCCACCTGCACAAGGATGCAAGATTTCGAAGGTTGATTGTTGGAGGAATGTTGGTTGCTCAATTCTGCAGCATAACGATGTGATAAAGGTTTGAAGGAGAATGATGGAGGAAAGATAGAATATTTGAGGAATAATTTTGACAGAGTGAGGATACTTAAGAATCAACCCCCTAAATGAATTTTGAGAGGTTGTATTTATAGAGTTTTTCGAATGATTCTGATTGGCTGTCTTGATTGACGGTTGTGATAATTCTTGGCAGATCGAATGGCTGGAGATGGAAGAAACTGAAGAGAAAATAGAAGAAAACCTGAAAACAAGATTTTTTCTATTTTTATGAAAGATGAAAAGATAAGAAGATAAGAAATCTTCTTTCTTTAAAAAGATAAAAGAAAGATTTAAAAGTTGATAAATAATGAATTAAAAATTCAATTATTTACTTGTGGATGATAATTCAACTTTTTCTTAATTAAATGAAATATTTAATTAAGCTTTTAAAGCATAAGAAAGTTTGTGATAAGAAGAAAGTTTTAATCAGGATTTTTGATAAAAGCAGAAGATCTCATATTTAAATAAAATATTTAATTATGATATGAGAAGAAAACAGAAGATAATAAAATATCTAGTTGTGATTTAGAAAGAAACCATAAGATATTTATGAAATTAATTAAATGAAATATTTAATTAATTAGAAGAAGAATTTAAAATAGAAGAAAGGGAAATATTTAAACTTAATTAAATCAAAAGATTTAATTTAAATTCAAACAGTGATAATTAATAAATAAAATACATATATTTAATTAATTAAGTGGACATATGAAAATAATTAAATAAAATAAATTTATTTAATTATGAAGGAAGAATGAGATGAATGAACAATATAATTAAATTAATTAAATTTAATCATATGTAGAGGATTTTAGAACACTAATTAAATAATAAATATTTAATTAATTGCCAGGATTATAGACATGACCATTTTTATGTGTATACATTTTGCCCCTCTTTAAAGTGATGTGTGAAACGTATTGCTTCAAAGAAAATAATTTTTTTTTGCCCCTGATATGTTTCTAACTTTTGATGTCGATGATGCCCCTTCGAGAGGATAGGTGGGTTGGACAAACACAGGTATTCTCTTGAAATGAAATGAAATGATAAAGGAGGGATAAGTTGAATGATGCAAGAGAGAATGTGGATGAAGGAGATGAATGATACGTTATGCTACAATGAAAGATGAGCAACCATGATGTTTGATATAGCACTAGATGTTATGCACCAAGGTATAAGGACCAAGGTGACGATGTGTCTCATTCCCCAGCGGAATACAACCTTGTCTAGACGTATGAGGAAGTAGACTTAGAACATTAAATTCCTAATGCACAAAAGGTATTATGTGACCTTAGATGCAAAGGATAATGCAAAAAGATATTCCAACACACACAAGATATGAATATTAGCTGGAATACTATGGATTTGATACAAATGCAAGATAAAATTATAACACACAAGCAAGCAAGCAAGCATGCACAAATGATACAAAAACAAACAAGACATTGCCCCTATAAAGTTGTAAACCATTAATTGATTGATTGATTGATGATGATGATAGTATTGTCATTGTTGGGAGCGACATGTCCCTAGAGCAATATAAGGATGATGATAATTGATTGATTGACTAGTTGATTTGGTTTACGACAAGATTAGGATCAAGACCAAAGAATGTGATTAGATAATTGGACAAGATTGATCGATTTGATTGGTATGGATTAAGGATTGACTTGCATTTGGATTATTGCTCGGAATGGTTGAAGATGATTTGATTGATTTGAAGAAACTGTTTGTAATGATATGATGATTGATTGGATGATAGGATGTGATGAATTGAATAGAAGAATTGATTTGATTGGAATGATTTAGGTTGAAGTGATTTGAGTAGATAATCGATTGATTGAATTGAAGAATTGATTTGATTGGAATGATTGTGATTGAGTGGATTGGTTGCAATGGTTTTGATGAAGATGATTGATTTGGTGGAATGGTTGAATGATTGGATAGAAGAATTGATGTGATTGAAATGATTTTATTGCTTGGATTTTTGTTGGATATTTGATTTTTTTTTTGTATTTTTTCAGGACTTTTTCTGATTTTTTTGTATTACTTCAGGACTTTTTCTGATTTTTTTGTATTTCTTCAGGACTTTTTCTGATTTTAAATTTATATTTTTGAAATGCTTTGATATTTTCGAGTTTTGAGATGTTTTGATTTTTTGGATTTTTGAGAATATTTGGAAGTGTCAAAGGATGAAAATTTAAGTAGCCTTTGTGCTAGATACCAATGACAAGGAGAAAACCAAGGCTAGGTGCAAGGAGATAAAGGTGATTGATGGATGAAAGGGTAGGTGATGGGATAAGGGATAAAAGGCTCATGATATATGGATGGATGGAAAGGATAAGTCATAGTGAATGAAATGGATGTATGCATCATAAGAGAGCAAGGATGTGATTTACAAAGACTATGTTGCATAGGAATAACATGCCCCATTCTAGGTACAAGACTTAGGATTTTTCATGACAAAGCTTATGGCAATAGGATAATGATAGGCTTGTTTGGTAGGATGAGGTATATCAAAAGTTATCCAAAGCATGTTTCAACATTTTTCCCCTATATCTTCATCAAGATCAAAAGAAGAAGGGTGAGTGAAGTGGATTCAATCTAATAGGTATGTATGATGGCTAAAGATAGTAGGTAGGATGGAAATGGTATGACATGAAAATGATAGGTTGGATAGATAAGAAATTGTGCCCCCAAGTGTAAGTGACATAGAAGATCAACCTACACATGACGCCTATTTGCTAGGTTTTCATCATGGTACTTATCCAGGGTGCCTGTTTACCAGGTTTTCACCATTGGACGAAGGGATTTCTATTTAATTTTCTTTTATTTTTTTCTTTTTTGGATTTTTTTTTACTTTTTGACTTTTGGATAGGAGGGACCCAAGTGTCTAGTTGCATGAAAGGTGATAGTCCCACTAGATATGGATGTCATTGCATGGACCATGTCAAATGCTCATTATGCTCATAGATGTTGGTAAGAGATGACATGAAAGGGATGGATTAGGTAGATGGCAGATTATGAAAGGCTTATGCAAGAATGGACGGGGAATAGTGGATGATGATGTGGATTATGTAGGGAGGATGATAGGTTTATGCAAAAGCATGGACCATAGGAAGGTGGTTGGGAAGATATGTAGGATAGTAGTTGAAGGATGGGGAGATGGAGGTATGTGAGATTGTTGTGAAATGGAAGGGAACCATGACCAGTGGTTGCACACACTGTGATAAACATTGAAGCTTTTGATGTGGATGGGGTGTAGGAAGCAATGAAGATGTTTGCTTAGGAGGTGGAGAGTGTAGTGCTTTTGGTACCCACATAGACTTAGTATTTTTATGAGTCTTATTTTTCTTGTGGGTTTTAGGAATTTGAGACTTTTGAATGGAATGAGAATGTGGGATGGAAGTGGATGGTTGGGATTTTTGTGATGTGAATTCCTCATTTAACTTGATTTCTTTTTTCTTAGGTACCCAAACCAATTTAGTTTTGGTATTTACTTTTGGAGGTATGGGCTTATATACCTTTTTGGATGTATTTTGATTTGAATTTTGGTATTGATGTCCTAAGGCATGAGAACCCTTAGGATTTTTGACTTTATAGGTAGAGGCATTGAAATTATTTCTTTTGAATCCCATGGATATGGTGGAATGAGTGGAAGCTTCATGTTTATGCAATGTGTGCATTTGTTGGTCATGATTAGGAATATTAGGGTATTTATGGATGGAGGGATAAGGGGATTGGATAATGGGGATATTAGGTGTTGGAAGAAGTGGAGGTAAAGTTGATGGAGGGATATTAGGAGTTGGAAGCAATGGTGGAAAATTTGATGGTGGAAGGTGTATGGTCACATGCTTTTGACATTTGTAAGATGATGGAGGAGGGATGTCAACATATGTTTTAGGGATACGATAGGCTCTATGATGGAAAGTGGTGGACTTAGGATGGATGGAGGAAGTACTAGCATCTTGAGATTGGTGTCCTTGAGATGTATGCCCATGACCATGAGAGCGTGGAGGGACTTTGACATGGATGGGCTCCAAAATATCTTGTTCATGAAGTATGCAATGGACAAGGGGACTAGGTGTAGGTGGAACACTAGACACGAGTTCCTCATTGGATGGAGAAAATGACACAAGGGAAGATAATGGTTTTTGTTGTTCTAAGGATGAACATTCATGAATGAGGGTAGAAAGACTAATAGGATATTATGGAGGACTTGCAATGGGGTTGATAGTGGGTGATGGGGGATCATTAGGATCTTGATGAGCATTGTGTTCACTTAGATCAATGGTATTTGTTTGATCTTCTATGTGTGTTGGGGAGGCATATGTCTCATCAAAGGAAGTGGATGTTAATAGATCATGGATAGGACTAGGTGGAGGTGAATTTGGAATATCTTTCTCATGGATGGGTATGGGATCAAGTTGCTCATGGATAGGCTCTTCATCATTGTGGATATCATCTTGATCATAAAAATGATATAGATTATGGATAGGTTGGATGAAAATGATTTGATCTTGATTAGGACTAGGGATTGATGTTTCCACATGCTTGGGAGTAGACTCTTGATATAACTCTTGGGTTTCTTGAATGGAAGTGGAAGAGAATTTCTCATGGAGAGACTTGACATGTTCTTGATGATCAACAACATAGGAGCATGAAAGAGGGTGACTTGGACTTACAACAAAAGACTCTTGAATTGGCTCAAGGGGTTGTGGATGACACGGTTGACTTGAAGGACTTGGCATGGCGTTTGAGGACTCTTTTGTATGTTCAAGTATATGTGTTGAATGACATGGTGACAATTGACTCCTTGCTTGTAGCCCTTGGGTCACATCCTTTGGAGGTGTAGGGGTGGAAGGCGTTGGCTTAGGATTTTTATTTTTACTATATAGTGGTATTATATACTTCGAGAGTACATAACCTAGATCAGTGTTCCCCTTGTAAATGGTTGCATTAGAACTTAAAGGCTCTTGATTTTGTTGCCTAGGTGGACTTAAATTCACATGTGTTTATCGTGATGTGGATTGATAGGTTGATGTGGTACTGACACATGAAGAAGTGGATGGATTAGATTGGTATGAGGTGGAAGGGTGATAATAAATAGATAGGGGATGATGTGGTGGTTGTTGGATTTGACATGTGGCTATGAGGTATTGGGCATGATCTAGGAGGTGTTGGATTTGAGGTGACTTGTGTGCTTGAAGTTTTTGTATTACGTCATGGACTTCATGAATGATTTGTTGGGGCAAAGGTGTTTGAATTGTTTTAGTTGTGTCAAGCATGTTAACAACATCTTGTGCTAGATCTTCCAATGTTTTCATGGTGTAAAATGATGTTGATTGGTTTAAAAAGATGATGATGATTAGGATATGATATGGAATGACAAGATTGTATGATTTGGATGATGTGGCAAGAGTTTATTGGAAGTTTGACTTGGGCACTATCAAACACAATATTTCACAAGTAAATGCATGAACACACACACCAAACACAATAATAAATTTTTCTATTGAAGACTAAATGTTATGATTAAGCAAACACTTGAATACACAACAACAAGCCCTATGACTAGTCAAGTGGGGTATGGCCAATTAGGTCTCAAGCTAGTTTGCACAAGGTTGACTAAGGAATGATTTGAAAGAAAAATTCTACCAATAAGCCAGGATAAAGGGGTAACCCACCCTTCACCTTCACTTTCCAAAGGTATAAAGTTCTTTGGGGCTTAGCTCAGAGTGACAAGATTCCAACTTCCAAACAAGCGTGTCTTTCGATTCACACTTTGGTTGAGGTCATCCCTTGGAGGGGTGTGTGCTCCAAGCAGGCCTCCTAAAAAGGGTATGACAAAAATGAACCAAGTGAGGTGTTTTCAAAGACACACACACTTGATTCACACTCACAGTGATTAATTTCCCTTTAGAAAATTGAAATGTTTAGAAGAAAACAATGAATCACTCGTTCTTTTTAGATCCCAAATCAAGATGTGATGGAAGACAATGATTAATTTTAGACCCAATTTTTGAAATGTGATTGAAGACAAGATTTTTTTAAACCAATTGCAATGATGTGATCAAACAAGATTTGATTTTATGTCCCAAATTGAAAGATGTGACAAACAAGATTAAGAGATGAAGGATGAAACGAGTGCACCTAGTTATTTTTTCTTTTCAATTTGTTGTTGTGGCTGATTCCAATGCTCTTCCAGCTTCGTATGATTCACCAAAAAGTCAGCAAGACAAGAAGAAACACATGCATGCAAGCAAAAGTGTGATTAAATCTCAAAACATGCAAAATTTTTCAAATATGTGAGAATTTGAAAGCTATAAATTTGTCAAATATGATAAAAACTTACACCATTATATATCTTATGAAATTCTACCCCATTTCAAAAAAAAAATCTCTGAAAAAGACCAAAAAATGAGCAAGATATGGCCATTTTAAGATTATCTATGAAAATGTTGAAAAAGACCATGTATGCGCTAAAACAGACCCCATATGCGCTACAGAAACTCCCAGATGTGCAACAGAAACCTTTAGATGCATTGCACAAAACTACAAAAACTGTCAGATGTTAAAAAAAGCCAGATACACTAAAACAGACCACATATGCGGTACAGAAACTCCCAGATGCTCTAAAACAGAGACTAAATACTCTATAGAAACTCCCAGATGCACTAAAAAAGAGACTAAATGCTCTATAGAAACTCCCAGATGCACTAAAATAGAGACTAAATGCTCTATAGAAACTCCCAGATGCACTAAAATAGAGACTAAATGCTCTATAGAAACTCCTAGATGCGCTAAAACAGAGACTAAATGCTCTATAGAAACTCCCAGATGCGCTAAAACAGTCCCTGAATGTGCCAAAACAGCTCCTAAATGCGTTGAAAGACTTGAAAAAGCACTATTAAACCTTGGATGCACTAAAAAATGCTTAGATGCGCTAAAAGGGAAATTTTTTTTGAAAATCTGAATTCCAGAATGCGAAATCTTGTCATAAAACCTGCAAATAAATGTTAAAAACGGGGCAAGGCCCCATGGTGGGTGCCAGAATGTAGATAGGGAGATAATCCAATCAGAGGTTTAAATGCCTTGAAGAAAATAAACAAATTAAATCCTATCAAGCACCATGAAGTACAAACTAGAATGAAAAATAAGAATAACAAACAAATAACATGCAAACCGATTTTCAAACTAGTGTTGATTGATCTCCATGGCTCTTCTCCACCTGCACAAGGATGCAAGATTTTGAAGGTTGATTGTTGGAGGAATGTTGGTTGCTCAATTCTGTAGCATAACGATGTGATAAAGGTTTGAAGGAGAATGATGGAGGAAAGATAGAATATTTGAGGAATAATTTTGACAGAGTGAGGATACTTAAGAATCAACCCCCTAAATGAATTGTGAGATGTTGTATTTATAGAGTTTTTTGAATGATTCTGATTGGCTGTCTTGATTGACGGTTGTGATAATTCCTGGCAGATCGAATGGCTGAAGATGGAAGAAACTGAAGGGAAAATAGAAGAAAACCTGAAAACAAGATTTTTTCTATTTTTATGAAAGATGAAAAGATAAGAAGATAAGAAATCATATTTCTTTAAAAAGATAAAAGAAAGATTTAAAAGCTGATAAATAATGAATTAAAAATTCAATTATTTACTTGTGGATGATAATTCAACTTTTTCTTAATTAAATGAAATATTTAATTAAGCTTTTAAAGCAGAAGAAAGTTTGTGATAAGAAGAAAGCTTTAATCAGGATTTTTGATAAAAGCAAAAGATCTCATATTTAAATAAAATATTTAATTATGATATGAGAAGAAAACAGAAGATAATAAAATATCTAGTTGTGATTTAGAAAGAAACCATAAGATATTTATGAAATTAATTAAATGAAATATTTAATTAATTAGAAGAAGAACTTAAAATAGAAGAAACCGAAATATTTAAACTTAATTAAATCAAAAGCTTTAATTTAAATTCAAACAGTGATAATTAATAAATAAAATACATTTATTTAATTAATTAAGTGGACATATGAAAATAATTAAATAAAATAAATTTATTTAATTATGAAGGAAGAATAAGATGAATCAACAATATAATTAAATTAATTAAATTTAATCATATGTAGAGGATTTTAGAACACTAATTAAATAATAAATATTTAATTAATTGCTAGGATTATAGACATGACCATTTTTATGTGTATACAGGTAGCTTTTTGGGGGACAAGCTCACATATTGCAAAAGGGTTACTCTATTTCTATAACTTGCATGTGTTGTAGAACTTGGGGATTGAGATCCTCTTCATGTAAGAAGCTTCATTTTGTGAATAATAAAATTATTCTCTTGTTTGTGGGTTATTTTCTGTGTCTCAGGCTGTGCCCTCATCAAGTGGTATCAGAGCAGGTTTTCTTGAGTGTGTGGACAGATCACCTATCGTGAGGTAGTTCGCACCAGGACTGTGGTTGTAGGTCGAGGTCAAAAAAGATGCCTCCAAGAGTGATGACTGGTAGGCATGGTGGTGCCAAAGGTGGTCGAGGTAGTAGAATTGCTGGTGGAAGAGATGCACTAGCAGCCCTCCAGAGACATATTGATGCGTTACAAGAGCAGTTGAAAAGAGGGTTAAACCCAAGGAAGAAAAGTGAGGATGAAGGAGAGGAAGAAGGTTCAAATGTAGAAAAGGAAGAAGAAGCAATTTATCAAGACCAAATGCAGCTAATAAGGGCCATTTCAAAGATTGGAAAAAGACCTAGAGCAAAAGTCCCCAGTTATTCCAGATGTTTGAACCCGAAAGAGTCGATCGACTAGATCAACGAGCGAGAAGAATTTTTTGAGTATGAGGAAATAGAGGACCCAGATCGGGTTAAGTTTGTGAAAATGAAGCTGAAGGGCCATGTCAGTATTTGGTGGAAAGAGGTCCAGTTGGAAAGAAATTGAAAAGGAAAAGGCAAGATCACTAGATGGGATTGCATGGTAGAGAAACTGAAGAAGCAGTTCATACCAGTGGACTACGAGTTAGATCTATTGAAGAAATTGCAAGGATTGAAGCAAGGAAGCATATTTGTGAAAGAAAATACTGAAGATTTTCACAAGATAATCATCAGAACGGGTCACACAGAGGCCAATAAGGAGAAGGTAGCCCGATATCTTAATGGGTTACGATAGAGCATTCAGGAGGAGTTAAACCTAATCAAAATGACCACTATTGAGGATGTGTATCAGTTTTCTCTAAAGGTGGAAGAGAAGCTGAACAAAAGATTTGATGGCAAGCAAAAAGGATGAGGAGGTCAAAGCGGAAGGGGCAATGGAAGACCTTCAGGAAGCCGAAATGATGATGAAAAGAAAAGTGAAGATGTGGGTACCAGCCAAAGCCAAAGAATGACAACTTCTACTGCCCTCGTGATCAAAACAGTGGTGATCAAAGAGGTAGAGGATAAGGGAGATATGGACAAGGATCTGGAAGAGGTGGTTTCAGGAGGAACATGTTTCTAGTGTGGTGAAGAAGGGCATCGAGCCTATGAATGTCCACAACACTAAGGAGGGGGCAAACAAAAGGCCAGAAGGTCGTGGAAGGGTTGCACATGCAGATGAGGAGCCCCAATCTAAACATTCCGATGATGTTGAAAGGGGAGAAGCCCTAGTGATTAAAGAGAGCCCCGGTGACTAAGGAAAAAGAACGAGAACAAAGGAAGAATCTATTTCGCACAAGGTGCAAGTGTGAAGGAAAATGTTGTGATGTCATTATTGACGGTGGGAGCACTGATAATCTGGTGTCAGAGGAGATGGTCACAAAGTTGAAGCTGAAGAGGGAAAGACACCTGCATCCATATAGGATTGCCTAGTTGTAGAAAGACCACAAAATTTTGGTCAATGAACAGTGCCTAGTAAAGTTCAAGATCAGGAGCTACCATGATGAGGTACTCTGTGATATCATCCCCATAGATGAATGTCACATGTTGGAGAGGCTGTGGTAGTTCGATAGGCGAGCTATACATGATGGCCATGCAAACACTTATTCCTTGAAAAAGGATGGGGTTCATCACAAGTTGAAACCCCTGAAGGAGACTTGAGAAAAGGTATGCAATAGTGTTAGAATTTGTTATGTAGATGGAAGAAACTTTTTAGAAGGTATGAAGCATGAGCATGTGTGTTATGCATTGATTCTTAGAGTGAGTAAGAACGATAGTGAGAAGGTTCCAGAAGAAGTTTCTGGGATGTTGGACGAGTTTCAGGATATTGTTTCTAATAATGTACCTGAGGGTTTACCACCAATAAGAAAGATCAGTCATTAGATTGACTTGATTCCTGGAGCCAATTTGCCAAATAAGGTAGCTCATAGAATGACTCCAGTAAAAAATGAGGAGTTGAACAAACAAGTTCAAGAGTTGTTGAGAAATGGTTTGATACGGGAGAGTTTGAGTCCATGTGCAGTACTTGCAGTACTAGCACCAAAGAAGGATGGGGAGTGGAGAATGTGTATAGATTCCCGAGCCATAAACAAGATAACAATCAAGTACAGATTTTCCCTGCCAAGGATGGATGACCTGATGGACTGTTTGAGTGGATCTCAATACTTCACAAAGATTGATCTGAAGAGTGGATATCACCAGATCTGGATTCGAGAGGGAAACGAATGGAAGACTACCTTCAAGACCAAAGAGGGCATGTATGAGTGGTTAGTCATGCCTTTTGGGCTAACCAATGCACCGAGAACATTCATGCGGCTTATGAATGAGGTACTAAAAGAATTTCTGGGAAGTTTTGTTATTGTATATTTAGATGATATTTTGATTTTCGGTAAGACGTTGGATGAGCATCTGATGCATATTCGGAGAGCCTTTGAGAAGTTAAGAGAAGAGAAACTATTGATTAATCTAAAGAAGTACAGTTTTGTGAAGAGGGAGTTAGTGTACTTGGGGTTTGTTGTCTTAGAAAAAGGTCTCAAGATGGACCCAGAGAAGGTGAAGGCTATTCTGGAATGGCCTACCCCAAGAACTGCTACCGAGGTGAGATCTTTCCATGGTTTGGCTAGTTTTTATAGAAAGTTCATTAGAAATTTTAGTAGTATTTGTGGACCCCTGACTGAAACAATGAGAGGGGATAGAAAATAATTCAAGTGGAGCACTGGAGCAGCAAAAAGTTTTGAACTGTTGAAGCGTAAAGTGACAGAACAACCTGTTCTAGCCCGCCCATATTTCAACAAGGTGTTTCAAGTGGATTGTGATGCCAGTGGTTGTGCCACTGGAGTAGTGTTCAGCTAAGAAGGTAAGCCCATTGCCTATTTCAGTGAAAAGTTAAATGATGCCAAGAGAAAGTATTATGTATATGATCAGGAATTTTATGTGATAGTTCAAGAATTAAAGAAATGGAGACATTATTTGTTGCCGAAGGAATTTGTTCTATATACTGATCATCAGGCCTTGTAGTACATAAATAGTTAGAGAAAATTAAATTAGAGGCATATGAAATGGGTAGAGTTTTTGCAGAGTTATACCTTTGTTTTGAAACATAGGAGTGGGAAGTCAAATAGGGTTGTAGATGCCTTAAGTAGGAAGCATACATTGATGATAAAGATGCAGACTAAAGTGGTTGGGTTCAATGAACTCAAGACACTATATGAAGAAGATCCTGATTTTGTAGAGGCTTGGAAAGCTTGCAAGGAACCTGTTACAGTGGACAGGACAAGGTGGATGGATTTCATAATCTAGGATGGCATGTTATTTAAGGGAATTCAATTGTGTATCTCGAGGAGTTCCATGAGAAAGAACCTGATAAAGGAGAAGCATAGTGGAGGAATGACAGGACATTTTGGTCGGGATAAGACCATTGCCATTATCAGTGAGTATTATTATTGGCCTCAGTTGTCACAGGATGTGAAGAAGTTTGTACAAAGCTGCAAGGTATGTCAAATGGCTAAAGGAGCGAGTCAGAATATGGGCTTATATCAGTCCTTACCTGTACCAAAGAGGCCATGCAAGTATATAAGTATGGACTTTGTTCTTGGTTTTCCAAGAACACAATGAGGGAATGATTTAGTCTTTGTGGTGGTTGATAGGTTTTCAAAGATGGCACATTTCATTCCATGTTAGAAGACCCATGATGTAGTCCACATTGCTGACTTGTTCTTCAAAGAAGTGGTGAGGCTACATGGTCTGCCAAAGAGTATTGTTTTAAATCGTGACATAAAATTTGTGGGGTGCTTTTGGAGGACCTTGTGGAAGAAGTTGAAGACAAAGTTGAAGTTTAGTTCTACACACCATCCACAAATAGATGGGTAGATAGAGGTTGTGAATAGGAGTCTGGGTAACCTACTGAGATTTTTGGTAGAAGATAAACCCAAGGGATGGGACTTGATCTTACCCTAGGTAGAATTTTCTTACAACAATTCTATCAACAGAAGCACTGGTAGATCACCATTCTAGATTATGTATGGAGGTAGCCCCAAAATAGCTCCAGAATTGAGGAAGATGGACCAAGAGAAGAAAATAAGTGTTGAAGCCAAAGATTTTGTAGAACACATCAAGGATATACATGAGAAGGTAAGAGAACATATTAACAAGATGAATATACAGTATAAGGCTAAGGCAGATCAGAGGAGGTATACGGAGTTTCAGATTGGTGATGAAGTGATGGTCCACTTGAGGAAAGAAAGGTTTCTAGTGGGAACATATAACAAATTGAAGGTGAAGAAGTTCAGTCCCTATAAAATTTTGAAGAGGCATGATTCAGGGAATGCATATGAGGTAGAGTTGTCAGATGGATTCAACATTTCCCCTATGTTCAACATTTCAGATTTCACAGAGTATCATGAAGGTGGCACAGAGGAAGTACCAACGATGGAACAGTGTGGGATTCTAGCACTTACTTTAGAAAAGGAGGAGATTGAAGAAATCCTGGATAGTCGTGTGGGAAGGAGTACTAGGAACAAATAGTATGAAGAATATCTGGTGAAATGGAAAGGAAGGCCTATTGAAAATTCATCTTGGTTGCCTAAGGTAGAGGTTGACCATTTGGGTTTTCCTCCACCATCTGAGACATGATAGGGTCACTTCTCAAATTACCCTGGGTGTCTGATGCACGAGCATTCAGTGGTGTAAGGGCAATCTTGCATCACCCAAAAGTAGTTAAATTTTAAGTTTCTTGGTTTTTAGATGTTTTTACATTTTTTGATACCCTTTTCATCATAATGAAATTCCTAATTTATGGTTTTTATTTTTTGTTCCTGGGTTGAAAGATATTGCAGTTTTAGTTTCCCAAATTTACACCTAAAAATCTTTCAAGTTAGATTTGAGGCACTTAGATTTCATGGAATGGCCCTAAAACTTGCTAAAATTGGTGTAGCCAATTTCAAGCATATTATTGACTTCAAGACCTTTCCAATGGTTCAAACAGTTCGTGAATCGGAGTACCAGATCAAAATTTATGGCCCCGGGAAGTTGGCACACTTTCTAGAAGATACAATTGCAAATGCTCTTTTGAAATTTGAACTTCATGTTGTAAATTTTAGGTGTCAAACTGCCTAAACTCAAATTTGAATGTTGTTTTGGCTCCAAATTAATGAGGAGCCCTATTTATGGGCGGGTTTCTAATTTTTGAGTAGCTTTTTGGGGGACAAGCTTGCATATTGCGAAAGGGTTACTCTATAGCTTTTTGTAACTTACATGTGTTGTAGAACTTGGGGATTGAGATCCTCTGCATGTAAGAAGCTCTATTTTTTGAATAATAAAATTATTCTCTTGTTTGTGGGTTATTTTCTTTGTCTCAGGTTGTGCCCTCATTAGATTCTCAGGTACTTGAGAGGTACATCCAATAATTGTTTATGTTTTGGGGGCTCTAATACTGATTTAAAAGGCTATGTTGACTCAGATTTGGCAGGAGATATAAATACTAGGCAAAGTACCATAGGTTATGTATTTACAGTTGGTGGGATAGTAGTGAGCTAGATTTCTCGATTGTAGAAGGTGGTTGCTTTATCCACCACAGAGGCAGAGTATGTTGCTACAACAGAGGTGGAAAAGGAGATGATATGGCTACAACTTTTCATGAATGAGTTGGGAAAACAACAAGCTGGAAATTACTTGTTTACAGACAACCAAAGTGCTATACATCTTGCAAATAATTTTTCATTGCATTCTTAAACAAAACACATACAGCTGAGATATCATTTCATTTGATCGGTGTTGGAGGATGGATAGGTCAAGCTAGACAAGATACATATAGATGTCAATCCAGCAGATATGTTTATGAAGGTCGTGATAAGGGAGAAGTTGAGATCCTCCTCAACTTCAGTTGGCCTTCAAGGTTGAATTCAAGTATAACAGAGCAACAAGGTCTAAGGTACTTATTTCCAGTGGGAGCTGTAATTGCAGTAGTGTCATCTAGGATCAGTCTCCAAGTGAGAGATTGTGTTGGTGTGGATCTTGATCAATCTCCAAGTGGGAGATTATTGGTATGTGGTGACTAATCATGCTATACTATATAGCCCATAGTATACTATACACCCCGACATGTATCATTTCCAGGGTTTAGGGCCAGGCTTGGCCCTAGGTGGGGGTTGGGGGGCGGCAGCCCCAGAGAAAAAATTTCTTCCTACTTTTTCGCATCATCACCGAAAAAGGGAAAAATCAACAAAAAAGAAAAATTTTATTTTGTAGAATCCAAAATCTAGAAGCTTCTAAGCTTGATAAAAAAGGGTTTGGATGGGTGTTATAGTATAATGAAAAATGCAATTATTCACAAGATTGTAATAGGTTTTTGCACTGGATAATAAAATCATTGGATGGTTGTGGTTTGGTGGATGCAGCCCAGATTGGGTGAACCACATTAAATTCTCTATGTTATAATTTATTATGTGTTTTTAGTTTCTCTGTTTATTACTTAAATCTACATTTAATTGTTAGATATCTGCCTTTCTAACCCTAACAAGGACCACAATAGTGACTTCAGTTGCCATCAATGACAACATTAGAAGCCATACCAATAACCTCCCTTAGCCATATGCCAAAAAAATTTCCCTTTAGCATTGATGACAACATTTAGTGAAAAAATGACTGAGTGTCAAAACTAGAGGTATGCTACCAAAACTCCAAAATTTAAAAACACAACAAAAAACTGCTCCTCCTTAGGATGTCAAGGCATTTTTCACTACATTCTCTCCCCCTTTGCCATCAATGACAAAAATTTATTACTTTTTCTCCCCTTTTTCTAGTATTCTTACTGCACTTCTTCCTTTTTATTTGCTAAAACAAAAATTTACTGCTCTCTCTCTCCCTTTGCTAAATAGAAATTTGATCAAAATTTGGAAAACTATGACTATTGCACAAATAAAAAAATTATTTTATACTTATTTTTCATCTCGAGAAGGAATTTCTTCCAAGCATCTACAACAATCCCAATAATTATTATCAAACTATTATTTTCTTATGTTTGGTTAATGATCTGAATGAGGGATTTTAGAATTGGAATTGCTTCTTCCAATTTCTCTCCTTTCCTCAGGACTTTAATCAACCACTCCAATCTGCATTTAGTTTGATCCTTTACTTTCTAGAAGGTTTCCATAAGAGTTTTTCTAGAAAATTGAATCTTTGTGTGCTCAACCTGCAACTCATGAATTATGTTCTTTACTGCTCCATCCTAGTCCTAAACCATATTGTAGTCCTGACCAATTTTATTCAATTCACTTTCAATTTTCTCTAGCTTGAATTTTTATTTTCCAACAACATGAGGCCAATATAGACAATAATTGTATATTTCATTACCTAAATTGATGCACTTTCTCAACACATTCATTTTCTTTTTCAGTTTTGTAAGGGATAGCTTGAACTGCTCCTTCAAGTGTAGGATTATTTCCTCCTCTTTCTTATCCTGAGAGTCAGAGGTCACAGCTTCAGGTTAATACACTCAATCAACTCTTTAGGGAATACATTATGTAAACTTTCCAATTCAATATTATTCTGCACAAAGTATCTTCCTGGAGTACTCTCAATCTTATCATGCTCATATGAGGGTTGATCTAACCACATGTCAACAATATTTTGCATTCCATCTTTCTCCTTAACTATTTGTAGTATATTTGTTTTGAATAAAGTGCCTTCTTCATTTCCTTCAGCCATTGTTTCATCCGATTCAACAAATTATAGTTCATCTTTGAGAATAAGTATCTATCTTTCAATCTCTTGTTCACTACTTCTAGATTGTTGTAGTTCAATCTCCAAATGAATGAATCCACTATTAATTTTGTTGCATTCTTTATATTTCTCTTTCAAGGACTGTGCTAGATTCTCCTCATTCTTCTTTCTTTCTTCAATCTCCTTAGTTAACTTCATCGCCACATATTCTATCTCAAGCTTTAGAGTAGCATTGTCCCTAGCAAGCTTTTCACATTCTTCTATTATTTCTTATAGGGTCTAATTCAGATGAACATCTTCCAAGCTTTTATTTTCTTTCTATTTTAGCTAATCATATAGTTTCTTCCTTTTTTCTCTTGACTCATTGATTTTATCCTTCAATGATTGAATTAATTTAACATCCACAAGATTTTCTTTTAACTCCAGGACTTCTGCTTTAGACTGATCAAGATCATCAAGTGCTACGATAACTTACTCTTGAATACCACCAAAGTCCATTGTACTTCAAGATCCACCTCAAGTTTTTAAGCTTTCGAACATGAACCTACTTTGATACCAATTGTTGGACTCAAGGAACACTAAGAGGGGGCTGAATTAGTGTTCCACAAATTTAAACTTTAAATCTAGATCTTAAGCCATTAACAACACATAAATAGAAATAAAGATGCAAGCACATGAACAAGATAATTAAAGCACCATAAGACCAATATTTTTATGTGGAAACCCTACTAGGGGAAAAAACATAGTGGATATTAATCTATAATTTTATACTATGTTAAAAGTATGAAGAAAAGGGAATGCACATGCATTCAAGCACATTGTCTAGAGCTCACTGCTCAAAAAAAGGAAGGCTCGCTGCCTTAAAAAGTGTTAGAGATTAAAAAAAAAAGTTTGAACTAAGAAGATAGCATCTACAAATGCTTAGTTTCAGTTTTGGTGAAGCTCATAAATCAAGTTCTGAACCTTCTATCAGACTCTGTAATTCGCTTCTACTCTATCATCAATCCTCTTTTGTACCAGCAAAATTCTCATAATTGATCTTCTGATATTTGCATACCCAACTTATCTTCCCTACAATTGCCATCATGTCTTATGCACACAAAATTAATTTCCTGAACTCAGATAAATACTCGCTATCAAGAATTCAAACACTATATGTCAGTTTCGCACAAAATATAATATTCTCTACATGTCAGCTTAAAATCATAAATAATTTTTGATACGTGCCCACACATGTTAGCCAAACCATAGCTAGGACCTGCAACAAAATTCTCAAACATAGAAACAATTAAACAATCATCCCTTATACATTTGCAACATGCTTCATTGATTAGGTCAGCCATAATGAACAAATAGACAGAAAATCAATTTTTTGGATCTCTTTACTCATACATGGATTAATGCAACATCATAAAAATTACTAATAAGGTACCATACATGTTTAACAACCTATCCTAGGGATATACAACTCAAGATGATGATCTGGTGAAGCATATAGATTTGAAATATTGTACTGTACTTTATCTAGCCTTTGTTCCTCATTCTCTTCCCAACAATGAAGGGTCTGTGGCATTCTATTTCTTCCTTATAAGTTATAAGGAATAGTTAAGGTTTGAAATGTTGTAAAAGCTTTGGCGCATTTCCATCTTTATGTTTTACTTGCATTTCTTTCTACCCCTTTTCCCCCAAAAACAAAGAAGAGTCATCTTTCTTTAAAAAATTTAGAGGTGATTTAGTGAGGTGCAAGTTGGTCCCCCACTCATTGAAATTTCCATAAGGTTGTTCAGAGAGGAAGAAGCTTTAATGATGAATAGTTTTTTTCTGGCATGCTCAGTGGGACTGAAATTTTTTCAAACATCTAATTAAAAGTCTGAAATATTTCTTAAATCGGACCAAGAAAAGAGGGTAGCAATTCATGGCCCATAGTTCAAACAAGTGAGCATCTTTTAGAGGTCATTTCCAATACTCCTAGTTACCTATTCCGGTACCTAGGAGGAGAAGTCTTATAGGTTCTATATCACTTCTAAGAAGCAACTGGGTAAGAAGTGTTAGCCCACAATCCAAAGCCTTATCTACTCCACCAAGAGGTTGAACCTTCTAAATGAGAATACCCATCTACCCTATCCATAGGAATTTGTTTATAATGGCTCATATAAGTACCCCCACTCCTAGATATTTTGTAACTTAGGATAGCAGTGACAAGAATTAGTTCACCTAAAACCATCATATCTGATAGCGCACTATCCCTCATAGAGTCTGGGATGTCATACTTCATTCTCAAGCATGGGGTGTACCTCAAGACTTCATCCAATTATTACTAGTAATGAAACAAGTTAGAAGAGTCAACCAACAAGAACCTGATTGAGTTAATTAAACATATTGGGTCAAAACATCAAAAGGAATAACACAACCATCGATGAGCCACTTTATGGGCCAATAGAATTATGCCTAGGAAAATCCTAAAAGCCTCCCCTTATGAATTAGTATATGGGAAGGAGGTGATTTTACCCATTTCTATAGAAATTTCAGCATTGTAATTGTTAAAAGCTTTGGAAGTAAAGGAAAGTAGTGAATTGGAAATAATATTTTTGGAACACCTAAGTCTTGAAGTAAAAAGAGAAAACATGTATGATGCCATGATTAGACACCAGCAGATAGTCAAACAATGGTTTGATAGAAAGGCCTCCAACCTAGATTTTAGAAGGGAAGCCTTGTGTTAAAGTATGATGAGTGCGATGCAAATCCAGGACAACATGAAAATTTTGAAGCACTATCGAAGGGACCGTTCTGCATTCATGCATGCAAAGAAAATAATGTGTATGAGCTAGAAGATATGGAGGGAAAAATTTTGGATATACCGGTAAATAGTATTCATCTAAAATTGTTCCATTAAAGCACACAAGTTCTTTTAAAATTTTCATAGTTATGTACCATATGTAATTTTTTTGTAACTTATTATGTATTTGCAAATAATCCATGAGAATAACACAAGAATAGTAGAAAAGTATTATATTTATATTCATTGAAAATATTTACACTATAATACATGTATCGAGCCTGAGGCTCCAAGAGAAGTTTGAAGCCTTCTCTCGCAAACCCAAAAAAGATATACATTACAAAAAGAAAAAGGGGAGGCAACACAAAATAAAGTAATGAAATTAAAGCCTTCATTTGTCACTACCATTCAAAACAAGATTTATTTAGGTTTTCTTCAATAGGGTGGTAAGGGGGGTCAATAGAACAACACGCGCATGACACAACATAGAACTCAATCCTTACCACCATGGCTATACACAGAAATTTCAATTGATTTTTCCAATCGAGTCCAGGAATGCACTCTATGCCATAATCCCTCAAAAAAAAGTTCACAGGTCGAGATAGCAAGTGATTCCTCTCCAAGTCCATTGTGCTAAAGTTAGTGAGAAGGGGCAACCAAGGCACCTCCTCCCCAAAATCAATGTGCTTGCGAATATTCATGGTGCTTGGAATGTTGCCACTAGGGATAGCTACTTGGATGATCTCACCAAGCCTGTCTGAAAATTACTAATCGAACATAGCATGGAACTGTTCAATTATCCAAAGCTTGGAGATGTATGAATCTAGTAGAGAGACAACAAAACAAGTAACCACGTTGGAGTTGCACCATGGCTAGTTTTCATCCTTCACATAATCCTTGCCAAGCATCCATTTGAATGCCACATTGATGATGACATCATTCTTCTTTACCAAGAATTTAATTCTATCACTGCTAACTTCACCTAGAAAGGAATATTGTGGCTTTCGGCCCAAGAGCCAAATGGGGGTACCTAGGATAGACATGATAGCAGTAAGCAAGCTAAGGCTAGTAGAATAGTGAATACAGTGGGAGAAGCTTACTAAGTTAAGAGCACATTCATGGAGTTTTCCACTAAGGTGGCATTATTATTTATAGACAAGGTGCACCGGTGAGTTCAATGACTAGAAAATTCATCTCCTGTCAAATAGTAGCAGAAAAAAAAGAAGGTGATAGGAGGAAAGGAATGTATTGAATAAAAAATTTAACACCAATCCTTGAGAAATTAATTTGGGCATTGGGAGTAATACTCACTTGTATCAATTACTACCATGTTTCCATTATTGTCACCAACACCAGCCTACTTGTTCATGTGAAAAGACATTGATTAAAGTGCTAAACTCTAAAAAATTGAATATGAATGTCATTTTGGAGTACTTTTAATCACTCAAAGCACACTTTCCATTTCTAAAGGCATTCTTCCCACTACATAAGTCTTATTTGTGAAAAATGCAGCGAAGGGAATGGACTATTACATTCTCATGGTAGAGTTGGAATTCCTAAGGGATACAGATTCCTACTCCACATGTATCACCTCACTGGCAACACTTAGTGTGCTAGTGGTAACAACAAGCCTAATTGCATGTACATGCAAGTGAACCATCAATTTTGAGGTTGTTCTATGTATTTCTCTTACACTCTTAGGGTTTTTCACCTAAAAGGAGAGAGATAGAACACTAAAATTGAGGTGGTTCACTCAAACTAATATATGCAAGATGGAACTAAGACTAAAAAAAAATCTAAATGCAACTAAGTCATGAAATTGACTGATTATGAATCCAAAACTAATGAAATATATAATGTTTGGAAACACAGTGAGGTATGCAAAAATGAACTAAAAACACGAACTAATGCAAATAGAATTGAATGAGGTTTAAAAAAATGCACCTAGAAGTTGAATGTTGATCCTATAAGGTTCTGAAAACTAGTAGAAGTAATTGTTGATCACCATTGGGACTCATTCACCATTGGTGGTGAATCATTCCTCCTATTGGCAAAAAGACCTGGAATTGCTTTCTAATTGTCAGGAACTCAATTCTAAAAAAATCAACTTTTCCAACCTACAGGTGGGACACAATTTCCACTAATGGTGAATGAGTCCTCCAAAACATTTCAAATTCAAAGGTCAATCTTGTAGGTCCATATCTACACTTTTTTTCTTGTCGAGTTGACAGACTCAAATCTGTAGAAAATGGGCTATAGGTTGTCTCCAAGCTTGAATTAGGGTTTAGTTGACTTGAAACACTTTGATGATGTGTTGACCACCTTTCAACACCTATTTTCTTAGCAAATCTACATATAAATTCAAAACCTTGTTGTTGAAATTAGAAGATATATCAATGGATGCTCCAAGATGCTTGATGTTTGCTTGATTCAATGATTCTTGAATGTAATTGAATGCTTGAATGGAATATTGAATGAATTAGATGTAAAATGGATGGAAAAACACTTATTTATACACACTTATTCCCTAATTACCCAATAATACATCACAGGCTGACATAAGGTCCTTTTGAATAAAACCTAAAAGGAATTTTGAATTAATTTTAATTTGGAGCAAAGAGGGACTCATTCACCACCCATGGTGAATGGGTCCCACTCTAGGCTTGTAAGTGGGTGTCAAGAATCAAGTTATGTTTAATGTTGTTTTCCAGGTTTACACTTAAAAATACACTTAAATATGACTTGTAAGTGCATAAAGAGGTCAAATAAGCATAAGAAAGGTGTACATAGTGATAACAAGCATAGAAAAGCATGAAATCTTGTTACAAGACTTTACAACACTTTAAAATAGGACTTGATAAGGGATAAAAAGGTAATTTTTAGATGAATTATAATGAAAAGAGTGTAGAAAAATGTAGAAATGTGTTACACCACTTTACAACACCTTCACAAGACATTATACTTTGAATATTTAGTACCTAATGTGAATGTTTAAGTTACATTACAACATTAAATCAAAGAAAAATAGGTCAAGCATCATAAGAGAAAGACCTAAATAACCATGAAAATGTCAATGATCCATTTTTCTATGGTACATTTATCCCCCACTTTGGTGAGAGGATGAACTTTATCTCTGTCATAATAGTGGTTTACAATTCCCGAGAGGGACAAATTTTAGCTGAAATCACATATTTTTAGAAAATATAATGATTTAAGCCTTAAAAAGTTCCATTTTAAGGATTCCAATTTAATAGGGTTTGATCAAATCACCTTAGATCAAACCCCCTTGGATAGAACCTCGCTAGTTTTCAACCATACCTATAAATGCGTCTCCTTTACACCTATCAAAATGTTGATAAAAAATCACTTTTGATTTACCTTTTAGGGGATCAAATGAATTCATTTAAAATTTATTTCAAATGATTATGGTATTCCTCAGAACAAGCTATCCAATGAATATAATTTTAATATGTTTTGGTTTTGTTATGTATTTTTTTTAAAGTTTTATTAAACATAGGTTTTCATCGAAAATGAATTTCTTTGTTTTTCACATGTGGAAAAATAGAATATTATCAAAAATATTAAAAATATGAGTGCACCAGATATTGAAGTCCTTGATCCAACAAAAAAAATTAAATTAAATTTGACATATACAAAAAAAGTTATGCATAATGGTCGCTATGGTCCGAATTGTAATTCCGTCGACTTTGAAAGTTGATTAAGGAAAACATATTCAATAAAAAATATCTAACCAAGTGGAAGCACTAGATATCAGAGTTACAAATCTAAATTTGAAAGAATTATAATTTTATCCTCATGGAAAAAAAGTTATGCATTATACGGTGTGCATCACTTTTTAAAAATGTTGTTTTCTGAAAAAAATCAATTTTCGTGGTAGATGGAAAAAGAAGTGCAATTTGATTCCAAAAATTTTGAAAAAAATATTTTTAGAATCTACAGACAAAATTTTATGATACTCTAGTTTGCACCATCTTCAAATTCCTCACATTTTAGCCGCTATAGGTGCCCGAAAGTGAAAATTTAGTTAAAAATAATAATTTCAGTGTTTAGTTTGGCCAAAAATTGTAAACCACTATATATTCATATTGAGAGGGAGGTCCAAATGCATTTATGCTAGAAATATGGAATAACAATGACCAAGAGGGATTATCAAGCCCCCAAGATGAAGATCCCATGGAAAACTAAAAATAAGAACAAAGGAACACAAGTGTGAAAGAGAATGAGAAAGAAGGGGAAAAGGAAAAGTTGAATCAAGCTTTGATCGTTTGTTCAGCTAGTTGTGAATTGGATCTAGGCTATTTGTCTAAAAAAGGGAAATGCATACTCACTATGGGGTGACATAACTCAGTGGTCTATCGGATGAGAAGACCCAAAAGGTGAGAAACATACACTCGGTGGTATGTACTCACAAACACATAGGTGGCTATGGGTAAAGTTGTGCTACAAAATGAGATTCCCACTCAACCATATCAAAGTTATACCTCCTAATAACTTTGACAAGGAAACACAAAGGAAAAATTTGGTTCGTTCTTCATGAGACAAGCAAAACTTTGTATTCTCATAACTCATGAATAAACAGGATGGTACCACAGGAATTCAAGTTGTGTTATGCAAGGTGAAAAATATGTAAAATGTAAAAGATGTTCAAAGGAGTCTTGTTCAGTTCATGCAAGGTCTATCACTTAGGAAACATTGTGTCTAATGTCTCCAAGTGATGACCAATGAAAGAAAAAAATATTCACAACTTAGGGGATGTAGTTTGTTGCATCAAGCCACTAAGAGGATTGTAATATTCTAAGATACATCACACCCAATGTCATCCATGAAGTGGCAAACACATCATATGAAGTAAAGATGCTGCACTATGAAGCAAGAATACAAATGTATGCCCCCAGTTTAAAGGAATTGCTACACACTATTTTGTGAGCGATTACTTTAAAGTAGGGAAATGTAAAAAGAAACAAGACATGAGAGCCAAATTGGAAATCCCCTATGCCAAGTCATACATTTCCGAGTAAGGTTGTGTCATTTCAATGAAAAAGAAAACAAAAGAAAGGGGAGTTTCCCCCTAGAAAGGAACACACCAAACAAAAGGGATCTATGGATTTGGGGTTAGTATGTTCATTGTTGCAATATTTTAATTAAAGAGCTCAAAACTATCATCATTCCCCAAAATATAGAACTGGGAGAATGACATAAAGAGAGCAAAAACAAAAGAAAAATAAAGTCCATTTTGGGTCAACATGGAAAAGAAATTGTGGTCTCAATGTTGTGCATCATCCCCAAAATGAAAACACAAGAAAAAAAAATGAAAACAAAAAGAGAAAGCTTTTGGGTCAACATGAAGGAGACATTTCAGTCTCAATGCCTTGCATTATCCCCAAAAGGAAAAACATAAGAACAGACAAAGTAAAAAGGAAAAGGGACCATTTGGGTCATCATGGAAGAGACATAGGGTGTCCCATTTCTTTGTGTCATGCCCAAAAGGAAAACAAAAAACAAAAGTGAAAAATAAAGGGTAAAATGTATGACATATAGAAGAATGAAGGTACAAATAGAGGATGTGCACAAAGGGAGAGAATGTTAAACACACATTATGGGGGAACAAAATGCGCACATGCAATCACACAAAATAAAAGAAAAATAAAAAGGAAAATGTTAGAAATTGTACTATGGGATGATAGGATAGAAGTCAATGTCAGTGTAGTGATACTTGTTTAGTATGTCCTTCAATGTCTAACATTCATCTGTTTGGTGTCCATGAACACGATGATATTTGAAGTATGGTATGTTAGAATCTTTAGGATGGATGACCAATCTATTTGAAGGTGGAAAGAGTATAAGACCTTTATTTAAAATAATTTGTAGTTTCCTTTCACTTTCAAGTGGTGGATGGAGAGGAAAATTTAATTTTTTTAGTTTGTAAGGTTGTTTGCATTTACTAGATTCAACTTTTTCATGAATCGAAGGAGGAAGAGGACCCAAGTGGATCCTAGCATCCTTGTCATTGGAATTAGGTAATGGTTGTTCATGTGGAAGGAGAATTTTCAAGTCAGAAGGATAATCAAAGATCATTGTACCATCATCTTGAAGCCTCCAATATTCAAAAGGAGACTGATTATGAGGAGGATCTTGATATCCTAATCCTATTGTGTTTTCATCTATTGGTATTTGTTCTAAAATTTTATGAATGTTATGATCAGTTGTTGTGTCACAACCTTGTTTTCTTAAAATGGTAAAGCCTTTTCCATATGTTTCTTCAAGGTTGATTGGTGTGTTTGTAACTGTAAGAGTGGGGGACCACCGCATGCAAGACCACAGGTCACAGAGGGTCAAGATGCGAGAGGCTATTGTCACTTACCTCAGCTAGTGGAATGTTTAGTCTATGAGGATGAGAATGATGAGGACTATAAAGTTCTGCAACCACTTTGCAATCTCATGTTTCAAAGTGGGGCTAGGTGAGCTATTTTTTAGGTTAAACACAACACCTCAGGAAGCTCTTTTCCTAAGGACATAAGCACGGTCCTTAGACAACAGCGCAATGCACTAGCATCTCTAAAGTGCATTGGTGTTCATTTGACCAAACAACAACAGAGACAAGGTCATACCTATCAAAATAGGCTAATATCCCAACTAGCTAACTAAAGGGCCAAAATGACACAAGAAAGTAAATAAAGTATTCTCTAACATTATAAAGAAAATAAGCAAGAGTAAAGAAAGCAAGGAGAATCTCACTAAGGAATTCGTTCACCAGCTGATCTTATGAGAAGCACACACACCTACACATAGAAAAAAGGGAAAATGTTGGGTGGTTGTATAGAGGCATGCCTTCATCAAGCCACAGTTTAGGTGTTTGCACCTCCACATACAACCAAGGAAATGAGATAAAGGAAATAATATAGTAAAGAGAATACAAACACTACAAAGCAGTATTATGCTACTCAACTAAGTGATAGAGGAGAGGAGAGGGAAGCTTATCACCTCCACCAAAAGCACTCAAGGTTGCTTGAGGAAGAAACAAGAGTACTCGAGCCTTTGTTGTAGTGGCGTGGTCCTAAGCATGTTCTACCAAAGTGATGAAGTGAGGCTTTTCTATAATGAAATGCTCTAATGCTTATAATGAAATGCTCTAATGCTTGAAGTGGGTGAGAAAGTGAGCTTGTGGAATGATAGAATGGAAGCTTGAAGTGGCACAGAAGTTCAAATTAATGCTTAGAAGGTTGTTTAGAAGATGAAAAGCTTGTTCAAGAGATGAATTTGTAGAAGGAAAGAAGAAAATAGCCATATTTGGGTCAGTCGGTCAAAAGTGGAGTTACAACTTCATTGCCAATGGGAAGAGTAATGCCTCTATAAGTTTGGCCATAGGAATCTACCAGGGATGTAAGTGTGCCACATTGATGTCTATGCACCATGCAGGCATCCCCAACAAAAATGTCTCCATCGACACTCAAAATAGGCACCAAGTGGGATGCATGCAATGAGCTTAGGTGGAATTAAGCCTCTGAACTTAGTTTTCTAAGGTGGATAAAGGAAAAAAGGGGATTTACATAGGAAATACAAATTCACTCTTATACATTTTTCCCCCACTTTAGTGAGCATGAATATTGATGAGTGCTCGGTAAAGTAGATCAAGAAGAGTGTAAGGTTAGTGACACATACCTGAATCATTGAGGAAGAAAACCACAATTTGGTAAACTGAAAGGTGCAAGAAAAGAAAATGACTCCATAGCTGCTTAGAACTATGAAGTTAGAAAAGAAAAGTTTCTTATAGGCCTGCAAACCTATAAGGAGGCAACCCCCAAGATCTCTCACATGAAGGAAGCCCTGTGAAGTGCCCTATAGGCTTTTAGTCCCAAAGGGAAGGTATTCTCCATAAAATCAAGCATGAAGAATACCCAAAGAAGTGCCCTATAGGCTCTTAGTCCTATAGGGAAGGTATCCTCCACACAATCAAGCATGAATAACACCTAAAGAAGTGCCCTATAGGGAAGGTATTCTCCATAAACTCAATCATGAAGAACAGCCAAAGAAGCACCCTATAGGCTCTCAGGCCTATAGGGGAGCCACTCCCAAGATCTCTCACATGGAGGAAGCTCAAAGGAAAGCACCCTACAAGTTCTATGTCTTGCAAGGAGGTATCCCCCAAGATCTCACATGGAGGAAACCCAAGAGAGTGAACTTCATAGAGTTAGGAAGCAATGACACATCTACCCATAGATAGAACATGTCAAAAGTACCCATGTAGGAAAATAAGTAGATAGTCACACCAAACCATCAATAAGTAAAAATTTCAAAGGGGTCCCTCAGGAACTCTTCAAAAGTAGAGGAGTCCACTCAAGGGACGTGTTGTTTGAAAGGTAAGGTCTAGTTAGGCTACCCCCAAGCTAGATATAAAAGGGTGAATGGAATGAGTCTAGTCAGGTTATCCCTAGGCTAGATGTGAAAGAATTTCATTTAGAATAGAGACTTTGAAAGAAGGGTCCCTTGGGAACCCATCATGAGGAAGAAGGGGGGTCCACTCAAGGGACACACAATTCAAAAGTAGTTGTTCTTCTTAGAGTGATTCGTCATCAAGGAATCCTTTTAAAAGATCTTCACTTCATTAAGGAATTCTAAGGGAAGGATATTCCCCCGTGTGAGGGGAAAATAAAATTTGTTCCCACTTCAGAGGAAGGTCTTCAAGTCCTTTCTTTACGAAACCATGATGAAGGAAACATGTTTCATTAGGGTTTCATGTTGATAATGTGATTCTAAGGAAAATTTTGTAAAGACTTTCAAGAAAATATTTGTTGTCAATGAATTCATTTTCTTAAAATCAAAGAGTTGAAGAAGAGAATTGTCACACATAGAAGGGACATCTCAAGCAAAGAAGAGAGAAAGATAAAGGGAAAGCAAAAGAGAAAGGATAAATACCAACAAAGGACATAGGGAGATCTGGTTTAGCAGGGTGAAATATGTCTGAGCTCATATAATAATAGGTAACTACAATGCAAGGTGAAAGATCATAAATCCCAACTAGTTCAGGAAAAATGCTTGGAAGACAAAGTGAAAATAAAAAATTGGGTCAACATTGAAGGGGAGCCTAAATGCCACCAACGATTTGCATTGTCCCCAATTTAATGAAATTCAAGCATGAACATGGAAGAATGATGATACAAATAGAAGAAGGTTTATGATACAAAAACCATTCCTATATCCAAGCACCAATGGGAGTGATGAAGGTCATCCAAGCACACATAGCACAAGCACAGGGGAACACATCACAAGACACACACACACACATACACTCACACAAGATCAAGAAAGGGCCTCCCACTAACATTGATTGGCCAAGAAATCATCTACTTCCCAATATAAATCCTCATAAGGGGAGGGAGGATGAGCTTACAATGGTGGAATGTTAAGAGGAGGATCATCTGGCCCTCCCGCAACAAGGGTTAAGGAAGAGGGGCCCTCGAGGTCCTCTCTACTAAGCTATTGTGGAGTCAAGGTTAGTGATTTTGTGAAGATTTTTGACAAGGTTGGGACTTCATCCATGGAATTCAACATGCATACCACATGGGAACCATGCCTAATTTTAGCAAACAGGATGAGTTGTGCCTGAGATTCACCACTAAGCTCACTGAATGACTCAGGAGTGGTGATGAACTTAGGGGAATCTGAGACTGGTTCTATCACAAGGAAAAAACAAGTCAACATAGGACCACCTTGTGAAGAAGGTGGGATCCTCTTACGTCCTTTGTTGTTAGAAGGACCACTCTCCTCCTCTTTCTTCATTGGAGGAGATGAAATCCCCACAGACAAAGCTTGGGGTGCAGAGGAAGAGGAAGAAAGAACAACAATGGATATAAATGAAGTATTAACCATATCCATGGGCTTAAAGAAGGGCTGGATATCCATAACAAATATTAGAAAAGGTGGCTCCACTGAAGGAGCATTGAAAACCTACACCCATTTACAATTAGGTGTATTTGTACTCACAACAGAAGCTAGGAGCAGCATAGGACTAGACTAGAGAGAAGTAGAAGGGAGGAAGAAGACATTGTAGGGGGTCCATAAGTAGGAGTGATTGTTCCTTCCTCCTATTGTGAGGTGGCCTGCTTGGCTAGAAGAGACTTTCTCTAGAACTTGCATTCACATGCAAGGTAGTTTCTATGACTCTTAGAGTTAGGATCAGTAACAAAACGAGGCCACGAAGGTTGAGACAAAGAGGGCTCTCCTCGGGAGACCTTCCTATCATACCGAATGGTTCTAGGTTCTGTTAGTAGAATAGGAAGCTCGAACGCAGGATGCTTAGGTTTCTACCAAGTGAGAATTGAAGGGTTCTCCTACAAACGAGAAGAAGAACCTGATGGTACCACAGTTGAGTGGGAAGAAGTGTCAGACTGGGCAGCAGAAGAGGAAGAAGGAGGATCACAAGACTGCTTCTCTTATTTCTTCTTTTGAGCCTTAGTGGCATCACTGCCAGCCTTCAAATAAGCCCTACATGAGATATCATAAGGCGAGGGAGGGCATCTCACTTTCGGCCTCAGATGCCTTTTCTTATAGTTCTAATATGTCTTGTGCAAAAGGTCTATCCTAGGTGGAAGAGGACCCACAGACACAAGCCATAGGTGATCCAAGGAGTAGCTACCAAGTGCAAGCGATGGTCTATAACTAGTGTCATGGATTACATGCACAAAACCTTTGTGGATAAATTTTAAACATTTATGCATGATGGAGGGTACCGCATTCATCATCACCAGCTAAGGGATACCCAATTTCAACCTAAAGAGTTTAGATCCCAGAATGATATCAAATAGGATTTTCATAGACTTAGGTCCAACTAAAACCGATAGGGCAATACTACCCAAAGGGTGTACGGAAAGCCCGTCATGTGTGCAGATGAAACTCACAAGAGCATTGTATCCATCCCTATGTAAAAAATTTATTAGCATAATCTCCTCTATTATTATGTTCACTTGTGATGTCAGATCAATGAGAACACTAGCTACGATGTTTCCATTGATTTGTGTAGGAATATAAAGAGGAGATGGTTCCTTGTTAAAACCCATCAGCAGGTCCTGTGAAGTGAAAGTTATACCAGTACCACTATCCATAGGGTATGCAGAGGGGATGGGTTGATGCAGGAAGGAGGCCATTACGCACACTAGACAGTGCTTTCACAGAGTCCCTAAAAGTTTTTAGATAAGATGGTGTCCCAATTAAATTTTTGTCAGGTAATACCTTTGGAACCTTCCAACTATGCCAACTAGGGGTCACAGGTTGGGTTGCAAGGCAACAACCTTACAAAACTAACACCTACAACACTACTAGAGTACAAGGAAAGGAACTGTTAGTATCGAAAGAACAAAACCAAAATGGTTTATGCCAGGTTCACCAGAAATGTAAGAGAGGGGGACCATCACGTGCAAGACACCAGGTCACGAAGGGTCAAGATGTGAGAGGCTTCCCTAACTTACCTCAACTAAGTGCAATGTTTAAGGTATGAGGATGAGAATGATGAGGACTATAAATTCCTACAACCACTTTGCAATCATGAGTTTCAAAGTGGGGCTAGGCTAGCAGGTTTTTAGGTTCAACACTATGCCTCAGGAAGCTCTCTACCCGAGGACATAAGGGCAGCCCTTGGACAAGAGTGTGGTGCACTAGTGTCTCTAAAGTGCACTAGCATCCATATAGCCAGACAACAATAGAGACAATGTCAAACCTATCAAAACATGCTAATGACCTAGCTAACTAACTAAAGGGCCATAATGACACAAGCAAGTAAATAAAGTATTCTCTAACATTATAAAGCAGATAAGCAAGAGTAAAGAAAGCAAGGAGGATCTCACTAAGGAATTCATTTGACAACTGATCTTCTAAGAAGCACACAAACCTACACATAGAAAAATGGGAAAATGTTGGGTGGTTGTATAGGCAATTGCCTCAGTTAGACCCCTGTGTAGGTTCTTCCACCTCCACAGATAGCCAAGGAAATGAGATAAAGGAAATAATATAATAAAGAGAATACAAACACTACAAAGGAGTATTATGCTACCCAACCAAGTGATGGAGGAGAGGAGAGGGAAGCTTACCACCTCCACCAAGAGCACTCAAGGCTACTTTGGGGAGAAACGAGAGTACTCAAGACTCTACTACAATGGCATGGTCCCAAACGTGCTCTACCAAAGTGATGAAGTGAGGCTTTGCTACAATGGAATGCTTGGATGCTTTAAATGAGTGAGAAAGTGAGCTTGTGGAGTGATAGAATGGAAGCTTGAAGTGGTGTAGAAGTTCAATTGAATGCTTAAAAGGTTGTGTAGAAGATGAAAATTTTATTCAAGATATGAATTTGAAGAAGGAATGAAGAAAATGGCCATATTTAGGTTGATTGGCCAAAGGGTGCATTACAACTTCATTGCCAATGGGAAGAGTAATGCCTCTGCAGGTTCAGCCATAGGAATCTGCTAGGGACATAAGCAAGTTGTGTGGACGTTTGTTCACCATCTAGGTATCCCTAATAGAAATTCCTCCATCGACACTCAAAATAGGTTCCAAGTGGTATGCACGCAGCGGGTTTAGGTGGAATTAAGCCTCATAACTTGGTTTTCTAAGGTGGATAAAGGAAAAAAGGGGATTTGCATAGGAGATGCAAATTCGCTCTTATACAGTAACTTTTTATTTTAAAATGGTTTAGGATGTGGTTTTTTAGAGGAACTAGGTCCACCTAATGGAGGGAACTTAGGTCCTTTAGTCCTTTCAAGATGTAAATAACCAAACATGTTAGGAGGTAAGACAGTACGGAGATCTTGTGAAGTTTCATGGATGGGTAAAAGGCTGCATTGGCTTCAAGTTTGTTAAGACATAAATTTAAGAACTTGTTCATGTTATCATCATCTTCTCCAATGATTTCTTCAGCATAAGGAGGATATCCATTTGGAGTTGAAGGAGCATGAGGAAGATTAAAGTCATTAGGATCATAGCCAAAGGCACAATTGGACATGTCTACTAAGGATTTCAATGAATTCAAAAACTTATTATAGCAGAAAGCCATGATGACAATGAATAAAAGTACGCTAAAAAAGTGTATAAAATAGAGAATATGGAAGGTATGACAAAATGTAATAACAACAAACTATGATGCAAAAAATACCTAGAAAATACCTAAAAATGCAATTCAAAATGTGCAAGTGGACTGATTCGCCCAAGGTGGTGAATGAGTCAAGGTATGAGATATTTTTGTGTTTTTTAGAAAATTTAAAGTGATTTTTATTTTTTTTATATGAAAAATGAAGATGAAAATGCAAATTTTTAGTTTTTTAATGATTTGATATGCAAAAATGAAATCTATATGATTCTTTCACTAATGTAATTTTAGAAATCCTAGGATGCAAAAACAAAACAAAAGCTAATTGAATGTTGATGCAAAGCAAACCTAGGATGTAAGATACAATTGAAATAAAAAAGAGAAGTGTTCAAAATGTAGGTTCACCAAAATGAACCATCAATTTTTAAAGTGTTCTATATACTTCTCTTGCACTCTTAGGGTTTTTCACCGAAAAGGAAAGAAATAGAAGACTAAAATTGAGGAGGTTCACTCAAACTAAGGTATGCAAGATGGAATTGAGACTAAATGCAGTGATCTAAATGCAACTAAGTGATGAAATTGACTGATTATGAATGCAAAACTAATGAAATATGTAATGTTTGAAAACACACTAAGGTATGCAAAAATGAACTAAAAACATGAACTAATGCAAAGAGAATTGAATGAGGTTTAACAAAGTGCACCTAGAAGTTGAATGTTGATCTTGGAAGGTTCTAAAAACTAGAAGAAATCACTTTTGATCATTAGTAGGACTCATTTGCCACTGATGGCAAATTAGTCCTATTGATGGCATTTTTTGCACGACTTAGATAGAATATGATATTCTATTTCTCTTGAAAGTAAATCTCTATCAACAAGCCTCAAGAGATAACCCCAAGGTCTCTAATTTTAGGTCTTTCCAATGCAAAAACAACTTAGTAATGAATGTGAAAATGCTTGTAATCACAAGGGGCCTTACAAAACAAATGTTGGTGTACCGTAGATTTTTGGTACCAATGCACTTCTCTAGCTCTTCTAGGGTTTGTCACCTAAAATGAGAGATGTAGGGCCAAAAATGCTAATGGATTCATTTAAATTATGTTATGTATGATGTTGTTTAAACTAAATGAAGTTAACTAAATGCAAGTAAGTGATCGATATGAATGATTATGAATGTAAAACTAAGATTTAGGCTATGTCTAAAAACATAGTATGGTATGCAAACAATGAACTAATAATGGATTAAATGTAAAAAAAAAATTGAATTAGAGTGCACCTGGGAAAGATTTGAGGAATATAGAATGTTTTGAATGTTATTTGAGATTACTGAGAATCAACAGTGGGACTCATTCACCCAGGGTGGCGAATTAGTCATGCTACTGGTGAAAAACTATTGGAAGTAAGTTTCTAATTGTCAAGATCCAGAATCTGACAATATCTATATTTTGAATCTTAAGGTGGGAATCATTCACCACTAGTGGTGAATCGGTCCTCTCCCAAAATTCTGAAAAATCAAGAGACAACTCTACAACACCAAATCTGGAAATATCTGCTTATTGAGTTGTCGAAGTCAATTCTATAGGAAATGGACAGAAAAACTTCTCCAAGCTTGAAATATGATTTATTTGACTTGAAGCGCCTATTTGATTTGTTGACCAATCTTCAATCATCTAAATTCTTGTTTGATCTACATACCTAGGTTTGCAAACACACATGAAAGAGGGGAAAAGTGGTTGAGGGTTAGCAAATAGGGGTTTTCCTTGGTCAAACACCACTTTGGTAATCAAACCTTAATAAAATAATGAAATGAAAGAGAATGATAAAAAAATAACATGCAAATTCTATCAAATTTCCATACCCTTGTTGATGAAAATTTTAAGTTGTATCAATGGATGCTCCACAATGCTTGAATAGTGTTTGATTTGATGTTGTAAGATGCTTGAATGCTTGAGTGAATAGGTGAATGAGTGAACTTGATGAATGGGGGTTAGAATGGATGTAGAAACACTTATTTATACATTCTTGTTCCTTATTAGCCCGTTAATATCTCATTATAGTCCAACATCAAGTGATTTGAATAAAAACCCAAAAAGAAATTTAAAATATTTTGAATTTGGAGCCAATTGGGAGTCATGGGTCCCACCTAGGACTTGAAAATGGGGGTCGGGAAGTATCTTGTTTTTAATGTTGTTTATCAGGCTTACATTCAAAAATACACTTAATTAAAGCTTATAAGGGCATAAAAGGACCAAACAAAGCATAATGAAGGTGTAAATAGTAAAATTATCCCTAGAAAAGAGTGAAATCGTGTTACAAGACTTTACAACACTTCAAAATAGGACTTGATTAGTGATGGAAAGAGTGATTTTTACATGAATTATAATGAATAGAATCTATAAGAGTGTCAAAAATTTTTACAACACTTCACAACACCTTCACAAGATGTAATTATTTGAATTTTAGTACCTAAATATGCATGTTTAAGCCACATTACCATATAAAATAAAAGAAAAATAGGCCAAACATCATGAAACAAGACCTAAAAGGCCATGAAAGTGACAAGGGGCCATTTTTCTATGGCACATTGAGCCCCTACTTTAGTCAAAGCATGAACCTACTTCAAACTCACACTAAAGTAGCCATGAACATCGAGAGGAGGGTTCAAATGCACTTATGTTAGCAAGATGGAATGACAACCATCAAGAGGGATGATCAATCCCCCAGGATGAAGATCCCATGGAAAACTAAGCATAAGAACAAAGGAACACACAAATGAAAGAGAGAATCGGATGAAGCTTTGATCGTTTGTCTAACTAATTATGGATTAGATCTAGGCTAATTGAGAATGTATACTCACTCTGGCATGATATAAATAATGGTGGTTTGTTGGGTGAGAAGGCCCAAGTATACTCACTCTAGGGGCACAAAACTTCTGGTTGTCCATGGGGTGAGAAATCCTAAAAAGGGGAGATAGATATGCTAGTTCATATGCACTCACAAACACAAAGGTGGCTATGGGGAAAGTCATGTTGCTAGATGGGCTTCCTGCTCAACCATATCAAAGTTATACCTCCTGATAACTTTAACAAGGTGCCATAAGGAAAGTTTTTGTTCTATGCTTCATGAGACAAGCAAAGCTTTGAATACTTAGAACTCATGAGCAAAAAGCAAGGTACCACAGGCATGCAAGTTGTGTTTTGCAAGGTGGAAAAATGAAAAATGTAAAATGAAAAAATGTAAAATGTAAAAGATGTTTAAAGGAGTTTTTTTAAGTTCATGCAAGGTCTTTCACTTAGGGAACATTGTGTCTAATGTATCCAAGAAATAACCAATCAAAGAATAGTATATTTACAACTTAGGGGATGCATTGTGTCACATCAGGCCACCAAGAGGAATGTAACATGCTAAGATAGATCAAACTTATGAAGAACATCACACCCAATGTCATCCACAAAGTGATAAATGCATCATATGAAATGACAAGGCTACACTAGGAACCAAGAATGCAAATGAATTAATGGTAATGTATGCACCCCACTTTAAAGGATTTTCTACACATTGTTATGTGAGAAATTTCTTTAAAGTACCAAAGGGAAGAAAATGTAGAAGGAAAACAAGACAGGAGAGCCAACTTGGAAAGCCCTATGCCATGTCATATGTTTCAAAGTTAGGTTGTGTCATGTCAACAAAAATGGAAAAAAAGGAAAGGGAGTTTCCCCCTAGAAAAGAGCACACCAAACACATAAAGGATCTATGGTTTTGGGGTCAGTATGTTCATTGTTGTAATGTGTTTATTAAAGAGCTCAAAACTGTCATCATTCCCCAAAGCACATAGAACTAGAAGAATGACTCAAAGAGAGTGAAAAAAAAGAAAAAGAAAGTTCATTTTGGGTCAACAAGGAAGAGACATTATGATCTCAATGCTTTGCATCATCCCCAAAAGGAAAACACAAGTGAAAAGAAAATGAAAAGGAAAAAGAAAAGGAAAAGGTTTTGGGTTAACATGAAGGAGACATTGTGGTCTTGATGCTTTGCGTCATTCCTAAAAGAAAAACACAAAGAAAAAACAAAAGGGACCTTTTGGGTCAACATGGAAGAGACATAGGGTGTCTCTACGCTTTGTATCATCCCCAAAAGGAGAACACAAAATGAAAAGAGAAAAAGCGAAGATGCACGACATATAGAAGAGTAGAGATACAAATAGAAGAAGTGTACAATGAGAGAGAAAAAATTGAACACACAATATGATGGGAAAACGATACACACAGGAAGGAGAAAGGAGCAACTAATGCAAATGGAATTCAACCATTAACTAAGTTATTGGTTTCTCAATATTAAGCAACTAATCAAAAAAGGAATAACATAGTTAAGAGACAAAGACAAATGCATTACAAGGACAAGGCTAACAATTTATTGCCCCCACAAAATGTCAAGGAAAGAATGAGCTGAGGTGAGTGATGGAAAAGGATCATGGAATACTAAGAATAAATAATTCTAAGTGCATGATGATAGGATTTGGTTTCTTTAAGGTACGATGGGGAAACAATCAGTATCAGTGAAGTGATACTTATCCAGTATGTCCTTCAAAGTTTGACATTCTTTTGTTCAATGACCAAGAATGCGATGATATTTGTAAAATGGTATGTTAGAATCTTTAGGATGAATAGCCAACCTATTCATATGTGGTAAAATTATAAGGCCTTTTTTTAAAAGCAGTTGAAGTCTCCTTTCACATTCAAGTGGAGGATGTATAAGAAACTTGAGTTTCTTTAATTTGTAAGGTCATTTTAATTTCCTAGACTCTCCTTGTTCATGAATAGGAGGAAGATGACCCATGGGACTCCTAACATCCTTGTCATTAGAAGGGGGTAATGGTTGTTCATGTGGAAGGAGAATTTTCAAGTCAGGAGGAGCATCCAAGATCACTGTACCAGCATCCTAAAGTCTCCTAGGTTGAAAAGAAGGTCTATCAAGATGAAAAGGATCTTGATATCATAATCTTGTTTTGTGCGCTTTAGTTGGTTTTTGTTCAAGAAGTTGATGAATTTCATGTTTATGTGTTGTCTCACAACCTTGTTTACTGAGGATAGTGAAACCTTTGCCATATGTTTCTTCAAGGTTTACAAAAGTGTTTGTGACTTTGTGATCATAGAATGGTTGTGAGTTTTGTTTAGAGGAACTAGGTTCACTTGAGGGAGGAACCTTAGGTCCTTCATTGATTTCAGGATGTAAGTATGCAAAGTGATCAAGAGGTGCAATAGTAGGGAGATCTTGTGTCCTCATAGATGGATAGAAGGATAAATTGGCTTCAATATTTTTAAGGCATTCATTTAAGAAATTGTTCTTGCTTTTATTGTCTTCTCCAATGATGTCTACATCATGAGGAGGAAAATCATGAGGAGGAAAATCATGAGGAGTTGAAGAAGCATGAGGAAGCTCAACGCCATTATGATCATAGCCAAAGGAACAATTGGACATGTCTACCAAGGATTTTAAGGAATTCCAAAACGTATTAAAATAAAATGCCATGATGTAAGTAAACTAAGATGCAAGAAATAGCTAAAAATAGAGAATCTAGAAAGCAAAACAAAAATCAATTCCAAAAATTTGTAATGTAGGAAATACCTAGAAAATGCCTAAAAATGTTGTTTGATATGTGCAGGTGGACTGATTCACCTAGGGTGGCAAATGAATCTAGTTATGAATTTTTTTTGTGTTTTTCAAAAAATTTAATGTGGTTCTAATGTTGTGTAGAATGCAATTAAGGATGTAGAATGTATTTTTTCAATTTTTTCAACGATATGCAATGCAAAAATGAAGACTAAACAAAGTTTTCACTAATGCAATGTGAGAAGTCCTAGAATACAAAAACAAAACAATTTCCTAATTTATTGTTGATGCAAATGAAGTCTAATATGCAAGATTCAATTGGAATCAAAAATATAATATGTTCAAAATGTGGGTTCACCAAAATGAATGGTGGATTTTTGGCACCAATGCACTTCTCTAGCTCTTCTAGTGTTTTTCACCTAAAACGATAGAGGTAGGGCCAAAAATGCTAAGGAGTTCATTCAAATTATGTTATGTATGATGCTTTTTAAGCTAAATGAAGTGAACTAAATGAAATTCAGTGATCTATATGAACGATTATGAATGCAAAACTAAGATTTAGGCTATCTTTGAAAACACAGTATGATATGCAAACAATGAACTAAGAATGGATAAAATGTAAAACAGAAAAATAAAGTTTGAATCTTGAATGTCTTGAATGTTGTTTGAAATTACTAAAAATCAACAGTGGGATTCATTCACCCAAGGTGGTGAATTAGTCCTCCTATTGGTGAAAAACGGTTGGAAGTAAGTTTTTGACTATTGGGATTCACAATATGACAAAATCTCAATTTACAATCTTAAGGTGGAACTCATTCACCACTGGTGGTGAATCAATCCTCTCCCAAAATTCTAAAAAATTAGGAGACAACTCTGCAACAATAGATCTCGAAATGTTTGCTTGTTTGGTTTCTGAAGTCAAATCTACAAGAAATAGGTAGAAAAAACCCTTCTCCAAGCTTGAAATATGATTGATTTGACTTGGAGAACCTAGTTGACTTATTGACCAATCTTCAATCACCTAAATGCTTGTTAAATCTACATACCTAGGTCTACAAAAACACTTGCAAGAGGGAAATTTTTTTTGAGGGTTAGCAAATAAGGGTTTTCCTTAGTCAAACCCCACTTTAGTAATCAAACCCTTAATAAATAATGAAATGCAAGAGAATGATAAACAAATAACATGCAAATGATATCAACTTACCAAACACTTGTTGATGAAAATATGAATTTGTATCAATTGTTGTTCCACGATGCTTGAATATTGCTTGATTTGATGTTGTAAGATGCTTGAATGATTGAGTGAATAGGTGAATGAGTGAACTTGATGAATGGGGGTTATAATGGAAGTAAAAAAACTTATTTATACATTCTTGTGCCTTAGTAACATATTAATACCTCTTCACAGGCTAATATCAAGTGATTTTGAATAAAAACTCAAAAGGAAATTTAAAATATTTTGAATTTGGAGCTAAGGGGGACTCATTCACCACCCATGGAAAATGGGTTCCACCTAGGACATAAAAATGGGTGTCGGGAATTATCTTTTATTTAATATTTTTTATCGGGCTTACATTCAAAAATAAACTTAATTAAAGCTTATAAGGGCACAAAAGGGTCAAATAAAGCATAATAAATGTGTAAATAGTGAAATTATGCCTAGAAAAGTGTGAAGTCTTGTTACAAAACTTTACAACACTTCAAAATAGGACTTGATTAGTGATGGAAAAGGTGATGTTTAGGTGAATTGCAATGAATCAAGTTTAGAAGAGTGTAGAAATATTTTACAACACCTCACAATACCTTCACAAGATGTCATTATTTGAATTTTAGTACCTAAATATGCATGTTCAAGCCACATTACAATATAAAATCAAATAAAAATAGACCAAACATCATGAAAAAAGACCTAAAATGGAATGAAAATGACAACGGTCCATTTTTTGATGGCATAATTGGAAACTTCAAACTCATCAAATCTTTCAATATGTTGATGCTTTCAATCCTAAAATTAACCCATATTTTAAAAGAAACAACAAAAGATAAGGGGTTTAGAGAGATTTCTAAAACTAAGCATAAGACCAATTGTGCAAACAATCAAATTTCCAAAGTGGACCAATCCTTCAAAACTAATTCCTACTTAACACAAATTAAACCTCAAATCTCATAGAAACAGTGTAATTTTCTAAGGAAACAAAATATTTTCAAATCATGGAGCATTCACACAAATCAAATTTATTGTATAATTGAAATGAATAAATTCCCACAATTGAACTCAATACACAAATTTTAGGCCTAGAATAACTTTACAGGGAAACTTACAATAAACAAGTTGCTAAAAGTATGGACCAAGGATTGCTCATACACCTTAAATAAAAAATCATCAACACAATTGCATTATATCCAATTCTAAAATCTAACATGGAACCATAACTTCAAATAAATTTATCAAAGATCTAGAAAACAAGAACCATGCAAAGTGAATAACATAAGAAAGAGCACCAAAGAACAATACCTTTACTCATGTTAAATCACCCAAATTTGCAACAATTCATGTATCCACAATATTCTAGTGCTTTCTCTAAGGAAATACTAACTCCTTACTCAGTCCTAACTATTCCAACTATGTCTAAACCTTTCAATTGAAGTTCAGGCCTTAATTTATAGAGAAATTACATTAGATCAGCCAAGAATTAAGGTTACAAATAGTAGGTTGGCCAAATAGGTCAGCCTAGAGATTTTTTATATAAATAAAATTACATTTAAAATCATAAAATAATGTCTAGGTCAGCCTAGACCCTTCTAGAAATACTCTCTAGTTGGCACAAACTTCTAGGTTGTCCCCCATGGTTGGAAAGATCACATGACTAACACATTGTACTAGGTGGTCGCCAGCTGGCTACTTTCTCCTCCTTTATTGGCCTTTATCCTGCAGGATAATTCTTTAACCTTTTCCAATATTTCCTTTATATTTGTTGGATCTGGAGTAGGGATAAATTTTATTCTAAATTTGTGAGTCTTAAACTCATCAACACATCTGGGTATTATTTTATCCCACTCAACCTATAACTCATGATATTGGTCCAATTTTTAAATGTAGATTGTTGCATCCTCTAAATGGTCCTTGGAAACTGGTGCACTATCAGAAGGAGCATATATTTCATACCACTATGCCTGCAATCTGCCAATGTTCATATTCTTCTGGCCAAACCTTCTTCTCCTAGTCATGATATTAGGGAAACTGATACAATTGTCATATATTTCCTTCATCTTCCCTTGCAATCTCATTATCTTCTTTAAATCTCCGTATAATAGTTATTTTCTATAATTCCATACTTCAATCCATTCTATTACCTTGGCAATATGATCAAAAGTTAAAATATTCATCTTAGCCAGCTCTTCCTTAGACACCTATAGGATCTTTTTCAACTCTTCAATTTTATCATCAACCTTGTTACAATCTGTAACAAACTGAGAGGTTTCTTCAAGAAATTTAGTAGCCTTAGAATGAATGCCAAAGATCTTCTCTATAGATTCATCAGCCCTTTTGCTAACCTCCTAAATCCATTCATGAGAATTGTCCACTGAAGATTTTAGCTTCTCTATCTCCGACATAGCTTCTTTAGGCAACAACCATTTTTGGATTGAAGAGGCTTCATTAGATGTTGAACATATTTGTAGACATCACTTAGCTATTTCTGAAGCTTCTCCTTTTCCTTTGTTTCTTTATCAAGCCTTCTTAGAATGCCTTGTGAGGACTCTTGAAATTCTTCTTTTTCCTACTCTTTGGTGGATGGGCCCAAATTGATAGTTTTTACTTTATAATCAATAGGCCTTAGCTCATCCTTGAACTTGTTTTTAGTAGGGACAAATATGTGAACAACTCTGTTATTAAAATCATCCCTTGAAAAATTTGGCATGGTTCTAGCTCTCTTCCTTTGCTTGGTTTGTCCCCATTGTTCCAACAACTTATCCCAACTTGGAGCTTCTTCTCGAAAAATTATTGGCTTTTTTCTAAGCCTTTTCTCTAGCCAATCTGGGATAGTGGGCTACTCTATATTCAATTCTATGGAAGGAACTTCTTGCTCATCCTTATCCTGGTGAGGGCTATCAACAACCTCTTCCATATTCTTTTTTGTCTCAAGATGATCCTTCTGCTCATCAATCACCACTTTCTTTGGGGACTTGGATGGGTTTTCATAGACTACCTCGAACTCCATGTTCTGGCTTTCTGCCCTAGAGGTTGATTGCCTTATCTCCTGCACAAACTTTCTCCATTCTCCACTTTTAGGTTTAGAAACCTCCTCATCTTAACATTCATGCCCCTTAGGATCATTTGATATGTTTCCTTGTGGAAAAATTCCTCTAAAATTTGAACATTTTGAGGAGGACAAGGAAGGGGAGAATTATTTCCTATAACTATTCTCATAGCACTATGATCTATAGGTGCCTCTTCAATCTACACCTCATTTTCTGTAGTCTTCATCTCAACTACAGGGGATGTTTTATGCTTAGGATAATTACTCCTAATATACACTTGTGGATTTTCCCCTGAGCTTTCTACATCAACCACTTTAACTAAAGAAAGGGAATCAACAGAACTGCTACCTTTTCTAGCCTTAGCCATCTTTTTTCCCTCAGTGACCAACTTTCTCTTTTTGATTGGTTGTGATAACTCTCCTTCTTCTATAGTAGCACTGACCTTGGGAGCCTTCTTTGTCTTTGGAGATTGTTTCTCAGTCAGTTTAACCTGAGTCTGGCTCCATGTCTTTCTCTTTATAGTTAGAGGCCTTTCTTCCCTTTCTTCTTCTTAGATATCTTCATCATGAGGCTTAGCAATTTCATCACCTTTATTAGCTTTTGTTTCCTCTTCAGATTGGGATTCTAAATCTCCTATCAAGTCATATGTGAATTTGGTGCCATCAAATTCTTGCTCCAACAGCTTATGCTTTACCCATAGCCTTGAATATTTTTGTACTTGTTCAATTACTTGTTCCAAGTCTGTTATTTCCTCTTCTGACCAGTTAATTGGAGGTAAAGGGTTTCCCCTATATGGATCATAATCATGGTGTTGGACAAAATTTACCTCATCATCTTCCACTTGGCCAGGTACCTCCACGACTTTATATAGCCTTATCAAATTGAGAGGTAATCTAGAAAAACTTCTCCTAATAACATCAAATTCATCCTTACAATTGACCCAATGGTCCTCAATGTGGTCCTTGTGCCTGAATTATCTATTGGCCTACTTTTGAACCTTGCCATAGGGATCAAAGTTATCCCTGTTAGTATGAGAGTATAATTCAAATTGGGCCATTTCTTTCTAAGAGTACTGGGCACTTTAGATAGATGGCCAGGCCTCTAAGGTTCCAATCCTCAGTGGGAATTATGATCCCAATCCATTCCTATGTAGATCCTTTCATAAAATTCCCTCAAAGGCTACCATTTTCTTTGTCAATTTTAGCATTATGAACTTATTGGTTGGCTATCTTGGAAATATGAGAGGAACAACGTGAGAACCTTGTATCTGAATGTATGTGAATCTTTGGAATTAAATAAACCATTTCCCATACTACTTGATCAAGTCCATTGCATCAACAAAGACACTTACATGAAGAAAATTTTGTAGCACCCTAGCAATGTACATGAAAAATGAATCATTTTCTCTCTTGTAATTAGTTGTTTTATATTGTAGTTGTGGATATAAGTTCCATACTCTATCTTTCCCCAGGGTTCCTTTGCAACTGACACCTTTATACTTAGTTTTTCTTGCCAATATGTAGACAAGATATGAACTCATTGTAAATCTATTGGTCCATTACACACTTCTCAACTAGGAATCTATGTTGTTGCTTATGATTCTAGCCTAGTGATAATGCTTTCCAGCCATGATTTGTGTGATGGGGTATCACATCCAATTGATAAAAATGTGAGCTTCTTCTACTCCCATTACCCTGTCTAGCAAAGTTATAACATCATGACACTCCATCTTAAAATCACTTTTATGAAATTGTTTGGGTAGCTTAGAGTAGTGTGGCTTACGTTTCAGTATCCAAGTGCTATTCACTATTTCCAAGGCTTTGTTCAAGTCTTCATCATAAAAATTTATTGCTTCCCCAATGTTTCTCTTCAATGAGCTTGTGATATGAGGCAATATTAAATACCTCTACAATAGACTCCTCAGTGAGATTTTTCATGACTCTTCCCTATGGTCCAATTATGATCCTTGTGTTGGAGTCATAATGATTTACAAATTCTAAAACTCACTCTGGCATGGTTGTTTTGGGGGGAACTTGTTGCTTGTGCTAAACCAGTGTGAGTGAGGATCTAAGCTAATTGAATTGGTGCATTTCCATACATCCTCTATTGGAAATCATCATATTTCACATGCCCCATATTTTTATCTGCAATCTTCACCCAAGAAGAAGCAATCTTGGACATAGGCCATATGCCCTTAAAATCATACTTCATCCTTTCAACTCTTCTTCTCACCTCATCTTGTACCAGAGCAACCTTTAATTTGGATGTCTTGTTAGGGCTCAATTTTTCCTACATTTGTTAGAAAGGACCATAATCACCAAAATGAAAGTAATAGTATAACATATTGCATTAACTCCATGAAGTACTAATATATGTTAAAGCAATGCCATTGAATAAAAATAACAATGCAAACTCTAATGCTAATGTAAGGAAAACAATTCATCTCATAGGATCTCATCATTAAATTTTGCAAAGACATGCAAGTAAATCTTATTCAAATAAATCAATATCCCATGATAATTCCATTATAATCCCATGTCAAAACTTAATTATCATTAAAATTTAAAATTTGGATCTAATGGAGAAAGGTTCAAAAATTTGAGGGGCCTCGAAATTTCCAACCAAATTCAAGCTCAAATTCCCTGAAATTTGCATACTTTGTTCATTTTGACTTAGAATCATGAAGTAACCACATGAAATGGAATTCTTTCAACACACTCAAGCATATGTAGGCACTAATTTCTTTAAGATCACATTCCAATCATCCTCGTTGAGGATCAATTCATCACTTGCATTAGATAGTTGAAAATTCATAAAGCTTGGGTAATTCTCGAGGGCTGAGATTCTCCGGTTGGATTGGGATTTGGTGAATATAAGCTAGCTTAGATTTTCTAAATGTAAGTGAAGCTTCCAAGTGCTAATTCCTTTAGTGTTTTGGACTCTAGTATTTTAGCTATGCAAAGGATTCAAAAAAATTGAGGGGGCTTGGATTTTTTGAGTGGATTAAGGCTCAAAAAATCTAAGCTACCTTAGAATTTAAGAGTGTTTCACCCAAACTCATAATTTTGCTAAGTGTTCAGTTTGTTCAATGATGATCATGTTCATTTCCCTCAATTCTTCAAATAATTTATTTTACATTAGAATCTATTGACCCTATTCATTTCATTCATCATTCCATTCATCACATTTCAATCCAACTTAGTTTTCACCAAGACTAGGGTTTCAACTGACTTTTTCATCATGGTGACACTCTTGAGTCCCGATATCAATCATGTAAATGCAATGAAAAGGATAAATATTTAAATATTTTCAACACACAAAATCACCCCAATCTAACAACAGCAAACCCTTATGAAGTATACCTTAAAATAATAGAAACCCTCGATAGTGGATCAAGAAACTAGTCAATACAAACCCTAACTCGATGATTGAAGCACACGGTTACAATAAATCAATAGTTACACAAAATATTCATTGAAATCACTAAAGGGAAAATGAAATCCAACCTTGGAGTAGCACACAGGAAGAAGGATTCAATGGAGACCTACAATGGAGGTCTTCGATAACTGTAGAGTGATTACCTAGAGAGAAAAACCCTTCACTTTGGAGCTCAAATCGAATACAGGATGGAGGTGACCCCTCTCAACTTCAAACACAAAAAAATCAAGAATGACTTCAAAGATATCCCAAATTCCAATTATATCCTCCTTGTGAGCTTTCAAAACTCATTAAGTACATAATAAATGCGTGAAAATAAACCCAGATATGCAAAATGACCTTGGACTCAAAAAATCTGAGGTAGCTTAGATTTTCTAGCTGGATTGAGGTTTGGGTAATCCGAGCTACCTTGGATTTACCAAACCTACCTCATACTTAGCCAATTTTTCCCCTCATTTGGAATTTTGGATTGGGGTCATCTTTCAAAGAGCAAACACACCATCATAGTGTTGCAATAAGACACCTTGAGTGCAGATATGAGCATAAGTACCTAGGTGAAACAAGACCAAGACTGAGAGATCTATCTCTTAAGGGGAAAAGATCAGGACCCAAAGGAAAACAAGAAAACCAAACAAGCAAAAGAGGGTCCCCACCTCTGGTGGGGTGTGTGTGCGAAAATTGCACAAAAAATGATGATTACACTGGGGAAATGCTCCAAAGCATTTCAATGAAAAACTAGAATCAAGAACCCAAAACTTTGGTTCCAATCCTCACATTAGGTCAACCATAAACAGAGTTTCAAAGCCCATGGATAGGAAAATCCTTCATGTGCTTGAGTCAAAGTGTATGAAAATTTGTTCATTTCCCTCCCTCAGTTGTTGTATGGTAACCAAGTTCAATTTAATCAAGTTACATAAAAATTATAACTCCAAAAGCAACCTAGGTAGAACCTCGGTACCGGTCAAGCATCCATAGCCCTGATGAGTTTATTGTTGTGGTTCTCCCCAACATAGCTCTGCTGCTAGCCAGGCATCCATAGCCCCAGTAGAGATATTTGGATACTCCTAATAAGGTAAATATTCACATTTTATTTTCAATATTTTCTTTTCTTTTCCTTTTGATATTATTTTAAAATCATTTAAAATTTCCTTTTCACCCTATAAGCCATGAAGCTTACACTCAAGGCTGAGAACTAGAGTGGTGTTGAAGCAGAAATAGGATTTTTCACTTGACTAGACTTCACAAGGAACCTTCAACAACCTCATAATTCTTAAGATGTATTTGTAAGTATAAGACTCAAGCACATTCCAAAACTAACCTAATCCAGTGACTTATCCACATCAAGATTTTAGCACATGTTACACCAAATAAAGTATTTTCACCAACTTATTCTAGAAGAACGATTAGATTTTATAAAAGAAATAGCTGAAATGATCCTTGATAACATAATGATTTTTGTGTAAGTATAACACACTCGAAATAGAATAGGGGATCCCAAGACCAAAAAAACAAAATAAAAGAAAACCAAGACCTAACCTAAAGCAAACCTACACTAATCAAAAGTGAAAATCCAAAACCAACCAAAGAAGAAAACAAAACAAAGCAAGAAACAAACCAAAATAAAATAACCCCTAAACTAATTATGTACAAGGAGGAGCTATAAATAGCTTAGGCTAGGAAGTAATGCTTCAAATAATTCCCATTGATAGGAAATGGGACATCCTCCCTAGTGATATTTTTCAAAAAAAAAGCATTATCTGCCAATATCTCTAAGATCTAGAAGGGGCCAAGCCAAAGCTTGTCAAATTTTCCATGTTCCTCCCTTTTATCATGTGCTTTATCCTAATATAAGACCAGATCAAAAATTTTGAATGCTTTCACCTTGGCCTTTCTATCAAACCATCTCTTAACAATGCCTTGGTGCTTAGCAAAGTTCTCTAGTGCTTCATCTATTTTCTCTTCAAGTTGCAGAAGCTCAGCCAAATGAGTCTCACATCTATCCCCCTCATCATAGTAATCATTAATAAATTGCAAGGTGGATATTTTTAGCTAGATTGGGAATATTGCCTCAAGAACATACACAAGGTGATAAGGAGAGGTTCCTAGAGAGGATTTATGTCTAGTACGATTTTCCCAAATAGAAAATCTAAGCTGGGTGTGCCAATCTTTGGGATTTCTCTCTAAGATCTTATGGATGACTCTCAAAAGATTATTGTTTGTGGACTCAACCAAACCATTTCCTTGTGGGTAATAGTTAGAATCAAACTTAATAATTATGGGTATGTGCTTTATCCCAATATAAGACCAGATCAAAAAATTTGAATGCTTTCACCTCAGCCTTTCTATCAAACCATCTCTTAATGATGCCTTGGTGCTTAGCAAAGTTCTCTAGTGCTTCATCTCTTTTCTCTTCAAGTTGCAGAAGCTCAGCCAAACGGGTCTCGCATCTATCCCCCTCATCATAGTAATCATTAATAAATTGCAAGGTGGGGATTTTCATCTAGATTGGGAATATTGGCTAAAGAACATACACAAGGTGATAAGGAGAAGTTCTTAGAGAGGCTTTATGTCGAGTACGATCTGCCCAGAGAGCAAATCTAAGTCGGGTGTGCCAATCTTTGGGATTTCTCTCTAAGAGCTTACAAATGAATCTCAAAAAGATTATTGTTTGTGGACTCAACCAAACCATTTCCTCGTGGGTAATAGTTAGAAGCAAACTTAATAATTATGGGTATGTGCAAGATCATCATGGAAAAATAGGCCCTTAAGTGGAAATAAGTTAAGAAAAATCAGAGTTAGGCAACTTGACGTAAAAATTTGAATAGGTTATGTATATTATTTCAAAAATATGTAACAATAGAATCTATAGAAAATTGAATTTAGTTTCTAAACTACTAGGTTTATTTTTTTAGAAAAAAATCTATTTGGTGAAAATTTGAAATTTCAATGAAGTAGTACTTAAATTTAAGCACCCTAACCACAATAAAATGATAATATTTTTTTATAATATTTTAGATATAAGTCAAGGAATCATGTCCTAATGTGATGTATATTTTTTTGTAATTTTTTTCCAATTAACTAATTAATTATGAATTTTTTATTACAATGTTTAAAAAATATTAAAACTTGTATGTTTGACCAACTTAACTTGGTCAAAACTTCACGAAATTCAATTTTTTTCCCTTAATCTTATATTATACAACACATAGAATGTGACACATGTTTCAGATTCAAAAAATGTGATACCATTTAAAAGCTATAAATGTTTTTCAACCAGCCTATCAATCAAGACTTTAGTCACAATTCAAATAGAAAATGAATAATAATTATTTATTAAATTCATAGTAAAACATAATTTATATTGGTGGAAAGCTAAGAATCTCCATTAAAATCTCTTTCTGCATCAATTTTGGTTAGAAAAAAAGTCGTTAGCCACATACCCTACACATACGCATCATATCGCCACTTTTTGGCCCATCATGATCCTGCACATACCCTTATACCATGATCAAAATCCCACCCTAAAAACTTTAACAAAGAAAATGTAGAACCATTATCGCAAACCAAAGAATTTGGACAACCAAAAAAATTGATAATACCTAACTCCAAAAAATTGATCACTACTTTGGAAGTACATTGCTTACAGGAAAAAGCTTTAGTCCACCTAGTAAAATAATCAGTTATAGTAAGAATGTACATGTGGCCTACAAAGGAAGGTGGGTTAATTGGACCAAGAAAGTCCAATCCCCACTACATGAATGGTTTTACTATTGGAATATGGTTTGAATAGATGGTTTTTGGCTTCTAGTGTTGTCATTGATGGCAATTGAATTCATCCCTATGGTCCATAGATATGCATTCAATCACATTAACAAGTAAAGTGAAAATTTGTATATTACCGACATAATACTTGAGGAACCGGGTATCCGGTCAGATAGCTTCACTAGATCTTCATTTTGTGTTGTGGATCTCTGGAATTGCTTGTTGAGCACGTCGATCATCTTATCATTGAATTTTGTGGTGTTGCATTTGTTACTATATGATTTTGGAGGTTTGATAGAACATTTTCTATCCATTTTCTTGATAGAGTTGACTCAATGTAAGTGGTGCATTGTGGATGTATAAAGTGAACTTATTTAAGTAGTTTTCAAATTCAAATTTTTAATTATTGGTCCTAGCTATTGTCTAGCTGACTTGTTTAGATACACACCAAAAATTTTCATGATTTGGGCCAACAAGTTACAAATATTATTAAGTTATGTTGAGCCAACCTATGGCGATTAAATCCTTAGTCACAGATATATTTAGATGATTGAGTATATCATTGTAAGTAATGAAGAAGGTGTATTGGTGTATGTTACGAATGTATAAGGATTTTTTGAATGATATCATGCATAGTTTCACTTGCAAATAAATATTTTGTGTGTGAATTTGAGCATAACAGGGCAGAAGTTTGGTATTAGTCATCAGGATAGAAGTTTGTCATCGGTACTTAACCAAAACTGCAATCAAGCATTGGTAGATGCTATATATTCAATTCATTCTCTTTTGGATCTATTCCAAACTATTGTAAGGGTAGTGAGTCCATCTTTGAGCAGTGAGCTCTAAGCAGTGAGCCTGAATGCAAGTGCATTCCCATTTTGTAATATTTCTCTTGAGTATACTCAAAACTTATTGTGGATTGGCCATCCACCGTGGTTTTTCCCCTAATAGGGTTTCCACATAAAAATATTTGTGTTATGGTTGTGTGGTTGATCTTTCTTTCAGTTTCTGTATATTAATTTTAATTAAATGTTTGAATTCAATTAAAGATTAGAATAAAAGGATTAATTTTTACAAAACACTGATTCACCCCCCCTCTCAGTGTTGCTTGTTTCCAACATTTAGTACTAGATCTAGTTCCTCGAAAGAAGTCTAATAGCTTGGGGAGATATTGGAAATTGTTCACAATGGATACAAGTATTCTTCAACAACAACTCATGGTGGCCTTGGATGATCTTGACCAGTCAAAATATGAGATCTGAGAATTACAAGAAAATCTTGAAAATGAAAAAAAAATCATCTAGTCATTAAAAGACAAGATCAATGAATCAAGGGAGAAAAGAAAGGAATTATGTGGTCAGCTCAAGTAGAAGAGAAAAACTAGTGAAGATGAACAACTCACTCAATCCCTAAAAGAGAAAATAGAAGAATGGGAAAAAATTTCCCAAGAGAATGTTGCTTTGAAGCATGAGAAAAAATCCATCATGATGAAGATGACCAAGGAGTTTGAGGACAAAAAGAAGAATGAAGAAAAGCTTGTACAATCCTTAAAAGAAAAGTGTGAAAAATGAAGTTGACTAGAAAATGAATAGGAGCAATCCAAGAACAATGAAGAGGATCTTGAAAAACAACTTGATGATCACAGAGATGAACTTGCTATTGCAAATGAGTTCAAGGATAAATTCAAAGCAAGCTCAACCAAACTTGATTAATTAATTAAGGGAAAAAGAACTAATGGTGACAGATGAGGTCTTGGATATGAAGAAGGAGAAAGCTCCAGATCTAGAAAAAGGAGCTCTGGAAAAAGGACTTTAGGACAAGGAAAACCTAGAAAAGGAAACTAGATGAATGGACCCAAAAGGAATCCAATAAGACAACCTAATGTTAAAATATTTAATTGTTATTGCCATACTTGCAACAAATTTGGTCATATGGCTTCTCAATGTAGGAGTAGGTGAACACAAGTAGACCATCATTCTCAGGTCAATGCTTTAATTGCTACATGTATGGTCATAAGTCAAGTGAATGTAGAATTATGACGCATAACCATCATAGAGATGTCAAATTCTATGCATTCAATAGATTTGGACATATTGCTAACCAATGAAGATCAAGACAAAATCAGTGGAACGATTGGCCTAGATAGAGAAGTGTTGTGTACTATAGCTACAAAAAATTTGGTCACACTTCTAGATTTTGTTGGAACAAAAGAGGTCTAGTAAGAAAAAACATGCAATCAAGTGTTGAGGGAAAAGGAAAACTCACTACTTATGAGATCAAGAAGCAGATACAAAATAAATGGGTGAAGATGAATCCCTCTATAGAAGGAAATTGATCATCACTAGAATTCACTTCTAGTAATACATCTAGAAATTAAGTTTAGGTCTTTTCCTTAGGGAGAGCTATCAAGAAAATTTACTAAACCCCTTACAAGTGATTGATACTAGAATTCAGATGAGTCTAGTAGGAAATTGGATATTCTTCAGGCATTGTGAAATGAATCTAAAGAATCAATGGAGAATATTCTAAATCTACACAAGAATTATCTACCCCAAAACATAAAAGATAGAGAATCGGTTGAATTAGGGAAAGGACATTTATTGAAAAAGTAAGGAGTTAGGTTTGATGACAATAAAATAATTGTTTTCACTTTCATTTGTCACATTTCATTTAGATGAAAGAAGTTTGGAGTACTCTGAGGTGATCTTTTCCAAATTGAGAAGGGATCCAAGCAAAGAGGAGAGTCTGCGATCAATTTCCATTTCATCTCTGAAAGGTATTTATTGTAAAACTTGTGAATTTTTCTGCTCACAATTATGTCTACCCCTTTTATAGTTGAAGTAGAGGATAGGCCACATCCAAAGTCCAAATGGCATCCATATAAGTCCATAGACACAAAACCCCTAGATGCATTTTCATCGGTGTCGTATGGAGTTTTGCATATTGAAGATATTAGGGCATATGTGCATGCTAATATTGAGGATTTGGGTAGTTCACAACTATTGGAATTGTGTTCCAATCACAGTTCAAGAGGATTTCTCTGTGAAATCTGAATTCAAAACCCTAGTAGATAAGAAATTTTCACAATTTGTGAAGTTTCCTACATTTGAGGAGGATGAGAGGATTCAATACATACTGAGTCATATGCATGATGAATTCATGTGGCTAGAAGTGCCATTCAAAATTACCAAGGAAGCTCTTTGTGCAGTTACAATCTTAAATTCCTTTGGTAGACTTCCAATATTGAAATCACTAAAGAATGATGAGGTTACTAAAGCAACTAGCTCTCATTGGGACAAAGGGGAATTGATTATAGATCACATTGCCGAGGTTGACGTAAAATTTTCATCTATGGTCATAGGGTACAATATTTACCACTCAAGTCGGGAAAAATCTATATCCAACACTACCCTCTATACAACATATGAAATGATCAAACAAAATGCAGATTACGATCTATGTGAATTACTCAGAGGTCAACTATTGGAGAGCCTGAAGAAGATCAAGAATCACAAGAAGAATGTATTCAAGTTTTCAAAATTGTTAATTTTCCTATATTTCTACTTCTTAGGTGAGGTACCGGGAATTGGTAAAGCCTTATGGAAAAATGATATTCCAGTAATTGTTCATATCTAGGATATACTATGTACTCTTGGTGATTGGAAGACCCGCAACACAATCCTATGGGATCATTTTAAAAGCTTTCAAAATCATATGCATGCCAGAGAGATAATTCCTGAAGCCTCAATGGAATAGTATAAAGACTCTATATGCTTCATGGTAGACATTGACCAATGTCACATGGAAGCAACTGATCCTAAAATAGTTTGGATTATGCCTATGGGCTATGAAGTGGATGAAAACATTTTGAGGATGTATGTAGAACATCTAGGGTATGTGCAAGATCATGATGGGCCAGAAAGTGGCGATATGATGGGTATGTGTAGGATATGTGGCTAGTGACTTTTTTTTAGCCAAAATTGATGAAATGAAAAAGGTTTTTAAAGGAGATTCTCAGATTTCCACCAATATAAATTATGCTTTAATTTGAATTTAATAAATTATTATTATTCATTTTCTATTTGAATTATGACTAAAGTCCTGATTAATAGGCTAATTGAAATATATTTATAGCTTTCAAATGGTATCACATTTTTTGAATCTAAAACATCCATCACATTCTATGCTTCACATACTATAATATTAAAAAAAACAATTGAATTTCATGAAGTTTTGACCAAGTTAAGGTTGTCAGACATACAAGTTTTTATATTTTTTAAAAGTTGTAATAAAAAATTCATAATTAATTATTTACTTGGAAAAAAATTACAAAAAAATATGCATCGCATCTAGACATGAGTTCTCTACTTATATCTAAAATCTTATAAAAAAATATTATCATTTTATTGTGTTTAGGGTGGTCAAAGAGACACCTACTTCTTATTTTTTCTTTGAAATTTAAGTACTACTACATTGAAATTTTAAATTTTCACCAAATAATTAAAAAAAAAAAAAACTAGTAGTTTAGAAAGAAACTATTCAATTTTCTACAAACTCTATTCCTACATATTTTTGAAATAATATAGATAACTTATTCAAATTTTTATGTCAAGTTTCCTAACTCTAATTTTTTTGAATTTTTTGCCACTCAAGGGCCTATTTTTTCCGTGATGATCCTACACATACCCTAATGAAGAAATATTTGGTACTTATGTAGAGAAAAACTTACAAGTTCACTTAGATTTGAGAAATCCAATGTTAATCAAAAAGGTAAGAAAAAAATAGAAGCTTTTGTAGAAAGTATGGGTCTTCCAGTTGAAAAACTAAAATAAATAAGGAGACAAAGAGATGAAATTGAGGTATCTAAAAAGAAGGAAAAGGAAACATTAGTTGGGACAAGAACATCTTCTACTAGAATAACTAGGAGTTCCCCTATAGCACAACCTAATTAGGTTGAAGCCTTCTGAAGAAGGAAGAAGAACAAAATCTCAAGAACTTATAAAGTTGCATCCATAAATGAAGAGGAAGAGATAGACTCAGAATAAATAGTTAGAGAGATAAAGGCTACAAGGACTCATGATGTCAAACTGAACAAGAGAAAACCCTCAGGAAAAGGTGAAGAAGCAAAGAAAAAGACCAAAGTTGACAAGCCCAGTATGTTTGTGGAGGAATTTGTGAAAGCAGTAGTAAATGATAGAAATCTCATGCCACTCTGTGACCTGTATGATACTTTTGATGAATATGGTAAGAAGATTCTTGAAGAAGCTATATTCAAGCACTTCAAATTTTTCAGTAAAACTCTAGTTGAAATCATGTATGGCTTGCCTACAAGCCTATATGAAGATTTGGAATATAGGAGAGAGAGTGCCAGAACAGAGGAAGAATATTTGAGGAAACAATTTCTTACTAACTTGTGTCTAGAAATGGGAATTCAAGAAATGGATTTACTTCTTCAAAGAGCTAAAAAGGATTTCAGAAGCAAGTCAAGAATAAAAAAACTCATGAGTGGTGACACTGATATTGTTATCAGTGATAATAAGACAATTCTGGAAGAGTACTTGTCAAAGGAAAAGGTAAATATTGAGGAGATCAATACTAAACATGTTGAAGGTCATGAGGAAGTGAATGTGAAGATAAATGAATTAGAAGAAGGTAATGTATATGAGGAGAACATTAATATGTTTGATCCTCCAGTATTTGAGGATATACTAACTTCTCCAAATAAGGAAAATCCAGAGACGCTTGTGGTGACTAAGGTCCAAATTTAGGTGATTACTAAAGAGAAAGAAATGCCTAATGAAGAAAATAAAATACCAAAAGTCATTTCAAAAGATCAATCTAAGATTGATAAGGGAAAGAATCAAGAGATCAATCCAAAAGAGGTAAAAGAATCCCTAATGGAGCAGCAGGTAGAATTACATCTTGAGTTTGATGAGAGTTCAATAAACTTATCCACTTTGTCCCCAATCCAAATGCTAAAAGTTTCCAAAATAGCTCAAGATAAAGCCAATGAGAAAATATTGAAATCTCACATTGAAGATAGTGAACTGATGAAACTCGCTTCTAGAGTTCTTCATAAATTAATGCCTACCCATGTTATGGATCCAGTAATCTCCTTTAGTGAGTTGAAGAGATTAATAAACTATGTAGATTCTCATTTCAAATCTTTTGAGGATTCAACTCTACCTAAAGTGAAAAATGAGTTCAAGGAGAAGAGAGTTGGAAGCCTAAAATAATTGATTTCTAAAGAAAAAGATCTGATAAGTACTTGCATAGAGAATGTTCAAGGTGCTATATCTGATGGAGGAAAGGTGTACAAATCTTGCTTAATCTTGTCAAAATTTATTAAGGAGAATTAGAAGAAAATAAAAGATATTGAGCGGCAGTTGGTTATTACTTCAAACACCTTTGATCCATTGGCCGATAGTGTTTATCATCAAGAGAATTTGGTAATGTCTTTGCTTGACCAAATAAAGAATTTGAAGTCTGAAAATGAAAGGGTTATTAGGAGAGTAAGTGAGCTTAGGGGGCTGATAAGTCAAAAAATTGAGATATTGGTGAATGCCTTGAAAGAGGCAAAAGGTGTTGTGACCGCACTTGATTCGGTAAGTTTCAAAGCCACAAAAACCTTGTCGTATCTTCTTTGTGGTCATATTACCATTTTGGAGAGTCTAAAAATTGTGTGGGACTCAAATTTAAGTGGACTAAAGAATGTCTTTGCAGACGTTTTCAAATTTTTGTAAGTCTCTGGATATGTTCGTACATTTTTTGCAATTTTGGATTCCCCAATTTTGTCATTGATGTCAAAGGGGGAGAGAGTGAAGAGAAAAATTCCTTGATATTCTTAGGGGGGGCAGTATTTTGAATTTTAGTAGTGTGCTTATAAGTTTTGACACCTAGTCTTTTTTCTCTAAGTGTTTCCATCAATGCCAAAGGGGGAGATTGTTAGCATATGGTCTTGAGAGATGGTTTTTGGCTTCTAATGTTGTCATTGATGGCAACTGAAGTCATCCCTATGGTTCACATATATGCATTTAGTCACACTAGAAGGTAAAGTGAAAATTTGTATATTACCAGCATATTACTTAAGGAATAGGGTATCTAATTAGATAGCTTCATCAAATCATCATTTTGTGTTGTGGATCTCTAGAATTGCTTGTTGAGCACATGGATTTTCTTAACATTAAATGTTGTGGTGTTGCATTTGTTACTATACAAGTTTAGAGGTCCGGTAGGACATTTTTTGTATATTTTCTTGATAGAGCTGACTCAGTGTAAGTGGTGCATTGTGGATGTATTAAGTGAACTTATTTAAGTTGTTTTCAAATTGAAATGTTTAATTATTGGTCCTAGCTATTTTCTAGCTGAATTTTTTAGGTACACATAAAAATTGTTCATGATTTGGGCCAACAAGTTGCAAATATTATTAAGTTTTGTTGATCTGACCTATGGTGATTAAATCCTTAGTCGCGAATATATTTAGATGATCAAATATATCATTGTAAGTAATGAAGAAGGTGTATCGATGTATGTTGTGAATTTCTAAGGATTGTTTGAGAAATACCATGCACAGTTTCACTTGTGCATAAACATTTTGTGTGTGAACTTGAGTAGAACAGGGCATAAGTTTGGTATCAGTCATGAAGACAAAATTTCATCATCAGAGCTTAACCGAAAATGAAATCAAGCATTGGTAGATGCTATATATTTAGGTCATTCTCTTTTGGATCTATTCCAAACTATTGTAAGGGCAGTGATTCCATCTTTGAGCAATGAGCTCTAGGCAGTGAGCCTGAATGCAAGTGCATTCCCATTTTGTAATATTTCTTTTGAGTATACTCTAAACTTATTGTGGATTGGGCATCCACTGTGGTTTTTCCCCTAATAGGGTTTCCATGTAAAAGTCCTTGTGTTATGGTTATGTGGTTTCTTTCTTTCAGTTTCTGCATATTGATTTTAATTAAATTTTTTAAGTGGATTAAAGATTAAAAAAAAGGATTAATTTTTGCAGAACACTTATTCACCCCCCTCTCAATGTTGCTTATTTCCAACATTTACCTCAACTACTGGCTGAAGTGGAAGATTTGAATGCTTCTCCTTACTTGCTACAGTTTGACATACATGGTAGGCTCTCATGTGGTTGTGTGCATTCTTAAAATAGGCCAATGATATCCTAACCTCAATATTTAATTTGCAATAGTTAGTCTAGAACCATGGCTCATACCATACTTATCATGAAATTTTGTCATCACTCATGCAACGTCCTCTTTTCCAAGACAATGAAGGTAAATTCCTTCATTATTCTTCGTATGTACCATATCTCCTTTCAACATACAGTTGTCACTCTTTAAACACAAGACTCTCCATTGCACAGGGTTGAGATGATAAAGACATTTTTGATTCAATAGATAATAGACTATATCATCATAACATTCATCTGGAGAGACATATTGAAGATGGTATTGTTGGGCTGTGAGATCAGGACCAATTCTAGCCATCATCTTGGTCAATCCTTTCCCTCTTACAAGTTTCATAGGTTGTATTTCGATGTTGTACTATTGTAGCATGGTAACCCATTTTCCCCTTCATTATCCTAGTTCATTTTGCATCAACAAAAGCTTGACTACAAGATCTGGTACTATCGCAAAGACTTTGTTTCTAAAGATGTAGTGTCAAAAAAATTTCACACCACTAACTAGAGCATAAGCTTGTTTTTCTACACTAGGGTACCTCAATTCTGCATATTTTAATGGATCACTCATGAAAGCTATAGGGTGCTCATTCCCTTGATTAGATTTATGAGTTAACATACCAGCACAAGAATGATTAGATTGAAATCAATATATGTATAAAGGCTTGGAATAATTTGGACTCACCAATACTAGGGCATCAACTATTTCCTTCTTAGTTTATGCAAAAGCTTCTTTTACTTTAGAACTCCATTCAACCTTTGCATCCTATTTCAACATTGCACTCAGAGGTTTAACTATTTTTGTGAACCTAATAATGAACTTTCTAAAAAAGTTGATTTTCTTGAAGGACTTCATCTCCTTTTTACTAGCTAGGGTTTGGATTTTTAGTATGACTTCAATTATTTCTAGATCAATAGATATGCCTTCTTCTAAGATAACATGTCCTAGAAACTTCTTCTCAATGACTCTAGAGATACACTTCTTACGATTAAGTGAAATACCAAATTATTTTCACCTTTGAAATACTTTGCACAAATTTGCAATATGATCACCTCATTTCTTGGAGAAAACCATTAAATCATCCATATAGATAATAATAAACTTATCGATGATATCCTTGTGGAAATATCCATGGCGCTCTGAAAGGTTTCCCTTACATTGATTAACTTGAAAGGCATTCTCCTATAAGAAAAGGTACCCCATTTCATGGTGAAGACAGTCTTGTGTCTATCCCCATATTGCACCATGACCTAGTTATACCCTGAATATCCATCCAAGAAGGACATCATCTAGGATCCATTAACAATTTATAACACTTAATCCAATGATGGAATAGGGTAGTTGTCCTTTTCTAAAGCATGATTAAGATTTCTAAAGTCAACACAAAGTATGGTTTCTCCATTTTTCTTCCTTATTGGAACCAAGTTAGCAACCCAAGTGGAATGCCTAACTGGAAATATGATGCGAGTTGATAATAACTTTGATACTTCCTTTTGAATAATTGGTTCCAAAAGGGCATTGATTGGTCTCTATCTTTGTCTAAATAGCTTGGCACCGAGCTTGAGAGGGATAGTGTGTGTAATGATTGAAGTATCATACATTTTCATATCTTCATAACTCTAGGCTATAACATCTTGATATGTATGAAGTGCATCTATTATTCCCCTTTTTTCTTCTGGAGTACAAATTTTCCCATTGAAAACATTCTTAGCATCATCCAAAGTTCCCATATTGTAAGTATCACACTGGCTACTAAGGGAACCCTTCTTAGTCTGCTGCTCCTTATCTTTTATCCTATTTAGATCAAAAATTCTCTCCATCTATACCATATCTCTTGGAATGGTATTTATTTTTCAAGTTGACAACTCCTTCCAAGCCCATTTCTATCTTTTGGGGTTCCATCTCATCAATTATCTCAGAAGTGAACACATCAGAGCTTGTAATGAAATCAATGATATGCTTATCATCTTCAAATACCTGAAAATTAGTTATGTTATCAGGAACTAAGGGTACTAGAATAAGATCCATAGTGAAATTATTCAATCTCTAAAGTGATAAAGGCTACAAAGTACTTGCTACCTATGTTAGGGCATCTACAGTTTGATTATTGCTATAGGGTATTAGTTGGATGTTGAAAGCATCAAACCCCTCAATGAGATCCCAAACTCTATGTCTATAATTAGTCATCCTTCGGTCATGACACGAATAATTCTTTCTGACTTTCCTAACTACTAGCTCAGAATCTCCAAAAACTTGTAAAATATTGAGCTACATTATTAGTGCATTGGAATTGGTGTATATGAGCAGTGAAAAAGGTTTTACCTCTAGGACTAATCATCTCAAACCCAACTCTAGCACCTTGCTTAGACTTGGATCCATTGAATCTAAGTGTCGAAAAACTAGTAGCATTTTATCCCTTTGATCTTCCCTCATTAGCTTTGTTGCTACTCATAGGTTCTTCTAGAGGCATTGGGATTTTACCTTTAAGATCATATTAGATACTTTATACACTTATCCTAATAGCTGGAGGTGGATTGATGTAGTTTTTTATTTTCTCAACTGTTGTTTGGCATAGGTAGCATTATAACTCTCAATGAGAGGCATTGTGGACCTTGCACCATTTCGGAAGAAGTAATTTCTCAAAGTTCATACCTCTACCTATTTGGATTTGCTCTTCTATGCACTTTTGAATAAACTCTTCAAAACTATCCAATAGGCTAAATTGTCCATCTTCTAGACTCTAGACTCTTGAGTAAGATCTTTGGGTACATCTTGCAAGATGAATATTTCATCTATATTTGGTTCTTGGGTAGATACTTCCAACACACAATTCCCCAAACTAAACTTGGAGACTAATACCTCATTGGAATTATTTTGATATTCAGTGATCACATACTTCATCCTTGGTTCCCTTTCAATTCTAATCTGATTTTTCACTCCTTTCCAAGGAAGACACATGTGAGAATGATTAGTTGACACATACCCATTTAATGCCTTGGTGAAATCCCTACCCAATATTAGACCATATGCATAAGGAGTGTCTACTAATTGTATGTTGATAATCTGTTGGATCCTAGGGTCTGATGTAGCTTGCATGGGAATCATATTCAATTCTCCTACTGCATTCACCTTCATCTTATCCAACTGATTAACCTTTTGTTGAGAGGCTGCAGGAGTAATGCCTAAATCTCTATGAACAATGAAGGGCATAACATTCATGGAAGCTCCTGAATCTAAGAGATAGTTATGCAAGTTTTTCCCAAAGATTCAGATAGAAATCAGAAAAGGAGGGGTTTTAGTCTTTCCTTAAAATAGACTCAATTGAGTATCAACTTGTACAACTTGATTCCAATCCTTTTCTTTCCCTTTTTCTTTAGATTGTCCCTAACCTTGATCCTTTGGTACTTGTGAACTAGAAGTTCTAGATATTTCACTAATTGTTCTATCTTGAGAGACTACATTTGCTTTGTAAGCTCCTAGGACTACATTTCTAATAGTAGGGACCCTTAACAACTCGAAAGTAGACAGACTTACCTTCAATTTCTTGAGCTCCTTAGCTACATACTCATCCAATTTCCCTTGCTCATGGTAGCAAGGGTGTCTTTGGGATGATCCACCAACTTCTTCTTGCCTAATTTAGTCCTCTTCTTTGAGAATTCAGCTTGTCCTCCTTTTGATAGATACTATGTAGGTGCATTAGGATAGGATGGATTATTACTGGCATGTGGATCGGGTGGTGTGGAAAAGTTATTCAAAGGAATTGAAGTAGTGAATGGACCTTCAGCTTTCCTACTCCTCAAATCATATTTCCTTGTGTGTTGTTGAAACATCTGAACTTCTTCAATACCTATTTCCTCCTCATCCAAGGGACCATTATCATTTTTAATACCTTCCTAGAACAATTATGAAATATCATCTTCATTGCCTAATTTTTTCATTTTATTATCTTGTTCACTTGCCTCCTACTCTATTCCATTCTCCTCACTTCGTGGGAAGGGGGCATGATTCAACACTACCACTAAGGAATCACAAGGGCCAGATGGTACCAATTCTTGATTATTAGAATTATGTTTAGCTTGATGAACTTCATACTAGAATATGGATACAATTGTTTGGAATTCAGGACAATCCAACTCAGAATGTTGATTAGTCTTATGGAGCCTGCACCATCTAGACAAGGCTGCCTCCGCTAAGTACACACCACTTGAAGGCTTATTTTGACTATGAGGTTGATCCAATGGAGTAGGGACACCTCCATTATTTGTCCTAGTATTCCACAATTGGTTTTTTGTAGGAGGCTACCTTCTATCAAATCCTTGCCCAAATGATTGTCCCCTATCAAAGTTCTATCCATGTCCTTGGGTAGAGTCTCTATTTTATGTATAACTGGATTGTATATTCCTCTAGGAAGCTTGAAGTTGGTTGTTCTAATTCCTCAAATAAGTAAATTTAGTGGTCATCTTCTTAACTTGTCAGTCAACTCATCTAACCTTTCTTTGTCAGAATTACTATAAGATGCAAAGCCCATATTATTCTGAGAATATCTTGATGTTACCCCTAAGCCTATGGACTAGTTTAATACTTAAGAATTTTTCAAGGTGGGAATCCAACCTGCTATTGTGGATTAAGGGGTTGATTGACATTTTGAGGATAACTAGGAATTTGTGGGGCTTGATTCATTGGAGGATTTGGGTGTGGAACCAAAGGATTTTGTGGTCATGGATTCATGATGGGTGTATGATTGGTCAAAGCCTAGTTAAGTGCTTGAATTTGTCATGGGTGAGCAGCTCGTCCAAAATATGGAAAAGGTCCTAACAAATTCTACCTCAAGTTTGTACTAACCTTGAATTCTTTCGTATAAGCACCAAGAAAAGTGTTAGGTGGATTAGTTCTTCATTTAAGGAAGGTAGTAGTAAGAATATCAAGGGCTTCATAGTAAAATTCCAAGGCACTAGCATCATCCATGACATAGAGAGCCTATAACCTAGTGTATGCATGATGAAATATATTATTGAATGACCCTATAGGATCATTTACTTCCCTCTTAACCTTATTAAACTACAGCTATAGCTCACTAGCATTGATAGGAATTTTAAACTTCTGTAGAAAAGCATTTTCAAGTTTAGTCCAAATATGTATGTACCTAGCAAGAAAATGATTTTACCATTAAAAAGCATCTTCTCCTTGGGAATATGGGAAGAGTTTGCATGAAACATCTTCATGGTCAACTCCCCTATTCCTAAGGAAGGTTGAGAAAATCCTAATGTGCTCCTTGTTGTGCAATTTTCAAACAGATGCCCTGCTAAAGGTAGGGACCCTATTTTCTTGCTTTGCTTTCTTTTTGTGTTTGTCATAGGGTCTTGAATTTGTCCCCTTAAGGAATGGGTCTTTTGGCTTTGGTCTTGTTTCACCCTTGTGCTTCAAGTTAAATTTAATTTTTTATATTCTTTGCAACATTCGAATGATGCTTTTTCTATTAGGAAATGGCTCAGTGCTTGAAATTTTGGATTTTGGGGAAAAATTGATTAAGTTATGGTCAAGTTCGGTTAATCCAAGGTACCTTGGATTAGTCGAACCTTAATTTGGCCGGCTAATCTGAGGTCCCATAAAAAGCTAATTAATCGATCATTTCATCATTTTGCATCTTGCCACTGATAGATTGAGATAATTCCACCTCCATCTTTCCCTTGAATCGAGCTATTGCTTTGGATTTTCATTCTCATGGAAATTGTTCTAGGGTTTTTAAGTGTTCTTTATTGGCTCGCCATCACATTCTTCATATCGAGCATCCATTTAAGGTATGCTTTGGGTTATTTTTGAATAGCTTTGCTTCATTTTATGATTCATTGGTGATCCTATTGCAAGTAATTATTGATTGAAGTCTAGGGTTTTGATTTAAATCAATGTTCTCTTGGTCATTTTGTGCTCGTGGGTCTGTTTTCAACAATATAAGAAGGGGTTTCAAATTTTTTTCATTTGGGTAAATGGAGGTCATCGAAGTCTTAGGGTTTATCCTTGCGTGTCTTTCTTGTCATATTTGTGTGCCTTGGCATTGCTAGCCTTGATTAGTCTCAAAAAGGCCACTCGTAAACCCAAGTTTTGTGTGCCCTAGCTATGCATGTTGGATTCAAATGGCTAAATGATATCAATAATCTTTGAAATGATTTGTGCGAAATGCTAAACAAAAAAAGACCTCAAGGATGACCTTTCCCTTTTGTATGATTGGAAAAATGAAGGAAAACACTTAGAAAAATTCACCATTTGAAGATGATTTCAATTAATCTGAGGTAGGTTAGATTAGCCAGGCTCTAATATGCCTAGATAATGTAAGCCCTCTTGGATTAGCAAAACTTTCTACCAATTCACAATTTCACAATTTCGCATCAAAAAAAGTCGACACTTAGGAAAATTCTTGACCCATCCTTCAGAATGTCGAATTCCCAATGCACGAGCTCACTCAAAATTTCATTTTGTTGATATTTTTAGTGAAATTAGTGATTGAATCAACCATAATGCATTAACAAATTTCATTCTCTAAGGATTGCAAGTTAAAATGTGAACTATATGATGGATTTCAGCTAATTCAAGCTTACTCAGATTAGCCGACCCCATTGTTATTTCCTTTGTGACTCCAAAATGATCACATCTTTAGTTATTGCAAGATTTGAATGAAAATTCTCATGGGGTTTGGTTCACTTGAATTCATGAATGAGTTATTTCCTATGTATTTCCAATGAATTTATATTATCACCACTTCAATTGTGAATTCATAGATTAATTATGCACTAGTTCATTCACTTATCTTTGATTTAGATGATGAAGTGGGTTATTCCTCCTGTGTTATCATTAGGAGTTCATACATTTGGCATCCTTGATTTGCACCAAGTAGGGTTATTCAACTTGTACTAACAAATCTCATGATGTTATATTGTTATTTGCATTTGGGTTATTATGGTTTATTTTATAGATGTAGGATGAATTGAGTCCTAACAAGAATACAAAATCTTCTCTCATGCAAGAAGTCAAAAGGAGAGTTGAAAGAATGAAATATGATATCAAAGGTATCTGGCCTGAATCTAAAATTGCTTCAGCTTGGGCTAAGATTGGAGACACAAATCTTGGACACATGGACTATGATGATTTCCATCAAATATTGTATGGGAGTACACCAACTCAGCTAGCACATGTAATCACCCACACTCATCTAGCATAGGAAATAGGAATCCCTTAGACACAACTATGCCCAGAGCTGGTTCTAGAATGTACAAAACACTATGACTCTAGAACAAGGATCATAATATGGACACAAGGGAGAGTTATGACCAATCATAGAATAATCCATTGCAGAAGTTTTCAATACTGCTTTGCATTACAATTTGATTGAGAAGATAAAAATAGGTGAGGCAATCAAGTTTTATGATGAAGATCCTAATAGGACTTTGGAGATCATGAAAAATTCTTAGATACTAAAGCTGAAGCATCATTATTCCAAGTTTCTAAAGCAATTGCACTGGAGTGATTTCAAGATAGTGTACCATGTCCTACTAATCCTCTTGGGTATGGTAATAAGAGTTGAACAAGCTCAAATCTTCTAGTCTTGGATGTTCTTCCCCATCACACAAATTTTGGCTAATAAGCATTACCATTGGGTGAGGATCATAACCAATAACCTGGATGCACAATTGAGAAGTGTGCAAGAAATAGATAACTTCACCATGACATCGTATTTGGTGTATATGTCAGCAAGTAAAACTAGATACAAGGGATTTAGTTGTAGGGAACATTGGGAAAGGATAGAATTTGTGATATATATCCTCAATTGTAGTACAAGACATCCAATTATAGAAGAGAAAACACTGCTATCTTCATGTTTATTCCAAGGTTTTTGCAGAATTCCCTTCATGTTAGAATAACCGTAGATTCCATGGAATTAGTCAAAACATATAGGAAATGTTTCATACAATTTCCAAAATTCACATACATCTAGATGCAAGGATCTCGCGTTGTCCCACTCAAAATAATGAGGTACCCAAACAATAAACTTCTAATGCTAGAGATGATGAGGAAAATGATGCCCTTTGAGGAAATTCTACATATTGACCTAAAGAAGAAGGGGTTAGGAGTAGAGTTTCCATTGAGGATTGGGTTTTTGGAATCATGTCCTTCCATCCAAAATGCCCAACATTTTGAAAAGGAGATGACATAGTTTGAGCTTTATTCTCATACAAACAAAAATCACTTCAATCAATATGGTAAGGCCATGAAGTTAGCTAACAGGACATTCCAACATGTAGACCATATTGAGGACTACTAGGAAAACTACAGGGATGACTGTGATGTTCTCAAAAGAAAGTTCTCCTGGATGCCTCTCAAAATGATAAGGTTGTACAGGATAGTGGAAGTTCCTGATCAAGTGCAAGATGAGGAGGTGAACCTGGTGCAGCAACATTATTATGAACCTTACAAAAAAAAATCCTTTTCCACATATAAACTGGTCTGAGGAAGAAGTAATAAATCTTGATAGGATAACTAAGCCAGTCAAGGAATATTTGAGGCAATGGGTAAGGAAAAAGGTATAGGAATTGGAGGTTGGTGGCACCAAATTCACATATGACTTGATGGGATACATATAATCTCATTTTGAAGAAGGAGATGAAGATGAAAAGGAAAATGTCTATGAACCCCATGACGGTGAAGAGCAAGAAAGTGATAAACTTGTATCCATCAAGAGAAGGACTAGGAGCCAAGTGCAAGTGAAACAAGGAGAGAAATAATCTCCTAAAAACAAGAAGACTCCTCAAGTACATACTACTGCTACAAAAGGATAAATACCACAACCAGTAAGGAAAAGGAGATTGGTTATAGAAAGATAGAAGGTAGTAAAGGCTAAAAAGGGTGATGCAAAAATTGATGCTCCTTCTCCAATTGAGGTTGTGGAGTTAGAAAATCTTGGGGAAAAACCCCAAGTATATGTAAGGAAAAGTCCTCCCAAGCATAAAGCATCTTAGGCAAAGGAAGAAAGAGAAGTGGGAGAGAAGGTGCAAGATGAAGAGATGCCTACTACTGAAAATCAAGAGGAAGAAGTGAATATAAGGATTGATTCTCCTTAAAATGTACAAACAACATAAGAGGTTGTTCAAGAAGAGGGAAATATATCCAATGACCTTGAACATGAATAAGAGGATGAAAAAGTTTCTACTCCTACTAATGAAGAATGGAAGTAGATGTTACAAGAGTTGGGAAAATATAACTTGGGTACATAGGTTTGGAATGTTGGATCCCGGGTGATTCAAGAGGAGCAATCCATGTCTCTAGAAAAGGAAGTCATCAATGAGAAAGAGAATCAACTTGAAATTGAAGGAATAGTTGATATCCCACAACAAAATAGAGATGAACCAGAGGTACCTCTATGGAGATGAATGTAGAACAGTCAATAGTTCCAAAATGGCTTGATAAGAGGACAAGTAAGAAACCCATAATTGTGCAAGAGGAAGCTCCAAGTTGGGATAAATTGTATGAACAATGGGGTCATCCTAAGCAAAGGAAAAGAGCAAGAATAATTTTATAGATTGCATTAGATGAATTCAACAACAAAGTTGTTCATGTGGCAATACCTCCAATAGAAAAATTCAAGGATGAAGTCAGGCCATCTGATTACAGAATACGAACTATTAATTTGGAAAAAACTACTAAAGAGTACAAAAAGGAGGAATTCCAAGAGTCTTCTCAAGCAATCTTGAGAAGGTTGGACAGTGAAACTACAAAGAAAGAAAAGCTCAAGAAAAAACTAAATGATGTCTACATATATGTTCAATATTTGATGAAGCCATTACAGGCTATTGGAGGTGAAAATATAATTCCTGAGGGATTCTTGCCTAAAGAGGTAGTTTCTGAAATTCAAAGACTAAAGAACTATGTTCATAATTCTCAAGAGTGGCTTCAAGATGTTAGTAAGAGAGGAGATGAAGAAATTGAACAAATTCTTCAAGTTCACAACGATGCTTTTAATTTTCTGGAACATACTTCACATTGTTGTGGACTGTGGAAAGGTTGATGAATCTACTACCGAAAAATTAAAGAAAATTTTGTAAATTCCTAAACAGCAGTTGGCCAAGTTAGATGTCTTATCCCAAGATGAAATTGAAAAAGTGGAGTGGATTGAATTTTGGAATTACAGGAAAGAACTCCTCAATAAAGTCTCGAAGAAAGTCGTGAAATTGCAAGGGAAAAAGAAAGAGATTTACAATAGTTGTGTTAGTTTCATGGAAATAATGACTAGGAGAAGGAAATTTGGCCAAAATAATTTGAATATTAACAAGTTATAGGCTTGGTGGCATGAGGTTTATGCCCTCTCAGATAATTCTCCAATAGAAAAAGAGCACCAAGAAGATGAAACCATCTATATTTCCAAGATGGATAAATACCATGAATTACAAATTGAATGGAATAAGGTGATGCCACAATACATAGAGGAATTTAAAGGTCATAAAACAAAAAATAAATTTATTCCAGTGCCAAATCCAACAAATGTGAAGGAAATACTAGAAAAATTTGAGGAATTGACCAATAAATTAGAACCTGACAAGGAGAAGTTGGCCAGGTTGTTGCCACATAGGATTCTCATTAGACCTATACAGATTGGTGAATTTCAGTTACAAGCCAAGAATAGAGCATACTGGAGGATTTTAAAGTTGCCTGGGGGGCCCACTGATAGGTTTTGGAATGTAATTTTGACTTTATTGAAAACTTTTGAAGCTAGTCAAGCATGGACTGCCAAGTATAGTAAACTCAGATGCATGTATGACTGGGCTCTATGGGCCATTATTTTTAGTCACCCAATGGATTCTTGGGCTATAAATTGAGGCTCTTGCTTCATTTTTGTGGGTTAGACATTGCTAGAAGAGTTGGACATTATTTTAATAGTTGTAGTAGAGCTAGAAGTTAGAATTTTTTAAGAGTAATTCCTAAAACATTGAGAATATTGAATTGTTGTAGACATGGGTGAATCAATATAAGTGAAGACATTGTATTTTGGTGTTCTTTCTTGTGTCATTTCACTTTGCATGGTTCTAGTTATTCCATATCTTTAATATTTTTTAAAAGTTATTAGTTGCATGTTAGATTTTAGAGTAAAATTTGATGCAATTGTGTTTTTGGTTTAATATTTAAAGTGTTCAAGTGATCCTTGGTCCATACTTTTAGTAGCTTGTTGATTGCAGGCTATTGTGCAAAGTTAGCTTGGGCCTAAATATTTTGTGCTAAGTTGAATCATGGGTGTTTGTTTGTTCCAATCGTTAAGTTTGATATGTGTAAATGCTCATGATTTGAAAATATTTTCTTTCCTTAGAAGGTTGTACTATATATGTGATACTATAGGATTCAATCTAGGTTTAGCAGAATTTAGTTTTTAAGGATTGGTCTACTTTAAGTGTTTAATCATTTGCATCATTGTTCTTTATATTAGTTTACTTTTTTGAAATCCCTCTAAATCCCTTTATCTTCTGTTGTTTCTTTCAAAATTTGGGTTAGTTTAGGATCATTAAAGGCATCAAAATATTGCAAAATCTGATGAGTTTGAAGTTTCCAATGTTTTTTTTGTAAAGCCCCTTGTCATTACCAACAATTTCATATTATCTCTGAGTTGTTTCACTACATTTTTTAAGTCTTGAAATTAGAGACCTTGGGGTTATCTCTTGAGGCTTTCTGATAGAGATTTACCTTTCAAGAGAGATAGATACTTGTATTATGTCTAATTTGTTGTGAAAAAAGTACCATCAACAGATTGGCACTAGAAGGAGCGCTTGAATAAAAAAATTGGAGCATTTCCTATCTATAACCTCTCCCAAGAGATTTCAAAGAAGAACCAGATCAACACTAAGAGAGGAAGACTTTCAAGAGTTACAAGCCCCTACTAGATCAAGAAGGACTAGAAATAGGGAGGAATCTTCATCTACTCAAACCTTTCTATCTTCTTTGTTATTCCCACCTACATCTGACCATTCATCATCTAACTCTGAAGAGGTTCCTATCTAGTAGCCTCAACTAGTTATTAGCCAGCCACTACCACCTCCACCACCATGACAACCCATGGCTTTCTTGGAGAATCAACTACAATGTTATGCCAAAGAATCATGAGCATTTTTTCTCCAAGTTTCATATTAATGATCCCAATAGGATGGTAGAGGAACACATCAAGATCTTTCAGACTTGTCTTAGGGATAGGGGAATCAATCATAAATATGTTGCATGAAGACTCTTCCCTTATTCCCTAGGGGAAGATGACTTTTATTCCAGTACAACCATCTCCCTGCTAGGTCAATTCATAACTAGACTGAACTAGAGAATGCATTTCTATAGTAGTTTAAAATCCCCATTAGTGCTAATGAGCTATATCTGCAATTCATCAAGGTTAAAAGAGAAGTAAATGAGCCTATAGGGTCATTTAATAATAGATTTCATCGTGCATAGACTAGGTTGTAAGCCCCTTATGTTGTAGATGATGCCATAACTTTAGAAGTTTATTATGAAGCCCTTGATAGTCTTATAGACACCTTTCTTAAGTGGAGGCATAATCCTTTGAATAGCTTGCTTTGGGAATATACAAAATTATTCAAGGTTAGTACTAATTTGAGACAAAATTTGTCTAGACATTTGCCATCATTGGGACCCACTGCTCACTTAGGACAAACCCAAGCTCTCAATCAAGCTCTGACTAACCATACCCACATTATGAACCCAATGCCACATTTTCCTTTAGTCCCACATCCAAGTCCTCCAATGAATCAAGCCCCACCAATGACCACTTATCTGCAACAAAGTGTTAATTAGCCTCTCCATTCGCAGCAACAAGCTATCTTTCCCACCTACTTGTAGAATTTTGAGATGTTGAACCAGTCCATGAGTTCATGAGTAGCTTTTGGGTACTCTCAGAACAATGTGAATTTAGGGCCTTATACTAATCCTAACAAAGAGGTTGGATGAGCTAACTAAACAAGTGAAGAAACTAAATTTGGAAGTGACCTATTTGAGAATTCATAATATTTAACTTCAAGCTACTTAGAAGAATATGCAATCTAATTAAAATAGGGAAAACAAAGATTCTATGCAAGGATATGGGAAAAAATTTGATAGAGGACAACAAGTTGGGTAGCATTTTGACAAAGGACCGTCAATTAGACAAGGATTTGAAAGAAGACAACCATCTAGGAAAAAAAGGACATGGAAAACAAGCCCAAATAATGGAGGTGTCCCCACTCCATTGGATCAACCTCATAATCAAGAAAATCCCCCAAGTGGCATGTATTTGGCAGAGGAAGCTTTATCTAGATGGTATAGGCTTCACAACACAAGTCAACATTCTCAGTTGGACTATCCTAAGTTTGAGACTGCTGCATCCATCTTCCAAGATGAGGTTGAAAGAAATTCTAATAATTAGGAATTAGTACCATCCACTCCTTATGACTCCTTAGTACTGGTGTTGAACCATTCCCCTTTCCCATGAAGCGAAGAGAATGGACCAAAAGAAGAATCAAGTGAGCAAGATGATAAGGCAGAGCAAGTGTATAATGGAGATGAAATTTTGTAATTATTCAACAAGGGCAATGAAAATGAAAATTGTCCCTTTGATGAGGAAGAAGTTGGTATTAAGGAAGTATATATGCTTCAACAACCTACAAGAAAATATGACTTGAGGAGTAGGCCAACTAGGGGTCCATAGGCTAGGGGGCCATTCACTACTTCCATCCCTCTGAACAACTTCACAATGCCTCTTGATCCAAATGCCAGTAATAATCCATCCTATCCTCATGTGCCTACACAGTACTTTTCAATAGGAGGATAGTCTGACCCTTCCAAGGGGGAGAACAAAAATGAGGGTAGGGAGAAGCTGATAAATCATCCCAAGGATGTTCATGGATCAATTAGGTGACTACATGGTTGAAGAAATCATAAATTAAAGGTAATTCTTTATGCCTTCGAGTTTTTAAGAGTTCTTGCTATCACAAATACAGTCCTAGGAGCCTTTAGGTCTAATGTAGTCCCTCAAGAAAAGCTAACTAGTGAAGTTGTTGGAAGGACCCATAGCCCTCAAATCTTGAAAGATCAGGGTCAGACCCAAGTACAGTCTAAAGATAAAGGGAAAGAAAAGGATAAGAGTCAAGTGACACAAGCTGACACTCAGCTAGGAATCTTTTAGGGTAGAATGGAAACTCCCCCCTTTCTAATTTATGTTTGCCTCTTTGGGAAGAATTTACACAATTGCTTGCTAGAATCAGGAGCTTCCACAAATGTTATGCCATTTTCTATCTGCAGAGCCCTAGGGATTACTCAAGCAGTCTCTCAAAAGGTCACTTAGGATCATTCTCATATGTGGCTCCAATGGAAGGGAGTACCAAATCAAATCAAGATTGAAAGAGAACCCAGAATGAAGTATGTAATCACTAAATATCAAAATACTTCAAATGAGATATTAGTGTCAAAAGTTGGTATGGGAAATTATGTATTGGCGGCCCCTCTTTCAAAATCAGATGTGGAAGAAATCTTCATGTTGCAGATCACATTAGGTGAGCTAACATTAGAATGTAGTAGCACTGGAATATCTATTGGATCAATTGAGGAAGCAAATGACCAAGAGTATTTCCAACTTATCATATTGAATAGTTCTCAAGAATTCATGCATAAATGCATAGAAGATCAAATTCAATTGTGAAGAGATATGAATTTTGAGGAGCTACTTCTCCTAAATTGGTGTAGAGTCCATAATGCTTCTTGCTTAGAGCTGGAATGTTGCTTGTGTCAAACAATAGTAGAGAAAATATAGAGATGCATCAATCTAACTCTTGTTGTCAAGATAAATGTGTAAAATGTCTAGAATAATGGTAAAGGTAAAGGTTCAATGCCTCGTGAAGAACCTCCTAGTAGTAGTAAAATGAATGAAATATCAAGGAAGTTGGGAAGTGCCGATTGTTGGATACTTAGATTTGATGGATCAAAATCAAAGAAAGGTGCTAGAGCTAGATTTGAGCTAATCAGCCCTAAAGGTAAAACCTTCTTTGTAGCCCATAGACTCCAATTCCACTATCCCAATAATGTAGTTGAATATGAAGCTTCAATTCACGGATTGCTTATGGCATTAAGAAAGAAGGTTAAGATTTTGCAAGTATTTGGAGATTTAGAGTTGGTAGTTAGAAAAGTTAGAAAATAGTACTTTTCTCATGATAGAAGGATGACTAACTACAAACATAGAGTGTGGGATATTATCGAAGGTTTTGGTGCATTTAGCATTCAATTGATACTCCATAGCAAGAAACAAACTATAGATTCTTTAGCCCAAGCAACCAGTACACTGTAGCCCATATCACTTTCAAGTTTGAAGAATTTTACCGTAGAACTCATGCCAGTACCATTAGTGCCCAACAATGTAACTAATTTTCAAGTGTTTGAAAATGATAAGCATATACTAGATATTATCACAAGCTCTAATGTGTTTACCTCTTAGATATTTGATGAAGTGGAGCCTCAAGAAGTAGAAATGGACCTAGAAGGGGTCATAAATCTAAAGACCAACACTATTCTAAGAGGGATGGTGCAACTAGAGAGAATTTTTTATCTAGATAGAATAAAAGATCAGGAGCAGTAGGCAAAGAAGGAATCAATTAGTAGTTAGTGTGATACATATAACATGGGGACTCCAGAAAATATTAGTAATATTTTTATTAGCAAGGTATGTACTCTAGAGGAAAGAAAAGGAATCATTGATGCATTACACACATACCAGGATGTAATTACTTGGAGTTATGAAGACTTGAAGACATATTACACTTCAATTATTACACATACCATTCCCCTCAAGCAAGGTGACAAATGATTTAGAAAAAGATAGAGACTGATCAATTCCTTATTGGAACCTATCACTTAGAAGGAGGTATAGAAGTTATTATCTTCTTGTATCATATTTTCAGTCAGGCACTCAACTTGGATTGATATCCTAGTTCCAATGAGAAAGAAGAATAGAGAAATCAAACTGTGTGTTGATTTTAGAAATCTCAATCATGCATCAGAAAAGGAAATTATCCAGTCCCATCACTAGATGAAGTGTGAGAGATTGTCAATGGATCACAAACGATGTCTTTTCTAGATGGGTATTCTGGATATAATCAAGTCATGGTGCAACATGAAGATAGACATAAGACTACTTTCACCACAAAGTGGGGCATGTTTTCTTATAGAAGGATTCCTTTTAGATTGATTAATGTTGGAGCAAGCTTCCAAAGGGCCATGGACATCACCTTTAAGGAAATCATTAGTAAGTGCATTATTATCTATATAGATGATTTGACTATCTTCTTGAAGAAACATGGCGATCATATTGTAAACTTGTGTAGAGTATTCCAAAGGTGTAGAGAATTTGGTATTTCACTTAACCCTAAGAAGTGTATCTTTGGAGTAACTATGGGAAAATTTCTTGGTCATGTTATTTTAGAGAAGGGTATATCCATTGATGTAGAGTGAATAGAAGCTATACTAAAGATTCAACCTCCAGCCAACAAGAAAGAGATGAAATCCTTCTTCGAGAAGATTAATTTTGTTAGAAAATTCATTACTAGCTTCACAGAAATAATCAAACCATTGAATGCCATATTGAAGTAGGATGTGAAAGTTGAATGGGGTGATTAAGCAAAGGAGGATTTTTCAGAAATTAAGAGGGCAATAGTTGAAGCCCCAATGTTGGTAAGTCCTAATTATTCCAAGTCTTTCTACATATACTCTTTTGTGTCTGATCATTCTTGTGCATGAATGTTGAATTAGAAATCAGACCAAGGGAGTGAGCACCCTATAGCCTTCATGAGTGCTCCATGAAAGGATGTAGAATTGAGATATCCTACTATAGAAAAGAAAGCTTACGCTTTTGTTAGGTGTGCAAAGAGGTTTAGACATTACATCCTGAGGAATAAATTTTATGCCATAGTACCCAACCCTACAGTCAAGCTACTACTGATGCAAAATGAACTAGGAGAGTGAACAAAAAAGTGGATTATGATGTTGTAGGAATATGACATTGATAAACAACCCATGAAATTGATGAGAGGGCAAGGATTAACTAAGAAAATGGCTGAAATTAGCCCTAATCTCATGGGCCGTCACTACCACCTTCAAGATGTTTCTCCAGGGGGATGGTATGATGACATTATTTATTATATCTTCAATCAGCAATGCCTTGATCATCTTAATACAGTACAACAGAGAGTCATGTGCTTGAAAAGTGATGGCTTCATGCTAAAAGGAGCCATTTTATAAAAAAAAAAATTCATGATGCAGTTTACCTATGTTGTCTTGGAAAGGAGGAAGATGAAAGGGCGATGAATGAATTTCATGACATGTATGGCATAATCAATGGCTCTATACCATCCACTACAAATCAGATCCTAAGGGCAGGATAATTCTAGCCAACTTGATTCAAGGATGTGAACTACCATGTAAGAACCTGCCATGTGTGTCAAACTATAGAAAGCCAAGAAAAGTATGCATCCCTTCCTCTTCAACCTGTCATAGAGGTAAAACCATTTGCACAGTGGGGTTTGGACCTTTTTTGTCCAATCAATCCACCCTCTTGTACTGGCCATAGATACATTTTCACTATCACTGATTATTTTACTAGGTGGACTAAAGCTCTTGCTTGTAAGCAATGCACGTCTGAGGTGGTAATCAATTTTCTTGAATCAAGCATTATTAATCACTTTGGTTGTCTTGTTGCTTTAGTTTATGATAATGGTCCTAAATTTGCTTCATTAAAATTCTCTGGATGGGATTTTGATCATGGAATTTTTATTAAGTTTGCTTCCAATTACTACCCACAAGGAAATGGTCTAGCTGAGTCCTTAAACAAGAACCTTTGACAATCATCTGCAAACTATTAGAAAGGAATCCCAAAGATTGGAACACCCAACTCAAATTTTCTCTTTCGGTAGATCGTACTAGATGCAAGGCTTCCATAGGAACTTCTCATTATCACCTCATGTATGGATTTGAACCTGTGTTTCCCATTCAACTAAAAATTCCCACCTTACAATTTATTAACAATTATTATGATGAAGGGGATAGATGTGAGGCTCTCCTAGCTGAGCTTCTACAGCTTGAGGAAAAGAGAGATGAAGCATTGGAATACTTTGCTAAACATTAGGGTGTTGTTAAGAGGTGGTTTGATCGAAGGGCTCAAGTGAAATCTTTTAGAATCTCTGACCTAGTCCTATATTGAGACAAAGCAGATGATAAGAAGGGAGAAAACATAAAATTTGACAAACTTTGGCTTGGCCCTTTTCAAATTTTAGAGATCTTGGGAGATAATTCTTTTCATCTAAGGACTCACTGGAGAGGACATCTTGTTGCTTGTCAATGGGCAATATCTAAAGCATTACTTTCTATCTTGAGTTGTTTATAGCTCTTCCCTTGTAAATAGTTAGTGTAGGTTTTGGTTTCTTTTAGGTTTCCTTGTGTGTTTTCTACTTTTGGTTTTGGTTTTGGTTTTCTTCTATTTTGGTTTATTTTGTTTTGGTTTTGGGGTTTCCTTGTTTTCTTCTGGGAATGTTGCATTTGTACGAAAATCATTATGTTATCTAGGATTGTTTTATGTATTTCTTTTTTAAACTCTAATCAGCTTTCTAGGACAATTTGGTGGGAATCCTTTATTCCATGTCATATGTGTTGAATGCTAAATTGAATGAGCCCTTCGATTAAGTAGTTCTGGAATGTGCTTGGTTCTTACATCTATGAACACGTATTATGAGTCCTAAACCTATTGCGGGTTCTTTGGAAGGCTTGGTCAAGTGAAAAATCTGATTCCTGCTTCAATGCCACTATGGTTCTCAACCCTAAGCATGAACTTCATTATTCATGGGTTGAAGAAAAGAGAAAAAGAAAACATCGAAAAGAAAGAAATAAAATGAAAATATTGAATATCAAAAGAATCAAATTCAACCTATCAAGAGTATCTGAATATCTCTACCAAGGCTATGGACGCCTAGCTGGCAGTAGAGCTATGTTTGAGAGAACTATAGCGATGACCTCATCAAGGCTATGGATGCCTAACTAGCGGTGAGGCTCCATCCAATTTTCTTTTCAAGTTAGATTCTTTACATAGCTTCTCCTTGCTAACCTTGGTTCTTTGTAGCAGCTAAGGGAAGGGAATGAATACATATGCAGACACTTAGATTCCAGCACAAAAAAGGGTTTGCTTGTCTAATTAGCTTTCAACCTTTTTCTAGTAAATAACTTCATGTGAGGGTCGAAACTAGAGTTCTGGGTTCCTAGTTACAATTTTCTATTGAAATTATCTAAAGCATTTTCCTAGTGGAGTTTCCATTTGTTGTGCAATTTTTGCACACACACCCCACTAAAGGCAAGGACCCGCTTTTCTATTTTTTCTTTCTTTGTGTGTTTTTCATAGGGTCCTAACTTTGTTCCCTTAAGGGATGGATCTTTTGGCTTCGGTATCATTTTTCCCTTTCGCTTCATGTTCAATATGCATTTTGATGTTCTTTACAACATTTGAATGATGCTTTTGCTCTTGGGAAATGACTTCGTGCTTGAAATTTTGGATTTCAGGGAAAATTTGACTAAGTTATGGTCAAGTTCAATTAATCCAAGATACCTTGGATTAGTTGAACCTTAATCCAACTAGCTAATCCAAGGTCCCTTGGATTAGTCAAATCTGGCCTCTTGTTGAATCAGCGAACCCTTTCAAACTGTACTACCAGGCATTAATGGTGTAGTTTAATGAGTTATTTTTGGAAGTAAAAAGCTAATTAATCAGTTATTTCACCATTTTGCATCTTGCCACTAATAGATTCAGAGAAGTCTACCTCCATCTTGCCCTTGAATCAACCTATTTCTTTGGATTTTCATTCTCCTGGAAATTGTCCTAGGGTTTCTTAGAGTTCTTTATTGGCTCATCATCGTATTCTTCATATCGAGCATTGATTTAAGGTATGTTTTGGGTTATTTTCAAATAGCTTTTCTTTTTTTTGTGCTTCATTGTTGATCTTTTTGCAATTAATCATTGATTGAAGTATGGGGTTTTGATTTAAATCAATGTTCTCTTAGTCATTTTGTGCTCTTGGGTTCGTTTTCAAGAATTTAAGAAGGGGTTTTAGTTTGTATGCATTTGGGTAAATATAGGTCAACGAAGTCTTAGGGTTTATCCTTGCATTTATTTCTTGCTATTGATATTGAAATCTTGAAAGTATTCATATTTGTGTGCCCTGGTATTGCTAGCCTTGATTAGTCTCAAAATGGTCACTCATAAACCCAATTTTTTTGTGTCGTAGTTATGTGTGTTGGATTCAAATGGCTAAGTGATATCAATAGTCTTTGAAATGATTTGTGTGAAGTGCTAAACAAACAAAGATCTCAAGGATGACCTTGTCCTTTTATGTGATTAGAAAAACAAAGACAAACACTTAGAAAAATTCACCATTTGAAGATGATTTCAGTTAATCCAAGGTAGCTAGGATTAGCTAAGCTCTAACCCACCTGGATAATTTGAGCCCTCTCAGATTAGCCAAAATTTCTACCAATTCTCAATTTCACTATTTTGCCTCAAACAAAGTTGTCACTTAGGCAAATTCTTGACCCATCCTTTCGAATGTTGAATGCAGGAATGCACAAGCTCACTCCAAATTTTATTTTGGCAATGTTTTCAAGGAAATTAGTGATTGAATGAACTCTAATGCATTAACTAATTTCATTCTCTAAGGATTGAAAGTTAAAATTTGAAAAGTACGATGGAGTTTTGCTAATTCAAGCTCTTAGATTAGTCAAGCCTTAATCTCAACAAATAAATTGAGCTGGCTTAGATTAGCCGACCCCATTGTTATTGCCTTTGTGACTCCAAAATGATCACATCTTCGATTCTTGCAAGATTTGAATGACAAGTATCATGGGGTTCGGTTCACTTTAATTCATGAATGAGTTATTTTCTATGCATTGCAAATGAATTTATATTATCACCACTTCAATTGTGAATTCATAGATTAATTGCACACTGGTTAATTCACTTATCTTTTATTTGGATGATGAAGTGGGTTTTTCCTCCTGTGTTATCATTGGGAGTTCATAGTGGCATCCTTGATTTGCACCAAGAAGGGTTATTCAACTTGTACTAACAAATCTCATGATGTTATATTGTTATTTGCATTTGGGCAATTGTGGTTTATTTTGTAGATGCAAGGTGAATTGAGTCCCGACAAGAAGATGAAAGTTGCTTTAGTACAAGAATTAAAAAGGAGAGCTCTAAGAATGAAATATGATTTCAAAGGTATTTGGCCTAAATCAAAAATTTCTTTGGATTGGGCTAAGATTGGAGACACAAATATTGGACACATGGAATATGATGATTTCCATCAAATAGTGTATAGTAATGCATCAACTCAGCTAGCACAAGTAGTCACCCACACTAGTCGGGCACACGCAGTAAGATTCCCTCTAACACAACTATGCCCAGAGCTAGTTCTAGAATGTGCAAAACACTATGACTCTAGAACAAGAATCATAATAGGGCCATAGGTGAGAGTTATGGAAAATCTCATAGAAGAATCCATTGTAGAAGTTTTCAATACTGCTTCACATCACCATTTGATTGAGGAGATAAACATAGGTGAAGCAATCAAGTTTTATGATGAAGATCCCAATAGGGCTTTGGAGATCATGAACAATTCTTGGATACTAAAGTTGAAGCCTCATTATTCCAATTTTCCCAAGCAATTGCACCGAAGTGATTTCAAGATGGAGTACCATGACCTAATAACCCTCTTGGGTAGGGTAATGGGAGTTGAACAAGATCACATCTTCTAGTATTGGATGTTCTTCCCCATCACACAAATTGTGGCTAATAAGCATTACCATTGGGCAAGGATCATAAGCAATAACATGGATGCACAATTGAGAAGTGTGCAAGAAATAGATAAATTCACAATGACACCGCATTTGGTGTATATGTTAGCAAGTAAAACCATATACAAGGGCTTGAGCTACAAGGGAACATTGTGAAAGGATAGAATTTTGGATATATATCCTCAATTGTAGTACAAGACATCCAATTATAGAAGAGAAAATGATTCTTTCTTCATGTTTATTCCAAGGTTGTTTCAAAATTCCCTTCATGTCAGAATAACCGTAGATGCCATGGACTTAATCAAACAATATGGGAAATGTCTCATACAATATCCAAAATTCACATACATCCAGGTGGAATGATCTCCCATTGTCCCACTCAGACTACCAAGGTACCAAAACAATAAACTTCTAATGCTAGAGAAGATGAGGCAAATGATGCCCTTCGAGGAAATTATACAAATGGATATAAATAAGAAGGGGTTAGGAGTAGAGTTTCCTTTGAGGATTGGGACTTTGGAATCATGTCCTTCCATCCAAAGTGCCCAAAATTATAAAAAGGAGATGGCACAGTTTGAGCTTTATTCTCATACAAACATAAATCACTTTGATCCATATGGCAAAGCCATTAAGTTGGCTAACAAGAAATTTTGACATGTAGACCATATTGAGGACTATTGGACAAACTATAAGGATGACTTTGATGTTCTCAAAAGAAGGTTCTCTTGGATGCCTCTCAAAATGATAAGGTTGTATAGGATAGTGGAAGTTAATGATCAAGTGCAAGATGAGGAGGTAAACCTGGTGTAGGAACATAATTATGAACCTTACACAAAAAATCCTTTGCCACAGATAAACCAGTTTGAGGAAGAAGCAATAGATCCTGATTGGATAACTAATCCATTCAAGGAATACTTGAGGCAATGGGTAAGGCAAAAGGTACAAGAATTGGAGGCTAATGGCACCAAATTCATGTATGACTTGATGGGAGACATGGAATCTCATTTTGAAGGAGATGAAGATGAAAAGGAAAATTTCTATGAACCCCACAGTGGTGAAGAGCAAGAAAGTGATAAACTTGTATCCATCAAGAGGACTAGGAGCCAAGTGCAAATGAAACAGGGAGAGAAACCATCTCCTAAAACCAAGAAGAATCCTCAAGTACATAATACTACTGCAAGCAGAGAAATACCTCAACTAGTAAGGAAAATGAGATTGGTTATAGAAAAAAAGAAGGAAACAAAGGCTAAAATGGGTGATCCAAAAATTGATGATCCTTCTTCAAATGAGGTTGTTGAGATAGATAGTCCTAGGGAAAAACCCCAAGTATATGTATGGTAAATTTCTCACAAGCATAAAGCATCTCAGGCAGAGGAAGCAAGAGAAGTAGGAGAGAAGGTGCAAGATGAAGATATTCCTACTAATGACAATCAAGATGAAGAAGTGAATACATGGATTGATTCTCCTCCTCAAAATGTACAAACATCAGAAGAGGATATTCGAGAAGAGGGAAATATATCCAATGACCCTAAATAGCATGAATCAGAGGATGATAAAGTTTCTACTCCTACTAATGAAGAATGGAAGTAGATGTTGCAAGAGTTAGGACAATCTAACTTGGGTACACAGGTTGGGAATGTTGGATCCTAGCTGATTCAAGAGGAGCAATCCAAGTCTCTAGAAAAGGAAGTCATCAATGATAAATAGAATCAACCTAGAATCAAAGGAATATTTGATAGCCCACAACAAAATAGAGATGAACTAGAGGTACCTTCTATGGATGTGAATGCAAAATATTCAATAGTTCCATAATGGCTTGAGAAGAGGACAAGTAAGAAACCCATAATTGTGCAAGAGGAAGCTCCGAGTTGGGATAAATTGTTGGAATAGTGGGGTCAACCTCAACAAAGGAAAAGAGCAAGAAGAGTTTCAAAGATTACATGAGATAAATTCAACAACAAAGTTGTTCATGTGGCGGTACCTCTGGTAGACAAATTCATGGATGAAGTCAAGCCATCTTATTACAGAATACAAACTATTAATTTGGGGCCAACTACTAGAGAGCAAGAAAAGGAGGAATTCCAAGAGTCTTCTCAAGCAATCTTGAGAAGGCTTGACAGTGAAACTGTAGAGAACGAAAAGCTCAATAAATAGCTAAATGATGTATACATATATGTTTAGCATTTGATGAAGCCATTACAGGCTATTGGAGGTGAAAATATAATCCCAAAGGGATTGTTGCCTAAAGAGGCAATTTCTGAAATTGAAATACTAAAGAACTTTGTTCATAATACTCAAGAGTGGCTTCAAGATGTCAGTAAGAGAGGAGATGAAACAATTGATCAAATTCTTCAAGTTCACACCAATGCTTCTAATTTTATGGAACATATTTCACAGTTTGTTGCAAACTGCGAAAAGGTTGATGAATCTACTACTGAAGAATTAAAGAAAATTGTATAAATACCTAAAGACCAGTTGACCAAGTTAGATGTCTTCTCCCAAGATGAAAGTGGAAAAGTGAAGGATTAGATTGAAGTCTAGAATTACAGGAAAGAACTCCTCAATAAAGTCTTGAAGAAAATCATGAAATTACAAGGGAAAATGAAAGAAATTTATAATAGACGTGTTAGTTTCCTAGAAATAATGATAGGGAGAAGGAAATTTGGCCAGAAAAATTTGAATATTAATAGGTTACAGGATTGGTGGCATGAGGTTTATGCCCCCTCAACTAATTCTCCAATACAAAAAGAGCACCTAGAAGATGCAACCATCTATATTTCCAAGCTAGATAAATACCATGAATTACAAATTGAATGGAATAAGATGATGCCACAATACTTGGAGGAATTTAAAGGTCATAAAATAAAAATTAAATTTATTCTAGTGCCAGACCTAGTAGGTGTGAAAGAAATATTGGAAAAATTTAAGGAATTGACTAATAAATTGGAAGCTGACAAGGAAGGAGACATTGGCCAGGTTGCTGCCAAATAGGATTCTTGTCAGACTTGTAGGGAGTGCCAAATTTTAGTTACAAACCAAGAATAGAGCATGCCAGAGGATTTTAAAGATTCCTAGCGGGTCCACTGACGGGTTTTGGAATGTAATTTTGACTTTATTCAAAACTTTTGAAGCCAATCAAGCATGGACTGCTGAATATAGTAAACTCGAATGCATGTATAACTGGGCTATATGGGCCATTATTTTTGGTCTCCCAATGGATTCTTGGGCTATAAATTGAGGCTTTGGCCTGATTTTTGAGGTTTAGACAATGCTAGAAGAGTTGGACATTATTGTAATAGTTGTATTAGAGCTATAAGTTCAAATTTCCTAAGGGAAATTGCTAAAACATTGAGAATATTGAATTGTTGTAGACATGGGTGAATCAATATAAGTGAAGACATTGTCTTTTGGTGATATTTCTTGTGTTGTTTCACTTTGCATGGTTCCAGTTATTCCATATCTTTAAGATTGCTTAAAAGTTATCAATTGCATGTTATATTTTAGAGTTAAATTTGATGCAATGGTGTTTCTAGTTTAATATTTAAAGTGTTTGAGTGATCCTTAATCCATAATTTTCATAGCTTGCTGATTGAAGGCTGATTTAAAAAGTTTACCTGGGCCTAAATATTTTGTGCTAAGTTTGATCACGGATGTTTGTTCCTTCCAATTGTTAAGGTTGATATGTGTAAATGCTCACGATTTCAAAATATTTTCTTTCTTTAGAAGGTTGTACTATTTTTGTGATATTGTAGGATTCAATCTGGGTTTAGCAGAATTTACTTTTGAAGGGTTGGTCCACTTCAAGTGTTTAATCATTTGCATCATTGATCTTTAGATTAGTTTACTTTTTTGAAATCCCTCTTAATCCCTTTATCTTTTGTTGTTTCTTTCAAAATCTAGGTTAGTTTAGGATCATTAAATGCATCAAAATATTGCAAAATATGATGAGTTTGAAGTTTCCAGTGTTTGTTTTGTAAGGCCCCTTGTGATTACCAAAAATTTCACACTATCTCTAAGTTGTTTCACTGCATTTGTCAAGACCTAACATTAGAGTCCTTGGGGTTATCTCTTGAGGATTGATGATAGAGGTTTACCTTTCAAGAGAGATAGGATACTTCTATTATGTCTGAGTTGTTATGTAGAAAACACCATCAACACTCCTCAGCTATCCTATTAGGGTCATTTACATGAAAATGGAGAAAAAATGTTTAGGATTCTATGGCATGATATTGTAATTGTTAAAGGACAAGGATGAAGAGTTGTTTTCCAAGAAAGCCATTTGTGGTGGTGGAGGTGGCAGTGGTTGATTGATAGTGGGCTAGAGCTACTAAATGGGAATAGCCTCTGAATTAGATGATGAGGGGCTTGATGAAGCTAAAGATGATTGAGAGAATGGAAATGGTGGAGCGGATGATGATTCTCCCCTTTTCTCTAGTCCTTCTTGACCTAGTAGGGGCTTGTAACTCCTAAAAATCTTCCTCCCATGGTGTAGGTCTGGTTCTTCTGCAAAACCTCTAAGGAGAAATTATAGATAGAAAACACTCTAGCTTGCTTATTTAGGACCTCCTTCTAGTGCCAATCTGTTGATGATGTTTTCTACATAGCAACAACTTAGAGAGAATATGATATTCTATCTCTCTAGAAAGGTAAATCTCTACCAAAAAGCCTCAAGAGATAACCCCAAGGTCTCTAATGTCAGGTCTTGACAATGCAAAAACAACTCAGTGATGAATATGAAAATTCTTTTAATCACAAGGGGCCTTAAAAAACAAATGTTGAAAACTTCAAACTCATCAAATCTTGCAATATGTTGATGCTTTCAATCCTAAAGTTAACCCAAATTTTAAAAGAAATGGAAAAAGATAAAGGGTTTAGAGAGATTTCTAAAACTAAGCCTAAGACCAATTGTGAAAAAATTTAAATATCCAAAGTGGACCAATCCTTCAAAACTAATTCCTACTTAACCTAGATTAAACCTGCAATCTCACAGAAATAATGCAATCTTCTAAGGAAACAAAAGATTTTCAGATCATGGCGCATTCACACAAATCAACTTTATTTTATAATTTAAATAAATAAATACCCACAATTGAACTCAATACAAAAAATTTAGGCCCAAGCTAACTTTACACAACAACTTATAATCAACAAGTTGCTAAAAGTATGGACCAAGGATTGCTCATACACCTTAAATACCAAATCATCAACACAATTACATTATATCCAAGTCTAAAATCTAACATGCAACCATAACATCAAAGTAATTTATCAAAGATCTAGAAAACAAGAACCATGCAAAGTGAATAAAATAAGAATGAGCAGCAAAAAACAATGTCTTTACTTATATTAAATCACCCAAATTTGCAACAATTCATGTATCCACAATATTCCAATGCTTTCTCTCATAAAATACTAACTCCTTACTCATCCCTAACTATTCCAACTATGTCTAACCCTTTCAAATGAATTTGGGGCCTTAATTTATAAAGAAATTACATTAGGTCATCCCAGAATTAGGGTTAAGAAAAGTAGGTTGGCTAAATAGGTCAGCGTAGAGAGTATTTATAAAAAGAAATTGCATTTAAAATCATAAAAAAATGTTTAGGTTGGCCTAGACCCTTCTAGAAATATTCTCTAGTTGGCACAAACTTCTAGGTCATCCCCCCTTGGCCAGAAACATCACATGACTAGCGTAATGTCCTATGTGGCCGCCAACTAGCTACTTTCTCCTCCTTTATTGGCCTCTATCTTGTTGGATAATTATTTAATATTTTCCAATATTTCCTTTATATATGTTGGGTTTGGAGTAGGGATAAATTTTATTCTTAATTTGTGAATCTTAAAATCATCAGCACATTTGGGTATTATTATATCCCATTCAACTTGTAACTCATGATATTTTTCTAGTTTTGAAATGTAGATTGTTGCATCTTCTAAATGGTCCTTGGAAACTGGTGCACGATTAGAAGGAGCATATATTTCATCCCAACATGCCTGCAATCTACCAATGTTCATATTCTTCTGGCCAAACCTTTTTCTCCCAATCATGATTTCAAGGAAAGTGATACAGTTGTCATATATTTCCTTCATCTTCCCCTACAACTTCATTATCTTCTTTAAAGATCTGGATAAGAGTTATTTTCTATAATTCCATACTTCAATCCATTACATTACCTTGGAAATATGACCATAAGTGAAAAGATTCATCTTAGCTAGCTCTTCCTTAGGAACCTATATGATATTTTTCAACTCTTCCATAGTTGTATCATCAACCTTGTTACAATCTGAAGCAATCTGAGGGGTGTCTTCAAGAAATTTAACATCCTTAGAATGAATTCCAAATATTTTCTCTATTGATTAATCACCCCTTTTGCTAACCTCCTAAATCCATTCATGAGTATTGTGCACTGAATATTTTAGCTTCTCTATCTGTAACACAACTTCTTTAGGCAACAACCCTTCTAGAATTGAAGAATTAACATCAATAGAATATTGTAGAGGCTTCATTAAATGTTGAACATATTTGTAGACATCACTTAGTTGTTTCTAAAGCTTCTCTTTTTCATTTATTTCTTTATCAATCCTTCTTAGAATGGCATGTGAGGACTCTTGAAATTCTTCTTTTTCCTACTCTTTGGTGGATGGGCACAAATTGATAGTTTGTACTTTATAATCAATAGGCCTTACCCTATCCTTGAACTTGTTTTTAGCAGGGAAAACTATGTGAAAAACTCTGTTATTAAACTCATCCCTTGAAAATTTTTACATGGTCCTAGCTCTCTTCCTTTTCTTGGGCTGTCCCCATTGTTCTAACAACTTATCCCAACTTGGAGCTTCTTCTTGAACAATTATTGGCTTTTTGGTAAGCCTTTTCTCTAGATAATTTAGGGTAGGGGAAGCTCTTTATTCAATTCTATGGAAGGAACTTATTGTTCATCCTTTTCCTGATGCAGGTTTTCAATAACCTCTTCCATATTGTTTTATGTCTCAGGTTGATCCCCCTTCTCATCAATCACCACATTCTTTGGGGACTTGGATGGTTTTTCTTGGACTACCTTAGACTCCATGTTCTTTCTTTCTATGCCATAGGTTTATTTCCTTATCTCCTACACAAAATTTCTCCATTCTCCACTTTTAGGAGTAGAAACCTTCTCGTCTTCAGATTCATGCCCCTCAGGATCATTTCATATGTTTCCTTCCTTGTGGACTGCTTCCTCTAAAATTTGAACATTGTGAGGAGGAGAAGGAAGGCGATAATTATTTCTTGTAACTATTCTCATAGCACTCTCATCTGTAGGTGCCTCTTCAATATGTACCTCTTTTTCTGCAATCTTCATCTCAACTACAAGCGATGTTTTACATGCTTAGGATAATTTCTCCTAACATACATTTGTGGATTTTCCCTTGAGATTTCTACATCAACCAGTTTAACTAAAGAAGGGGCATTAGCAGAAGTGCTACCTTTTCTAGCCTTAGCCATCTTTTGGCCCTCAGTGACCAACTTTCTCTTTGTGACTAGTTGTGATGCCTCTCCTTCTATAGTAGCACTGACCTTGGGACCCTTCTTGGTCTTTGGAGATTGTTTCTCAATTAGTTTAACTTGAGACTAGATCCTTATCTTTCTCTTTATAGTGAGAGGCCTTTCTTCCCTTTCTACTTCTTGAACATCTTCATCATGAGGCTCAGTAGTGTCATCACCTTTATCAGCTTCTACTTCCTCTTTAGATTGGGATTCCAAATCTCCCATCAAGTCATATGTGAATTTGGTGCCATCGACTTCCAGCTCCAACACCTTATGTTCTACCCATAGCCTTGAATATTTCTTTATTGGTTTAGTTACTTGTTCCAAGTCTATTATTTCCTCTTTTGACCAATTAATTGGAGGTAATGGCTTGCCACTATAGGGATCATAATCATGGTCTTGAACCAAATTTACCTAATCATCTGGCACTTGGTCAAGTACCTACACTACTTTATATAGCCTTATCAAATTGAGAGGTAAGCTAGAAAACCTTCTCCTACTAACATCAAATTCATCCCTACAATTGGCCCAATAGTCTTCAATGTGGTCCTTGTGCCTGAATTCTCTATTAGCCTACTTCTAAGCCTTGTCATAGGGATCAAAGTTATCCCTATTAGTATGAGAGTATAATTCAAATTGGTACATTTCTTTCTTAGGGTACTGGGCACTTTGGATAGATGGGAAAGCCTCTAAGGTTCCAATCCTTAGTGGGAATTATACTCCCAATCCCTTCTTATGTAGCTCATTTTTTAAAATTACCTCAAAGGCTACCATTTTCTTTGTCAATTCTAGCATTATGAGCTTATTGATAGGGTATCTAGGCAATCTGAAAGGAATAATAGGATAACCTTATATTTGGATGTATGTAAATCTTTGAAATAGAATAAACCACTTCCCATATTGCTTGATCAAGTCCATTGCATCAGGAGAGACCCTGACATGAAGAGCATCTTGTAGCAACCTAGGACTGTACATGAAAAATACAACATTTTCTCTCCTGTAATTAGTGGTTTTATACTACAGTTGTGGAGATATTTCCCATATTCTATCTTTCCCCAGGGTTCATTTGCAACTAAGACCTTTATAGTTAATTTTTCTTTCCAACATGTAGACAAGATATGAAGTCATTTTAAATCTATTGGTCTCTTCCACACTTCTCAACTGGGGATCTAAGTTGTTACTTATGATTCTAGCCCAGTGATAGTGCTTTCCAACCATGATTTTTGTTATGGGTTAGAACATCCAATTGTGGAAAATGTAAGCTTCTTCTAATCCCATTACCCTTCCCATCAGAGTTATAACATCATGATACTCCATCTTAAAACCACTTCTATGAATTTTTTTGGGTAGCTTAGAGTAGTGTGGCTTGTGTTTCAGTATCCAAGAGTTATTCATTATTTCCAAGGCTTTGTTGGGGTCCTCATCATAAAGGTTTATTGCTTCCACAATGTTTATCTCTTCAATGAGCTTGTGATGTGAGGAAATATTGAACACTTGTGCAATAGACTCCTCAGTGAGATTTACAATGACTCTTCCATGCGGTCCAATTATGATCCTTGTGTTGGAGTCATAATTCTTTGCACATTCTAAAAGTAGCTTTGGGCACAGTTGTGTTGGATGGAACCCTATTGCTTGTGCCAAACCAATATGAGTGAGGATCTGAGCTAATTGAGTTGGTGCATTACCATACATCCTCTATTGGAAATCATCATAGTCCACATGCCCCATATTTGTATCTGCAATCTTCATCCAAGAAAAAGCAATTTTGGACTCTAGCCAGATGCCCTTAATATCATACTTCATCCTTTCAAATCTTCTTCTCACCTCCTCTTGTACTAGAGAAACCTTTGATTTGGATGTCTTGTCAGTGCAAAATTCTACCTGCATCTATTAGAAAGGACCATAATCACCAAAATGAAAGTAATAGTATAACATATTGCATTAACTCCATGAAGTACCAATATATGTTAAAAAAATTCCATTGAATGAAAATTATAATACAAACACTAATGGAAATGCAAGGTAGACAACTCATCTCATAGGATCTCATCATTAGATTTTTTAAAGACATGAAAGTAAATCTTATTCAAATCAATTAATATCACATGATAATGACTCTATAATCCCATGTGCAAACTTATTTATCATTAATATATGAAATTTGGAACCAATGGAGAAAGGTCAAAAAATCTGAGGGAGCTCAGAATTTCTAGCCAGACTCGAGCTTGAGTAATCCAAGCAAGCTCAAATTCCCTGAGATTTGCATACTTTATTCATTTTGACTCAGAATCATGAAGTAACCCTGTGAAATGAAATTCCTTCAAAACACTCAAGCATATGCAGACACTAATTACTTTAAGACCACATTCCAATCATCCTCAATGAGGGCCAATTCATCACATGCATCAAATAGTTAAAACTTCATAAAGCTTGAGTATTTCTTAGGGGCCTGGATTCTTAGGTTGGACTGGGATTCGATGAATCTAAAGTAGCTCAAAATCCCTAAATGTAACTTATGCTTCCAAGTGTTAGGTCCTTTAGTGTTTTGGACTCTAGGATTTTAACTATGCAAAGGATCAAAAAAATCTGATGAGGTTCAGATTTTTGGAGCAAATTAAGGCTCAGAAAATCTGAGCTACCTCAGAATTTATGAGTGTTTTTCCAAAACTCATAATTTTTCTAAGTGTTTGATTTGTTCAATGATTATCATGTTCATTTCCCTCAATGCTTCAAATATTTTTTTTTACATTAGAATCTATTGACCCTATTGATTTCATTCATCATTACATTCATCATGTTTCAATCCAGCTTAGCTTTTACCAAGAATAGGGTTTTAAACTAACTTTTTCATCATGGTGATAGTCTTGAGTCCTGATATCAATCATGTAAATGAAATGCAAAGGACAAATCTTTAAATATTTTCAACACACCAAATCACCCAAGTCTATCAACAGTAAACCCTTATGAAGTATACCCTAAAAGAACAAAAACCTTGATAGTGGAGCAAGAAACCTGTTAATACAAACCCTAACTCGATGATTGAAGCACAAACTTACAATAAATCAATAGTTATGTAAAAGATTCATTAAAATAACTAATGGGAAACCAAAATCCAACCTTGTAGTAGTGCACAGGAAGAAGGTTGCAATGGAGACCTGCAATGGAGGTCTTTGATAACCATAGAGTGATCACCCGGAGAGGACAACCCTTCACATTGGAGCTCAAATTGAATAAGGGATGGAGGTGAACCATGTCAACTGCGAACACACAAAAATAAAGAATGACTTCAAAGATATCCCAAATTCCCCTTATGTCCTCCTTATGAGCATTCAAAACCCATTAAGTGTGTAATAAATGCATGAAAAGACACCTTAGAAACCTGAATATGTGAAGCAACCTTGGACTCAAAAAATCTGAGGTAGCTTTGATTTTCTGGTCAAATTGAGGTTCAGGTAATCTAAGCTACCTTGGATTTACTAAACCTACCTCATACCTAGCCAATTTTACCCCTCATTTGGAATTTTGGTTGTGGTCATATTTCAAAGAGAAAGTGTGCCATCATAGTGTTGCAATAAGACACCTTAAGTGCAAATATTAGCATAATTACCTAGGTGAAACAAGACCAAGACTAAGAGACCTATCCCTTAATGGGAAAAGATCAGGATCCCAAGGCAAACAAGAAAAAGAGGGTCCCCACCTTTGGTGGGGTGTGTGTACAAAAATTGCACAATAAGTCCTCCTGCTGGTAAAAAGACCTGGAACTACTTTTTGACTGTTGTGAACTAGATTCTAAAAAAATAAAATTTTCCCACCTATAGGTGTGAATCATTCACCACTAATGGAAAATAAATCCTCCTCCAAAATTCTACAATTTCAAAGGTCAATCCTTTAGGTTCATATCTATACTTGTCTTCTTGTCGGGTTGATAGAGTCAAATCTGCAGAAAATGGGTTGAGGTTGTCTCCAAGCTTTAATTAGGGTTTAGTTGAATTAAAAAACTTTGATGACTTCTTGACTACCTTTCAACACCTATTTTCTTGAAAAATATGCATATAAAGTCAAAACCTTGTTGAAATCTAGAGATATGCCAATGGCTATTCCAAGATGCTTGATGTTTGCTTGATTGAATGATGCTTAAATGTAATTGAATGCTTGAATAGATTAATTAATGAATTAGGTGTAAAATGGATGGAAAAAAACTTATACATACTTATGTTGGATGTTGTGGTTGTGTTTCTGATATGTGGTTGCCATTCATGTCAACACTCTTAGCATAAATATATTTGAAGCTGTATATGTTGAGGATATTGAGAAAATTGTAAAGAAATGAGTTGCAGGTTGTCAATGGTTAAGTGAAGTTTAGTATGGTGGTATGTTATATACATTGAAGATCAAAGGTTTTGGAATAAAGGGTTTGTTTTTGAGTGTATCTAGTTCATCCACGTCAAGTTCCAGAGATTCACATGATGAGTTGATCAAGTTATGAAGATTTTCATTTAGACAGTTTTTCTATTTCTTTAGTTAGTGTTCCTGATTTAAGATGAGCTATTTTTATTAGTTCATTTATCGCAGATGCTTCTCTATTGGTTCTTAATGTTTTTGGATGCTTCTAGATCATGCTCATCTTTTTTTCATGTCTACATTGATCATTGTGATCGTGGTTGGCAATTTTCTCTTGCGTGTTCATATTTTTCATGTTCCTAGCTGACATGGTGTTGAAGCATGTTTTGGATATTCGAGGAGAATTTAATTGAAGTTTTTTCATGTTGAAGGTGTTTATTTAGGTCCTCACTAAGTTATGGCCAACTTTGGCTGATACACATTGATTATTATGAATGATTTGGGGTGACAGTTATATTCATTTTATTATTTCTTTACGGTTGATTTGTAGTGGTGAAATTTCGTGTTGTGGATATATAAAAGTAGTTGTTTGTTTGAGTTGAAGTGAAAAAATTTGTGTGTATGTGTGATTAATGTCCTAATCATTCAAAGGTAGAGTAGACTATGAATAAAAGTGAAGCAGAGTGTGAAGAAGAGTGAAGAAGAGTGAAGAGTTGTTCATGTGCTTAACTAGAATTGTGATCAAGCATTAGCAGTTGTTATTTTATCAGTTCAAAATCCTTTCAAATGGCTTTAATCCAAATCTCTTTCTAATATTGTGTGTCTTCCTTTGTATTTGAGTAGTGAGATCTAGGCAGTGTGCCCGAATGCAAATGCATTCTCCATATTTCATTTTCATTATACTTTTAACAGGGTATAATTTTGTGGACTAGCCTCCACCATGGTTTTTTCCCTAACAAGCTTTCCACATATAATATCTTGGTGTTATGTGTGTTACTAATGTGTTGATGATCTCTTTATTCATGCTTAATGATCACATTTGAGTATAAAGTTGATAGATCAAATAAGTTTTGAATTTTTGGGACAATTGATTCACCTCCCTCTCAGTTATATGCCATTGTTTTTCCAACAATTGGTATCAAAGCTAAGTTCCTTGGAAGAAGTTTAACAAATTAAGGTGATCCGAGATGGCAAGTTACAAGAAGGATAGTCTGAGATTTGATGGAACAAATTACTCTTTTTGGAAGAATCGAATGGAGTGTCATCTGAGATGCATTGGTGAACCCTATTGGAGCATTACAAGTAATAGGTATGTTATTCCACAAAATGGTCCTACTACTTCTGCTGAGATCAGAGATGCTAAGTATAATATCTAGGCTAAGGAAGCTTTGTTGAGTGCTTTGACTAATTCAGAGGTGACAAATGTTATGGATCTGAAGACTACTTATGAGATTTGGAAAAAGTTGGAAACCTTGTATGAAGGTGATGATAATGTGAAGATTTATAAGTTGCAAAGCTTGAAAGAGAAATATGAAAGGCCGAGAATGGGTGATGATGAGAATATTAATACTTTTATTGTAATGAGTGAATGAGCTTGTGTGTGGTATTAGATGTGCTAGTGGAAAGATAGAATAATTTGAGATTGTTGCTAAAGTGCTTAGATCCTTGCCTAATTCCTAAAAAATCAAAGCTAGTGCTATTGAAGAGCTCCAAACTATAACAAACATAACCAGAGATGCATTGGTTGGTAAGTTGACTACTTTTGAGTTGAGAAAATTTTGTGATGCCCTTCCTAAGGTCAAATTTTCATTCAAACTTACTACTTCCAGAAGAGATAGATAGAGATATGAACTAGGTGAGAGTTCATCTAGAAATACATTAAATTATGAAGATGAAATCAGATAGATTGAAGAAGAAGAAAAAGAGATGGAAGAGTTGGAAGGACTTATTGTCAAAAAGGTACCGAGAGGAAAATCTAAGTATGAAGGAAATTTTCCTCTTAAATTTTTTTCTTGCAATAAGATAGGTCATTTTGCATCAAGGTGTCTGGAAAGAGCCCCTAAACCAAAACATAACAAGCCTAGATTCCAGAAGAATTGTTACTATGCTGTTGATGAAGGTGTAATAGATGAAGAATTTGATAGAGATGATGATGAATGGGTATTTATTGTTGTCAGAAAAAATAGTATTGTATCTATTGAATCTGCTAGTTGTACAAACATGGAGAAAGCCTTGGCTACTCGAATTGAAGAGAAAGATGAATGGGTAGTTGATAGTGGATGTTCACATCATATGATAGGAGACAAAAGTAAGTTTGTAAGCTTTGAAAAATATGATGGCGGTGTTGTAAAATTTGGTGATAATACAACTGGTGTGATCCGTGGAAGAGGATGCATTTCTCTTGATGGTAAGCATAATACTGATGATGTTATGTATGTGGAAGGCTTGAATCATAATATTTTGAGTGTTAGTCAAATGGTTGATAAGGGATATAATCTTCAATTCAATGATGGAAAGTGTAGAATATTGAGTTCCAAAAATATAATTGCATCAAGTACAAAGACAAAAGGTAATATCTTTCACTTGAATGCTACTAGTAAAAGTTGTTTGATTGCTCAAGTTGATGAAAGTTGGTTATGGCATAGGATATTGTTTCATGTTAACTTTGATAATATTATCAAGATAAGTTCTACAAAGGCTATGAGAGATCTACCTAGGCTGGTGAAACCTACTAATGCAATATGCAAGGAATGTCAATTGGGAAAGAAAACTATGATTTCATTTCAAAATAAAAAGTATTGTTCAAATGAATTATGAGAGTTGGTGCATACTGATCTGTACGGTCCCTCTAAGGTCAAAAATCTACAAGGTTATAGGTATTTCATGTTACTCATTGATGATTATTCTACAATGGTATGGGTTACTTTCTTAAGAGAGAAATATGAAGCTCTTGAAAAGTTCAAGATCTTTAAAGCTATGGTTGAGATAGAGAAAGGTTTGAAGATTAAGTTTTTGAGATCAAATAGAGGTGGTGAATTCACTTCTTGTGAATTTAATTATTTTTGTGAAGAACATGGAATAAGAAGAAAATTATCTACATCGCAGACCCCTCAACAAAATGGAGTTGTGGAAAGGAAGAATAGAACAATTGAATATGATGCTAGAACAATGATGCTTGAAGGAAATGTCCCTCATATCTATTGGAGAGAAGTTGTGAGTACTGTTGTGTACATACTCAACTGGGTGATATTGGTAAGACACCTTTTGAGGTATGGACTAGTCAAAATCCTACTGTTAATACTTCAAGATATTTGGAAGTAGATGTTACATTAAGAGAGATGAAGACATAGGAAAGTTTGATGCTAGGAGTGATGAAGGTATCTTTTTGGGTTATTCTACTAAGAGCAAGGCCTACCGGTGTTACAATAAAAGATTGAAGAAAATGGTTGAAAGTTAAAATGTTAAGGTTGATGAAGACCTTGGTACACCATCTAGAACTTGTGGATATGAATCCAATGATCAAAATGATAGTACAAATCAAGGAAAGTAAGAAAAAACTACAAATAAAGTGTGAATCAATATGGTAAATCAGGAGAATGAAGAAAAAGGAGAAACTAGTGGAAACATAGAAGAGAGATCAGAGAAACCTAAAGTTGAAGAACAACCGAAGAAGACTCTGAGGTATGTAAGATTGAATCATTCAAAAGATTATATTATAGTTGACAAGAAAAATGGTGTCCAAACTAGGAGAAATTTTGTAGAGAAATATTACTTGATTTCAAAACTTGAACCTACTAGTGTGAATGAAGGATGTAAAGATGAGCATTGGGTGGAAGCAATGAAAGAAGAGTTGAAATAGACTGAAAAGAATGATACATGGATTCTTGTTCCCAGACCTAGGGATAAGAATGTTATTGGAACTGATTGGGTTTTTAGAAACAAACTGAATGACCAAGGTGAAGTGATTAGAAACAAAGCAAGACTAGTATGTAAAGGATATTCACAAATGGAAGGAATTGATTTTGAAGAGACCTTTTTCCTTGTTGATAGAATTGAAGTTGTAAGATTATTTCTTGCCTATGTTTCTCACAAGGACTACAAAGTTTATCAGATGGATGTTAAATTATTTTTTCTAAATGACAAATTGGAAGAAGTGTATTTTGAGCAACTTGATGGATTGTAGTTGACTGATAAGGAATATATGGTGTGTTGGGTGAAGAAAGCATTGTATGGACTTAAGAAAGCCCCTAGAGCATGGTATGCAAGATAGGACAAGTATTTGTTGAAGCTTGGATTTAACAAAGGTACTGCTAATAGTAATTTGTATTTCAAGAATGATGATAAAGATCTGATTGTTGAAGTCTTTTTTGATGACATTATTTTTGAGGAGATGATGCTTTGTGCATGAAGTTTGCTAGTGAAATGCAAAAAGAATTTGATATTTCTATGATTGGTGAGATGAAATTATTTTTTGGATTGCAAATTACTCAGTTAGATAAAGGGATTTTTATATCTCAGTCAAATTATGTGAAAGAATTGTTGAATAAGTTTAGTATGGAAGATTCAAATCCAATTGGTACACGCATGGTGACTAGATGCAAGTTGACAAGAGAAGATGATTCTCTAAAAGAAAATCAGACAAGATATAGATCAATGATTGGTGGATTGTTGTACACTTCACTCAAACTAGGCCTGCTATCATGAATGTTGTATGTATTGTTGCAAGATTTCAAGCTGATCCAAAGGAATCTCATGTGACTGATGTGAAGAGAATTTCCAGATACTTGAAGGGCACTATTGATCTTGGCCTATGGTACCCTAAGGATGATGATCTTACTTTCAGTTCCTTTACTAATGTTGATTGGGAAAGAGATGTGAATGATAGAAAAAGTACTAGTGGTGGAGCATTTTTCTTGGGTAAAAAGCTAATTTCATGGTTAAGCAAGAAGCAGAAAGCCATTTCTTTGTCCAATGCTAAGGCCAAATACATTTTTGTTGCTAACAATTATACTTGAGTCATATGGATGAAATAGATGTTGAAGGATATCAAAGTTGTATATGATGAGCCTATTGCTATATACTATGATAATTCAAGTGTAATTAACATTTCCAAGAATCTAGTGCTACATTCTAAGACAAAGCATATATCTATCAAGTTTCACTATTTGAGGTAGAAGGTATGTGAAAAAGAAGTCAGATTAGAATATGTGCCTACTAAGGAGAAAATTGCAAATATGTTTACAAATCCATTGCCTAAGAATAATTTTGAGTATCTCAGAGGGAATCTAGGGGTGATTACCCCTCCTAATTAGGACTAAGGATGCAATGCAACTACATCAATCCATGCATTTCACAAACATATTTTGTTTCAGATTGTTGTTGTGGTGGCTGCTACTTAGGTGGAGTAGTCAAATGTTCAAAAATTTAGATATGTGGTTAATAGCTTAGAGATTCTTTGTCATTGATGTCAAAGAGAGAGATGAATCATGTGAAAAACTGGTGATTATCTAGGGAGAAGAGTCATGTGGAATAATTGAGGAGAAATTAAGAATCTAAGGGGGAGTAAGTGTCAAGAGTTAGTTGCGTTGATGGTTTTTTTCACTTCATGTGTTGCCATTAATGCCAAAGGGGTATATTGTTGGATGTTGTGGTTGTGTTGTTGATATGTGTTTGTCATTCATGTCAACACTATTAGCATAAATGTATTTGAAGTTGTATATGTCAAAGATATTGAGAAAATTGTAAAGAAATGAGTTGTAGGTTGTTAGTGGTTAAGTGAAGTTCAATATGGTGGTATTTTTTGTACATTGAAGATCAAAGTTTGTGGAATAAAGGTTTTGTTATTGAGTGTATCTATTTTATCCATGTCAAGTTTAAGAGATCCGCATGAAGATTTGATCGAGTTATGAAGATTTTTATTTAGACAGTTTTTCTATTTCTTTAGTTAGTGTTCCTGATTGAAGATGAGGCTATTTCTGTTAGTTCAGTTATTTTGGATGTTTCTCTATTGGTTCTTAATGTTTTTGAATGCTTCTAGATAGTGCTCTATCTTTGTTACATGTTCGCATTGATCATTGTGATTTTGGTTGGCAATTTTCGCTTGCGTGTTCATACTTTTCATGTTCCTAGCTGATATGGTGTTGAAGCATGTTGTGGATCTTTGAGGAGAATTTAATTGAAGTGTTTTCATGTTGAAGGTGTTGATTTAGTTCCTTACTAAGTTATGGCCAACTTTGGTTGATAAGCATTGATTATTATGAATGATTAGGGTTGATAGTTATATTCATTTTATTATTTCTTTATGGTCGACTTGCAATGGTGAAATTTATTATTATGGATATATAAGATTGGTTGATTGTTCAAAATGAAGCGCATGAATGTGTGTTTATTTTTGAATAATTTCCTAATCATTTGAAGGCAGAGCAGAGTGTAAAGAAAAGTGAAGTAGAGTGTGAAGAAAGGTGAAGAAGAGTGAAGAAGAGTGAAGAGTTGTTCATGTGCTTAACTGGAACTATGATAAGGAATTAGCAGATGCTATTTTATCAGTTCAAACCCCTATGGATGGCTTTAATATGAATCCTTTTGTAAGACAATCTGTCTTCCTTTGTATTTTAGCAGTGAGCTCTAGGCAGTGCACCTAAATGCAAGTGCATTCCCCATATTTCATTTTCATTATACTTTTAATAGGGTATAATTTTGTGGACTAACCTCCATCGTGGTTTTTCCCCTAATAGGGTTTCCATGTAAAAAATATTGGTGTTATGTATGTTACTGATGTGTTGATAATCTTTTCTTTCATACTTAATGATCAAATCTAAGTATAAAGTTGATAAGTCAAATGAGTTTTGAACTTTTGGGACAACTGATTCACCCCACCTCTTAGTTGTATGCCCTTGCTTTTCCAACAACTTATGCCCTAATTACCTAATAATACAACAATACAGACCAACATAAGGTCTTTTTGAATAAAAATTAGAAAGGAATTTTGAATTATTTTGAATTTGGAGCCAAGTGGGACTCATTTTCCACCCATGGCGAATGGGTCCCACTCTAGGCTTGTAGGTGGATTTTAGGAATTAAGTTACATTTAATATTGATTGTCGAGTTTACATTCAAAAATACACTTAAATATGATTTATAAGTGCATAAAGGGGTCAAATAAAGCATAAGAATGGTGTAAATAGTGATAAGAAGCCTAGAAAAGCATGAAATATCGTTACAAGACTTTACAAAACTTTAAAATAGGACTTGATAAGGGATAAAAAGGTGATTTTTAGATGAATTATAATGATAAGAGTCTAGAAAAGGGTAGAAATGTGTTACAACAATTCACAATACCTTCACAAGACATCATAATTTGAATATTTAGGAGCTAATGTGAATGTTTAAGTTAAATTACAACATTAAATCAAAGTAAAATAGGTCAAGAATCATAAGAGAAAGACCTAAATAACCATGAAAATTTCAATGAACCATTTTTCTATGGTACAGCAAGAAAACTAACTGCACCCAAAACAAAAATATTTTCTATGTATCGAAGACTACAAGCAACAATTTCTCTAAAGAAGCTTTCTCTAAATTATTCAAATGCAACAATGGTAGAGGTACCATCTTCTGGTCGACAGGCTGAATTTTCATCTATGGAAAGGAATCATTTATGAATGCATCAGTGCTAGAAGAGTGGATTTTTTCTCATACTAAAACCATACTGGTAGGTGACCCCATTAAGAAGGAAGTGATTATGGATTTTGAAGATAGTATTTTTGACCCAAAGTTGTATTTGAATCCTAAAAGCCTTAGGTAAGGGGAAATGCAGAGAATGGTCATCCATGGGGGAACTGAAGTCTTTGCATCATGGCTCTAGTATTTCCATTTACATCAATTCATGTTGCCCACCATACAACCATGTCCAAAACTAATGGATGCATGTGCAAAGAGGCTATATAAAGAAATAGGGGTTATAAATGATAATAGGTTAAGGGTTGTAATCAGCTCAGTGGCCATTCAAGATATTCTATGCATCCCTATAAACTAGAGTGCTAAAAAATTGAAGCACACAACAATGGAGGATTTTTGGGAGACCAGAACCATGCAATCATAATTTTAAGTAGATGAAATAGATGAGAGGCTAGAAGGAAATAAACTCACCTTCCCTCTAGTATGCAAAAAGTTCAAATCTGGTGTACAAGTCATTTTTGTAATGTTAGCTTGTATTTACAATTTGAGGATGATGAAAAGGTTTACACATTCTAGATGGGATTGTATTTCATGCTCAAGAGGGATAAAAGCCATAAGTATTTTGATTTTACTAATGTAGTGGCCGAAAATATGCTATATCAATTAAGAAATTATGGTACTATTTTTAAATTTAGGTATTCGTCTTTTCTAGCCCATTTTATTTTGCATCAGAACCATGAATTTTTGGGAAGGAAATTGTTTCTCTTTAGGTTTAATGTAAATGGGTTCTACCAACCAGTTTCAGTATGGACCCATGTTCTTTCCAAGACATGGGATTACTATTCATTTGTGGATTATTTCTTGTGTCCAATACTATTATATTTTTCGCCACATCCCTCAGGTCATTTTTCCCTCGAAGCCTTAGAATGGATGGAAAACAACCAAACCCTAGTGGACTATTTTCATGGAACTGAATTTTCCTTCATCAAGTTCCATGGTTTTATTGAGGAGCCTTTTAGGCTCCCTAAGTTTGTAATAGATAGTACTTTCACTTTGGAGGCATGTTGTCATGTAGCTATTGCTTACAAATCCTATGGAAATGGGAGACACAAGAAAGCACTTTACTCAATTCCCCTTACCATTGCTAATAGTTAGGTAATGCTTGTGAAAAGGGAGGAGTGAGATGTGCTTACTATCAAATTGGCTCACTTAGGCCTAGTCCTCATTTGTGATGCATGGAGTTAAAATCTAGTAAGGAATCTACTGACTATAAAACATGAAAGGTTGGAGTACTTTGAATCAATAATGAACCCAACTGAGGAGAATTTGGAGGTCTACATCAATTTATCCTTCATACCATTCAACCAGCCACCATGGCTCGAGTTCTATGTTTGAGTGGAAGAATTCTAATAGAGCATCCAGATGGGAAAGTCTCTCTATGCACAATTGAAAAATAAGGGTAGACTTCTAGAGGTTCTGACAAGAAATCAAGAACCTCAGTGCCATGTATGGAGATGTCAAGCTACATGATGATAATTTTGACCAAATCTATGATGTCGAAGCTAGAACTGATGACAATAATCTTGAGTCCAATCAAGAGATTGGACTGGAGGAAGCAACACTCTACACCTCCCAGCCTCAGGAACTTGACACATGAAAAGTAAAAGGGAAGGGGTTGAAAGAAAATGGCCCACAGATCACATCTCCCACTAGTGTCCCACCAAATAAAAAGAGGACCCTTAGGTCCCCAAAGAGCTCTGCCACAACTACAAGAGCCCAAGCTTCAATGGGATGAACCACCAAGGAATCTAAATCAGTTAGTTCAACCCCTATGAAGAAAAGATGAGTCCAAGGCTTAGGTGGATCAAGTTCATTGAGTAGAGAAGAAGAAGAGGAAGAGTCCACTCTGCTAGGATATTTGGCTTTGATAGCCTAGGTAAGCCGTGCACCCACCTTTCTTCTATTGTATCTTTATTTGTTCCTTCCCTTTCATCTATTGAAAATAATCCTCTATTTTTAGGTTCCAAGGTCCTCATTTTCAACACACCCTCAACCATATTCAACAATGAACCCCATGAATAGACCATGTGCATTAAGAGAGCATCATCCACATTGGTTGTGCAATTGATTCCTTAATCACCCTATCAAGGACACCCATTGAAAACATTGAAGCATACATGCTACCAATTTCACCAAACCCATCTGGTACTATGCAAATTCCTCTTTTTCCACCCACTTCCCCTTTTAATCCAATAGGTGCCTCCCCTTCTCAATCCACATATTGCATCATGCATTTTTCCATGATAACATTTCCCTTCACCTCTCCACAACCTTAGATGGTCGAAGCCTCTTTTTCCATCACCTACTTTATTCTTCCTCTTGGTGCTTCAATTTCTACACAGAGTATTAACACCCCACAGAGTCTTCAAATTCACTTGGACATAATGAAGTAGGCCTACCAAGCGAGAAAATAGAAGCTATAGATAAAGGCAATGGAAAAAATAGCTACTCAAAAAATTAAGGCTTGTTTTGATGAAGAGAAAAATGCTCTACCAATCACTTCTATGAGGCCACTAACATCCAAGATAGAGGGAGAAATTCATTTCAAATATTATGACATCAAGGAACTAGGCCTCAATTTAAAGGAGACTCTCTTGCATGACAAGGTGGTGTTGGCCAAGGCAACTCAAAAGGTGGTCTACAAGAACTATGAGAAGCTTGAAAAAAAGTTGAAGAATTACGAGGTAGATTTGGAAAATGTAAAAGCCACGGTGGATAGGCTATAGGCTGAGAAGAAAGGAAAGGATTTGGAAATGACCCACTTTAGGAAGTTGTAGGGTCAGTAAGGGGAAGCAACCAAGTTGCTTGAAGTAGCCAATAATGAGTAGGATCAGCTTTGTCCTAAGGTAGAGAAATTGAAAGGTGAGATCATTGTTGAATGTGAGACAAATGTAGAGTATCAACACAAACATAAGAAGATGGAAACTAATGTAGCTATGGAAAATGCTATATCTAATGAGATGCAAAAGATATTAAGTGAGATAGATCATGAAAAGGAGAATATGTAGAAGGAATTGGACAACATTTGATCCCAAGCCTTTGATGACCTTTAGAAGGCACAAGCAAAAAAAGGGTGAAAAAAGAAAAAAAATATATTGAGTCAATTTTGTAGACTCGTGATGAAGAGATTGGGAAGCTACACTCTAAGCTGACAAATTCCTTGCAAGAGAAGAGTAAATTGGATCATGGCACAAGGAACTGATTAGGAACTGATCATGGCACAAGGATCTAGAATTCAAGAACTGATTCTTTCCCAATTTCAGCAGGAACTGATCATGGCACAAGGATCTAGAATTATTTTCATATTGAAAAAACTAATATTTTCTCATTAGGAAATAATCATAGTTGTAGTTGCAACCCTCAAGCCAGCCTTATAGTTTCTAAGGGATGATCAAGAATTAAATGATAAAGTTGGCCTGGAAGTTGACCAAATCCTCCACATATATGCCCCCTGAGCTTAAGAATCAAAGATCTTGGTTACAAAATTGTCTAAAGCGACTGAGGAAACCCTAAGGTATGTTAGGATACCTGATTGACAAGAAACTGTGAGGAAAGAAAATGAATTCATCATCTATCACAGGATCACATCAAACAATAAAAACTTCCAGGCAACGTTGAGTAAGAAGGTTGGAAAGCTCATGGAAGAGTTCAATTTTTTTCTCTAGACAAGATTACTCACCCTTTCTCATCAGATGGAGGATTTTTAATAATCAAGAAGATCATGGATGCAATCAGGCCCAAAACATGGGCCTCTACAGATCAATGGGATTTAAGCTCATCATCCACTATTGAGGATATTAAGAAGGAAATCCTTCCCCTTTCTCGACTATACTACTACATTAGAGCTATCTCATCAAGGTTTGGAGGAGTTTCTTTTAAATAAGTCCTTGAGATGGATCAAGCATACAAGGTTTTACGCACCCTCATCAGACCCACTGATGAGATTGGGAGACCCAAAATCCCACTTTCCTCAAACTCCAGGAATTTCTAGAGGTCTAGGTTCATGCCTATGCAAGAAAAGGCCCCCTATGAGTCACCAGAACTCTAAAGGAATTTTTTTCCTTTGAACACATCTTTTTTGGTTTTTGGCCCTTGCTTCCTTTCCACTTCGAGATGGATCCATTCCTAAAGGATGAATACTACTTTCATATAAAGGAACGGAATGCTCGTTGTGGTGGCTATGTGGATTTATATATATCATTTTCCTTTTAGGCGTAAACTAGGACACGTGTTAGCTTGGTGAGGATTTTCTTTAAAACTTCCCTCACAAAGTCTTAAATCTCACTTACTTGAAATGTCATCTATTTTCATCAAGAATTTTGTATCTTATATGGAAAGATCTTTTTGGGTGGATTTCCTTGGGAAGTGTTACAAATTTCTTACTTTTGAGGTGAAACCTTCAAGTTAGCGTCATCAATATCCATAGGTGATCAATCAGATTTTTCTAGGCTGTGTTAAAATCTGATTGTCTTCTAATAGAAATCTTCGCTAAAAAATCTTAAACAATTAATGAAGCAATTGAGACTTAATGAACGAATATTGTTGTGATCTAATCAATATCTAGGATTGGATTGTGAGCTATTAGATTCAATCATCTAGAAATTTCTTCTTCTAGGTTGTCTATGTGGTGTCTTCTTCTTTTGCCTATAAATAGGGGTTTGCAATAGTGAGTAAAGAGTTCTAAAGTTTTCTTCGAAAAACCTTTTTGAAGAATCTAGATATTGTTTTAGGGAGTTCTATTTTCTCAGAAGTAGGAGAGTCTTTACAAAATACTTCTTATTCTCTTTGGCATGTTATATTCAATTTAGACTATCACTGGATTGGCATTCGACCTCTATTTTTCAGTTTGTATATCATAAAATTCTGATCTATTTGGGAGAAATCTTTGAGATTGTGCATTTTCATGGCCTTTATCAAGTTTCTTTTTAATATTTCATTCATATTGAAAACATTGCATTAAAATTTTTGCATTGAAAGTTTAGGTAACTAATTTACATGTTGTTAGCTTCTATGTTATATGTTATCTTTAAGAAATTGGATTATGTCCATGATACTCTTTCATTTTCTATAAAAGGTGTGCCATTTTCATATTATGTTGTAAGGGAGGAAGGATTATGTAAAAGTCTAAATATTCCAATTAATCTTTATGGTTTTTCTTATTTCTAATTGGACCTTAATGGATGCTTCCCATAGGGAGATTTGAAAGACTATATTGTGCTTTATCTAGCCTTTCTTTCTCATTCTCTTCCCAAAATGAAGGGTCTCTGGAATTCTATGTCCATCTTATTAGTTATAAGGAATACATAAGGTTTGAAATGTTGTAAAAGCTTTGGCGCATCACCATATTTGTGTTTTATTTACATTTATTTCTACCCCTATTCCCCCAAACACAAAGAAAAGCCAACTTTCTTTAAAAATCTCAGAGGTCATTTAGTGAGACACAAATTGGTCCTGCACTCACGAAATTTCCCATTAGGCTATTTGGAGAGGCAAAAGCTTTAATGATCAATAATAATAAAACCTCGTAATGAACTCAAATCAAATGAAAGAATGATGAATGAACAATATGTAATGTTGCAACTCACCAAACCCTAGGAATAGAGTGTTGCAAAAATGTATGAAGTGGCTCCAATGGATGTAGATCTTGAATCTTGCTTGAATGTAATATATCTTTACTTGAATACTTTCTTGAATCATAAAACCCTACATCACAAATGTTAGCTCAAAAATAAATATGATGCATGATGACTTTGACATGATGCTTGATACTTGAATAATGCTCCAAAATACTTGATAATCAACTCCTGAATTCTCTTGAATGCTCTTGTAAACTATAATTTTCTATTAGGAATGATCTCATGAAAGTATTAGGTCACTTGATTTCTTGCTAGGTGAAAAATGAATGAAATAGTCTTGTATTTATACTTGTTTATGCCAAATTCCTAGAAATTGCAACACTTCAAGCCAACATCAGATCTAGGAGAATAAAATATCCCTAAGAATTTGAATTTAATTTAATTTTAAGCCACACGGAAATCATACACTAGAAGTGGCATATGAGTCCCACTAGGCTAGGCTATGAGACACATTTTTCAAGAAATGCTTAGATTCATGTGAAATCCAGATCGACGCCCCAAAACTTAGGTGATACCCATACACCCAAGGTGGTGTATAAGTCCCATATCACTAAATCTAGGCCATAAAATAAAAAGAGACATGAATTATGATTGGATGTTGGTTTATGTCAAGATTATCCTTAGAAAGATGCATTAATTAAGGCTTGTGGATGAAAAATAAGGCCAAATAAAGCATAAAGAAGCCCCATTCATTAATGAAACCCTATATTAGTGTGAATTTTTGGAACAACACTTTACAACACCCAAAATAATGTACCATTAATTCCATTTAGTTTATTGTTACCTAATTTCACTAGTAGCTCAATTAGGTGGAGTTTTTATGGTTTTAGAAGTTTAAGGTACATTTTATTTATGTTATATTGTATTCCAAGTGCATAAATTTTTTTAGAAAGATTACATTATCAAATTGTAGATTGCATTCATACAAATGGATACAAAAAAGAAGAAAGATTGTACAAATCTTTACAAGAAAAGTAATCTTTATTCACAATGTAAAAGTATAAGGTCTCACACAAGCCATGAGACTAACTATTTTAAAATAGAAGAAAGAAAAAAATATACATTTATAGATATTAAAGAAAATGAATGCACATAAAAGGAAGTACTAGCCATTGCTTGAATTATCGGTCTCAGTGGAGTTTTGCTATATCTTCGGTCCTGTGCTTGTCTTGTGTCCAGTTGCCTTGGCCTTGTTGCTCCTAGTTTCTTGCTTCTAGAAGAGAAAATTATGTTAGAACAATGAAAGGTCTTAAATCCTAATCTGCACATACCTCTATAAACATACAATGTGATATTCAAGTGCACTAAAACAATTAGCATCATCAAAATGATGAAGAAACACAGGAAAATAAAACATATATGCCATATACACAATTTTTTCTAACTTGTTTGCTTCATGTGTAGATATAGGAAAATAAATGTTGTTGTTTTAATTTATCTAGTTACAACACATGGGATAAATGTGGCTCCCCCAATGGTTGATCCCAGCATGCTTCTTTGTTATGTTTTACAGAAGCATTGAAAGGTAATTCATCTTTTATGTTTTACTCAAACAAGTGTACATCATTTATGGGAATGAATTTTATTCACTATCTTGGATGACATATTCTTGCTCAAGGAAATCATAAACGATGTTTGCAATAATATGTATAAAAACAGACTGCATAAATGCATTAATGTGTTATTTCATGAAGGAAAAATATGAATATAACTTGTAGTTAGTTTATGATATTGAGGAAGCCTTGAAGAGTAGTCTCATAAATAGCCAAAGGAGAACGTAATCTTTCTCCTATTGATAAATGGGGTTTATAGTGAGGGAGTAGATTGTAAAATATTAAGCAATGTAGAGCAAAGTCTTCCTATAAGATATAATCACAATCATGAAGAGACAGTCCAATAAAGAAATACATACTAGAATTTTTAAAGTAATATGCACAACGAAAATGTTGAGATAGTTTCCATATAAAAGAGGTAGTCTTGTGACAACAAGACACAATGTTTTGGGTATATGCATGATCATCATGGAAAAAACAGGGCCTTAAGTGGTGAAAAATTCAAAAAAATTAGAGTTAGGCAACTTGATGTAAAAATTTGAATAAGTTATTTATATTATTTCAAAAATATGTAAGAATAGAATCTATAGAAAAATGAATGTAGTTTCTAAACTACTAGGTTTATTTTAAAAAATCTATTTGGTGAAAATTTGAAAATTCAATGTAGTAGTACTTAAATTTTAGGGAAAAATAAGTAGGTATCTGTCTAACCACCCTAACCACAATGAAATTATAATATTTTAGACCTAAGTAGGCGACTCATGTCGATGTGATGCATATTTTTTGTAATTTTTTTCCAAGTAAATAAATAATTATGAATTTTTTATTACAAATTTTAAAATATAAAACTCCTATGGAGCCACTTAACTTGGTCAAAACTTCATTAAATTCTTTTTAAAAAAAGTTCTATGGTATGCAATAGAATGTGACACATATTTTGGATTCAAAAAATGTGATACTATTTGAAAGCTATAGATGTTTTTCAATCGACCTATCAATCAAGACTTTAGTCATAATTCAAATAGAAAATGAATAATTATTATTTATTAAATTCAAAGTAAAGCATAATTTATATTAGTGGAAAGTTGAGAATCTCCTTTAAAAAACCTTTTTGTTTCATCAATTTTGGGTAAAAAAAGTTGTTAGCCACATACCCTACACATACCCATTATATCACCACTTTTGGGTCCATTGTGATCCTGCATATACCCTTTTGTTTTCAAGATAACATTTGAATTCACTCATGGAAATCAAGTTTTCCTTCTTATGGGTTTTTAATATCTGAATTGGTATCTCTACATTTGCATGCGGTTGTGGTTATGAAAACAATCATAAAATCTAGAAAATGCAATGAAGGCACAGGTTTCGAATAACACAAAATGGATAAAAGAAAAATAACTCAACATATAAAACGAGATTTCAAACTATAGGAATGAAAAAATATCTTCAGCCAATGGAACCCTTGTGATTTTTGTACCTGGAAAACCATAAAACATGAATGGAAGATATGGTTTTAGATAAACTCCATACAAATTTTCATGACCAACATGAAAATGTGGCCGTAGCTATGGCTCATCAGAAAAATGGAGTCTACAGGCTATAACAACTAATGATAAAAATAGGTTCTTCAATTATCTACCAAAGACATGTGTGGCCATGCCAATTGAAAGGTGAGATCTTTTTATACTTTTCAGAAGTGTAAGTGAACAATATAAATGTAAATTCGCAGCCAGGGTTATTAAGTATGGAGACCCAGAAAAGCTTAAGGGATTGGGCCACTGAGTTCGAAATGAACTCATATTTTTCTACAAAACAATACAATGGATCTTCCAGAAAAGACAAAAGAAGAGAATTTTCAACTAAGGGTTTGATGTAGGTTTCGACTTGCATAACAATAATAACATCAAACCCCAAAATGTATGGAAGTCATGCCTGGATAGAAGATAAACAGAGGATGCTTTCTAGTTTTTGCAAAGAATATTCATGGTCATAGCCCAGGAGCCGAACCTTGACAAAAATAAATAAATAAAAGCTTTAAAATGGAAGATATATGTGGAAATGTATGAAATAAATACAAAGAATGAACTTTTTAATATTGGAATGGCCCCACTTTGAGCTCTTATTTCTCTAGAAGTTAAGTGGGAAAGTGTTTTAGAATACTTACTCATGAAATCTCCAAAGTCAAACTTCCATAAACCTCCATTAAGTTTCATAAATTTCAATAGTGGTGGCATGGATAGCAAATAAAATAGAGTTTTCAAAAAAAGATATTTAGAATGGGTAAGAAAATATAAGATGTTGCGGCCTATGAGGCCTAAAAGTCACAAACATAAAGGTTTCCATTCAGATTTATTTTCAAAAACAAGTTACCAATGATTACCTAAAAGGAAATCAACAGTAACTATAAACAAGATGCATCTATAACTACAAAATTTTCCATGAAAGCTTTTCCACAAAGCTTCTCAACAAACCTTGGTGGAATTTTTGCTTCTTCCATCTAAGCTTCACAAGAGAATGAAATATTTTGTTTTGCCTTACATCATTGTTTTTAGGGTTTTTACCCTATCTCAATATGTGGTCAATGAGAAAACTTGGCATTTTTTTCTTTGTTTTATGAAATACATGAAGTCAAATACATATTAAGGGCTAAGACTTGTGTTTTATGCCTTAGGGTGGGTTTGATTTTACTTAAATATGCCATGTTATATCTTTGAAATTTTTTAATTGTCTTTTTGACCTCCTTGTGACTAATTCAAGGATTTTATGATTATTTTTGCATTCCTTATGTAAAGTTTTTAAATTAAGAGATAGTTTATAAGTCACTTAATTTAAAATACTATTTTCAATGCAAATTAAAACATTTAAGAGTATTTCAAATGCATGATGATAAGAGAGGAGGATAGAGATGTGCTTTCATTTGTGCCATGCCAAGTATCTAGGGAAGTTGAGAATCATTTTGCAACATATGGAGGAGATTTAGGAGTTTTTGAAAGAATCTTGGAGCATATTTTACTTTCTTTTATGATGGAATTAGTCAAATTTGACCTTTTCATCATATTGAAGCCTTTTGGAGTATATCTAGAAGCTAGATTTTAGACTTTTCATAGGCATTCGACGATAGTTTTCTATTTTGTTTTATTGAACCACTTTGTGTTGTTTACTTAATCACTTTTGTAACTCATTTGAAAGTTAGTTCAGATTATGTAGTTGGAGACTTAGTGACTATGTAGTCCTTTGATACATATTTTGGCATATTTTGTAACACATGAGATATTGAATACAAAGATTACCTTACTCATTTTTGGTAATGAATTCATTTCCTATTTTTTCTTACAACTTTATGTATGTTAAATGATTGATCAAGTCGTATGTGACGTTATTTTGATTTCTTTACAACTTTGTCTCATACGTTATACCTTTTCTGTAATTAGTATGTTTTATATAGGTTATTGATTGTGTCTATTAAATGCAAACTTCTTGCTAACTATGAGGTTTATCTTCCTTTTATGAGTCATAGTATTTGACCTTTCAACGAAATATTTATGTATAAGCAGGATATAATAGGTTGTGCAAAATTGATTTTGATCAATTTTGAGCCAAGTGTAGAGTTCTAAGTTTCATTGTCTCCCTTTCAGTTTGGTGTATTACTTTATATGTTTTCAGTTTTAGTCATATTTAATTTATCCTTCTCTCTTTCCTTGAGAATTCAGTAGTTTTAGGTGATATACAAGCTAGGAACTGGCCTCATCCAAATATTCACTCCAATCATTCTAGTTTATCCACAGCCTAGTAGGAGTGTTTCCATGTTTCTCTAGAAAGCTAAGTTATGAAACTTAGCAAGGTTGCATTTCTAAGAGATAACATTTACAAGGGCCCAAGACCTAATGTGAATGTGTTTAACATAATAAATTTAACAAGGAGGGACCAAAAAAATGAAAAAATATAGAGGAGTACAATTTTCGTCATTACATCTAGCCCTCACTTTAGTGAGAGAAGAAACTTTCTTCAAACTCACACTACAGTAGATAAATTCACATCAAGATGGGTCCAAGTGCACCAATTCTAGTTATATAGGATGACAATGATCAAGAGGAATGATGAAGCCCCTAGGATCAAGACCCTATGGAAAACCAACATAGGAACAAAAGAACACACATGAAAATGATATCAAGAGAAATAACAAGGGATGAGCATGCACTACCAAAGACAAAAATGAAAATAAAAATAGAAAACAAAAAATGGGATCAAGCTTCGACCATTTGTCCATCGTGATGTGGGTTAGATCTAAGTTGTTTTTCCAAAAAATGTGCAACAAAAATTCAAGCTATTTGTTGGGTGAGTATCCAAAAGGTGAGTATTAAGGGTTTGTTTTAGCACTACAACAACTCAAAAAAAATACATGTATCCTATCTCTCTTGAAAGGTAAATTTCTATTAGTAAGCCTCAAGAAATAACCCCAAGGTCTCTAATGTTAGGTCTTGACAATGCAACAAACAACTTAGTGAAAATGTGATTTGTTGGTAATCAAAGGGCCTTACAAATCAAATGTTGGAAGATTCAAACTCATCAATTGTAGCAATATGGTGATGCTTTATAAATACTATTCTAACAATGATTTTTAAAGAAATATAAAAAGAGGAGGTTTTAGAGAGATATACTAATCTAAAACCTAAGATCCCTTATGAAAATAGAAGAGCATTCAAGGTTGACCAATCTTCCAAAACCAATCCTTGCTTAACCAAGATTAAATCTACAATATCACAAGAACAGTGCAATCTCCAAAGGTATTAAATATTTTTAGATTGTAAATATCCATTTACCCCAAAACATGAAGTGCATAAACATTCACAATTGAACTTGAGTGCAACAAAGACTAAGCCTAGGCTAACTTTACACAACAACTTACAATCAACAAATCGCTAAAAGTATGGACAAAATATTCCTCAACACCTTAAGAACTTTATCATAAACACAAATGAATTGCAACTAGCTCTATGATTAATCATGAAATCACTTACTCAAAAATATCTTATAAAATATTTAAGACATAAGAACCATGCACAGATGAAATAACACAAGGAAGAACACCAAAATATAATGTCTTCAATTGCATTCATTCACCAAAATTTGCAACAATTCAAGTATCTCTTGTCCAATAGTATCAGTAACAACCCTTCAAATTAGGAAGAGGCCTCAATATATAGAGAATCACTCAACACATTGACCTAGGAGAGAAATTAAAATATGTTTTACATGAGCTTGAACAAATAGGTCGGCCATAGTAGTTTTAATTACCCTAAATTAATTTAGTAATAAAATATTACAAAGTCAGCCTTGAAAGGAATTTTACAATTTATAAAAGGTCTTGGCACAAAAATCTAGATACAACTGATTTGTAACCTCAACAATCCTGATGTGGTATGTACATTGATCGATGAAACTAATCCATGTCATCCTCTTTGTCTGTTTCTCCTTCTCTAGAAAGTTCTCCAATCCTTGGAAGCACACTATCAAGGTTGGCCTCATATGGAACTAGGATGAACTTTATTCTAAATTTAATTGTCTTTAACTCTTCTCCATATTTCACCAAAGTCCTTTCCCAACCTGTTTGTAACCCTTGATATCTATCCAAGTTACAGATATGAATACTTATTTTGCATCTTCAAGTTGATATTTTGCCACAAGTCCATCCTCAACTAGAGAATAAAATTCATGCCACCATTTTTATACCTAATCCACATTTAAATTCTTCTTTCTAAATTTTTTCCTCCCTGTAACAATTTCCAAAAATGCAATACAACTATCAAATATTTCTTTAACCTTACTTTGGATCTTTGAGGTTTTCTTAAGTTCCTTCATCATGAGTTCTCTCTTGAAATTTAATGTCTCTATCCATTCCATTGGATTTTTTACATTTTATGTTGTGAGAGCATTCTCTCTGATCAACACAACTCTTGGAATTTCCATTACCTTCATTAACTCAACAATAGTTGCATCATCTTCCATTTAACACATCGAGGTGATTTCAAACATATCCTCAAAATATGAATCCCTCCCATATGTATGCAGCACTTTTTCTATCATTTCATCCCCCTTTTGACTTACACTTCCAATCCATTAGTTGAGTAATATGTAATGATGTTCTCATCTTCTAAATCTCTAAAACAACATCGTTAGACAATAACCTTTCTAAAAATGGGGTACCTTCACTCGCCTATGTTTGAAAAGGATTAACTAAATGCTATACATATCCTTGCACCTATTTCAATTGTTATTGTAGCTTTTCTTTTGCATTTGTTTCATTATCTTTCCTCTTAATAATAACTTGCATAGATTCCTATAAATATTCCTTCTCCTGTTCCTTTGTAGATGGGCCTAGATTGATGGTTTCCATCTTGTAGTCAAATGGCTTCACATCGTCTATGTGCTTGTCACTTACAAGAGTATAAATATGGAGAACTCTATTGTTAGCTTCATCCATTGTTATTCTATAGATTATCCTTTCCTTCTTTCTCTCCTTTGATTTACCCAAACTAGCTAGAAACTTACCCCAATTTGGAGTCTCTTCTTCCACAATGATTGGCTTGGGATTCAATCTTTCTTTCAAACAATCAAGGGAATTTGATTGTTCCATCTCTATATTGTATTGAGAAGCATTTTTCTCATGTTGATCCTTGGATAGATGATCCTCAATGTCCTCTATATTTTTATTAGTATCATCTGAATATTGTTGTCTCTCATCTTTATTTTTAGTATCTAACACATGAGAATGTTCCTTCTTAGGAGATTGAGAAGGAATTTCCTCAATTCTTTCTAGTTATGCATCTTTACTTTGTACCTCTCGGACCATTTGTTCCAATTTCCTTTTGAAATCACTCAACTCTCCACTATTTGGTGTTGGTACATCTTCATCTTCTTCTTCTCGTTCAGGGTTTCTAGAGACATTTTCTTTCTCATTTACAACCTCTTCATCAACTTGTACATTTTGAATAGGAGATGGAGTCCAGGAGTATTATTTCCTATAACTTATCTCTTTGCACTTTTAGTTTCATCAATAGATGTCCTTCCAAGACTCTCCTCATGATCATTTACCACATCTCCAACATTTTTTGTAGTAGGAGGGATTTTCTACTTATGAGAGTTTCTTGTAACATATACTTGTGGCTTCTCTCCAAAACTCTCTATATCAAATACTTTAGCTTGATTTGTGTCCTCTTCACCAACCTTTTCCTTCTTTGACTTGGCCATTTTTTTCCTTTAATAGACTTATTTTCTTAGAGGGTCGAGCCTTTGCACTTCCTTTGTAAACAATTTCTTTTGTTGGATTTCTTCTTTTTGTAGTAGGTTGTCTCTTGGGCTCTTTTCCTTTACCTTGACTCCTAGTTCTTCTTTTGATCACAAATTGTGCTTCTTCTGTATCTTCCTCTTCACGAGGCTCAGCAGTGTCATCTTGTGTGTTCTAAGTTTTCTATTCTAAATCAAAGTCCAAGTCTCCCAAAAGATCAAATGTGAACTTAGTACCTATAGCCTCTAACTCCAATACCTTGTGTTTTACCCACTACTTGGAATACCTCAACATCGAAGGATTAATTTGATCCAAATCAACAATTTTATCCTCTGACTAATTGATGGTAGGAAGTGGTCTATCTTGATATTGCATGTAAACATGATACTAAATAGGATCCTCCTCATCATCTACCTAATCAGGGAGATTGTCTGCTCTATGAAGTCTAATCATTTTCAAGTAAAGCCTTGAACATTTTCTCTTAATAGCCTCAAATTCATCCCTACAATTTTCCCAATAGTCTTTAATAAGCTCTTTAAGTCTATAATGCATGTTTTCCATCTTTTTTTCAACTCCATAGGGATCAAAGTTGTCTCTATCAAAATGAGAATAAAATGTAAGTGATCCATCTATTTCTCTAAACGATGTGCACTCTATATAGAATGACATGCTTCCAAGCTACCAATTCTCAAGGGAAAGTTAGCACTAAACCCATTTTTATGCATATTATTCAAAATGTCATCAAATGCATCCAACTGCTTGGTCAAGTCCAATAATATGAGATTATCAATAGGGTACTTGGGAAGCCTAAATGTAACATGTGGGGATTCATGTACCCTGATATAAGTAAATCTTGTGAATTGAATGAACCAAAATACATATTTCTTGATAAGATCCATTCCTTCTATTGAAATTCTCACATGGAGAGCATCTTGTAGAGTTCTTGTAATATACATTAAAAAGCATCATTGACCCTCCTATAATTGGAAGTATTAAACTATAACTAAGGGTAAATGTCATACACCCTATCTTGGCCTATTATCCCTTTGCAACTCAGACCCTTATACTTGAAGGCCCTGGCCAACATATACACAATATATGATGTCATGGTAAACTTCTTAGTCTCTTGTATACTTCTCAACTACAAGTCCAAATTATCACTAATAGTGCCCGCCTAGTGGTAATGAATTCCTTTCTTGATCTGGAAGATGACATAGAACAACCAACTCTCGAAGATAAAAGCATTTTCCAATCCATTACTAAGGAGAGTAATCATGTCATTATACTCCAACTTAAAGTCACTCCTATGTAATTGTTTAGGCATCTTAGAATAATGTGACTTTGGCTTCCCCATCTAATTGGTATTCATTATCTCCAAATCCTGAGCTAGATCATCATCATAGAACTGTTGTGCTATCTTCAAGTTTACTTTTACTAGCTTCTAATGTGATCCAATTTTGAAGGCCTCAACTATGGATTCTTCAGTCAAATTGGCTAGTACTCTCCCCAAAGGTCCAAAATGACTCTTCTATCTGAGTCATAGTGTTTTGCACACTCCATGATTAATTTTGAACACTGCACTAAAGTTTGGAATCTAACAGCCTATGCCAAACCTATCTATACCAATATCTATCGCAAGGGAGTGGGTGAATTATAGTGCATTATTTTCCTAAAGTCTTCATAATATACATGGCCCATAGTAGTGTCTCCAACCTTTCCCTGTGTTCTTATGATCTTTGTTTATGGCTTTGTTCTCTTGAAGTCATACTTCATTCTTTCAACTCTAGTAAGTTCCTCCTTAATTAGCTTAGGTGATTTTTCCTTAGAATCCTTCCCTTTGTTGGATTTTTCCTACATCTAATTAAAAGACCATAATTACTAAAATTTCAACCCAATTACATCATTAGAGTAATCATGAAAGTACATATGCAATATACAATTGATCTCAAATCATCACAAAATAATTAAAATAAAATTGTAAACCCTTTAAAATCAATCATTAAACAACTTTAGGTTTTTCCATTCTTCATGGATTTTGGCTATGAATGAACTTCAGGGAATCTTCCCCTTCATGGATTCCATGAAAGGCTAGACCTTCAGGCATTCCACACTTAAGAAAATTTCATGAATCAAAGGAAACTTAGTCAAATTTCACTTATCAATCATTCTTGATATCAAAAAACTCACCTCACATTAATCCTAAGCTCAATCTCAAAGATATATCATGCATCTCATAACTTTGAGGATTTCAAGCCATCACAGGTTTAGGTAATTCGGGGCCTCACAAATTCTACAAAAAAAATGAGGTTTGGGAAATCTGTGTTCACATGGATTCCACAAAGAACACAACTCTTGGGTTTTCCACTTCAGGATGAATTCAATGAAGGTTTATGATTTCATGGATTTCACAATGCTAAAGATTTTGTGAGTGTATCCTAAACCTCTAACTTGATTCTTGATTTCATTGAGATCATTGTCCTCACAAGCTACAATTCATCTTGAATTCAAACAATAAATTTTATAGCTCAAACTTAATTTCAAATCAGAACTTAATCAAGTCAATGATCGATCATTAAGCATAAAATCCCAAATTTACACACTAGGGTTTGCACATGAGAAAAATTAACTACATGAATTCAAATGCACTCCATAATTTAAGATGCATAAACATGAATGTGGCACCAAAGGTTAAAATGTGAAACCTCAACCCACTGTGATATATGCATCAATGCTCTAATTTTCATCCTAAAAGATGAATGTGCACAAAAAGAATTCCCTAGTTTAAGACACATAAACATGAATGTGGCACCAAAGGTTAAAATGAAAAACCTCAACCCACTAAAATATATGCATCAATGCCTTAATTTTCAACCTGAAAGATGAAGGTACGCAAGATCTTAGCTCTCAAAATAAAAAAATGAACAAAATTCAAGGCCAAAATTGACATTGCAATGATAATATTTAAGCTAGAGTGAAACCTTTGTGAAATTGATAGCATGCAAATGATCCCCAAAGTGAAAAATCAAATGAAATACTTCAACGCAACTTGTAATATTAAACATACATCATTGAATTTTTAACATAAAACAAGAATTCCAAATCACAATAAATTTCTAGAAGATTTAAAACCCTACCTTATGAAGCAAGAAGTTGATAATGCCAATATGAATGTTCCTAGAAACCCTAGTTGAAAATATACAAAATTCCCTTAGTGCCAATGCTTAAACTCTCATTTTCAAAATGCAAGAATGCTCAAGTGTTCCCCAAAATGAAACACTTAAAATGAATAATGCAAGTAAAAAATCCTATAAATCACACTCAAAATCAGCATTAATGGCCAAAGTAACTTGATTATCGGACCTATAAATGCATTGACAAGACCTTTTTTAAAGATTAGGGAAACAAGCTTATGACAGATTCAGGGAATCTGTTGGGAGGCAGATTTAGCAAAGACAACAAATCTCAAGGAATTCGTTGGGAGAAAGATTTAGCAAATGTCCAAATTTTTGGCTAATCTGCATAGCTACGAATTTAGAGAGCTATTCTCCCTCAAGAAAATTCGGGACCAAGGGAAATCTGTGAGACTTTCCCAAACTTTCCCAATTCAATTCCAAAATGAAATTTTCACAAAACCACCAATTTAAAGGCATCACCCAAGGTTCAAATGCTGAAAAATAAAATACCTAAAGTGCAAATAAAGCATTTAAACTTAATCAAGTGAAGCAAATTAAAATTCTAAGGAACATATCCCTTAAGGGGAAAAGGTGAAACCTAAAGAAAAAATAGGAAAGCAAAAGAAAAATAGAGGGTCCCTACCTCTGGTGGGGCATGTGTGTGAAAACAACACAACAATGAGACACATATGCAAGCAGTCAGTATGCGCTCACACAAACAAGTGAGTGGCTATGGGAAAGTCATGCCTCAGTTCAACTTCCCTTCTAACTAGACCAAAGTTATACCTCCTAGTAACTTTGATAAGGTTCCACACAACAATTAACTTAGAGCTTCATGAGGCAAGAAAAACTTTGTATGCTTGATGTACTCGTGAAAAATTAGGATGACACCATAAGCATGCAAAGTGTGTTATTCAAGGTGGCCATATAACTAAAATTGTAAATGCAAAAATAGTGTAAGGAATATTCGAAGGAGTCTTGCTTAGTTCATGTAAGGTCTTAACTTAGAGAACATTGTGCCTAATGTGTCCAAGAGAGGACCAATCAAAGAATAAAAGATTCACAACTTAGGGGATGTAGTGTATCACATCAAGCCACTAAGAAGAATATAATATGCTAAGATAGATCATGCTCTAGAAGAAAATCACACCCAATGTCACCACAAAGCAAAAGATGCATCATATCAAGTAAGAAGACTACACCATGAAACATGAACAATACGAAAGAATAGTGCCAATGTATTCCTCCACTTTAAAGAAATTGCTAAACACCATGTTGTGATCAATTACTTTAAAGTAGCGAATGATAAATGCTAACAATAAATGGGACATGAGAGCTTATTTGGAAATCCCTATGCCAATTCATATGTTTCCAAATGAAGCTATGTCATGAAAAAGAAAGAATAGAGTTGCCCAAAAAATTAAACTCCAAACACACGAGGGATCCATGGATTTGGGGTCAATATGTTCTTGCTACAATACTTTTAGAGAGCTCAAAAATATCATCATTCCCCAAATACTCATAGAACAAGAAGAATGACACAACTTAGAGAGAAAAAAAATTTAAAACATTTTGGGTCAAAATAGAAGATACATTAATTTCTCAACGCCTTACATCATCCCAAAAGGAAAACAAAAGACAAAGAAAAGATAAAGGAAAAGCTTTTGGGTCAACACGGAAGAGACATGAATGTCTCAACACCTTGTGTCATCCCAAAAATGAAAACACAAGAAAAATATTTATAAAAATTTGTACGACATAGGGAGGAATAAAGGTACAAATAGAGGAATGTCACAAAGAGAGAGAGAGAGAGAGAGTGATACATCGAACAGTATGGGTGATCAAATTACACACATACAATCACATAAAGAAAAATGAAAAAGAAATAATTTGCAAAATACTGGTAAGGCACATGCGATTCAACCTCTAGTAGGTCATCTACATCCCAATCATGTTCCTCATATGCGAAAGGTGGGAAACTAGCCAAAGGGTAAAAAACAAGTGTCAAACTAGGGTTATTACCAAGTTCAACACTCTCCTTAGGAGAATTGTCATGTAAGCTCATAGAAGAGGAAAAAAATGTATTCAATTCATTATGAACTTCTTCATCAATCTTAGCAACTTCATCATCATCATCTAAGTTAATCACAATGGGGGGTCAAATGATAATGTCCAAGTAAGGCTTAACTCTTGTTGCAGGTGTAGTATAGTATCTTTTTGTTTCAACGAAGGGGGTGACTCATTGTGCATTGCTTCAATCAAGTTTGGATCTTTATTTTCTTGGTTGTTATCTTCATTTAACCTTCAAGAAATATCACATCTACGCCTATGGGTATGTGTAGGATCATGATGGGCCAAAAAGTGGCAATATGATGGGTATGTGGCTGACGACTATTTTTTTACCCAAATTTGATGAAACAAAAAGGGTTTTTAAAGGAGATTCTCAGCTTTCCACCGATATAAATTATGCTTTACTTTGAATTTAATAAGTAATTATTATTCATTTTCTATTCAAATTACGACTAAAGTCTTGATTGATAGGCTGATTGAAAAACATCTATAGCTTTTAAACGATATCACATTTTTTGAATCCAAAACATGCATCATATTCTATGTTTCACATACTATAGGATTAAAAAAAGAAAAATTGAATTTCATGAAGTTTTGACCAAGTTAAGGTGGTCAGACATATGAGTTTTTATATTTTTTAAAAAGTTGTAATAAAAAATTCATAATTAATTATTTACTTAGAAAAAATTAAAATAAAATATGCATCACATCGAGGCATGAGTCCTCTACTTATATCTAAAATATTATAAAAAATATTATCATTTTATTGTGGTTAGGGTGGTCGGATAGACACCTACTTATTTTTCCAAATTTAAAGTACCACTCCATTAAAATTTCAAATTTTTCACCAAATAGATTTTTTTTTAAAACATATCTAGTAGTTTATAACTACATTCAATTTGCTACAGATTCTATTCTTACATATTTTTGAAATAATATAGATAACTTATTCAAATTTTTACATCAAGTTTCCTAACTTTGATTTTTCTGAATTTTTTACCACTTAAGGGCTTGTTTTTTCCATGATGATCTTGCACATACCCCTACGCTCTCTTTAATTTTTGTTTCTTTTTGTATGACTTTCAAGTTTCATTTGTGTAGGAGCGGGTCTATCAACCATAGGTTTATTTTCTTCCCTAATGGGTGGAACAGAAGGAACCATGGGAGGTTGTTCAACCACTTTCTCTTTAACTTTGTAAACTTGTTTTATCCTAGGAGGTATGATGAGATTGTTTTCATTATGTCTTGGTATTTTGTGGGAACTAGGCAAATGATCTATCTTAATTTGTTCTTGTTTGTTTGGCATGTCTTTTGGTTCAATCATAGTTTCATCAAAGATGGTAGGCTCACTCATAGGTAGGATTTGAAAAAGAATTCTTCTAGAGGTTTAATAGGTTCTATAGGCTTGGGTCAAAATAAATCTAATGAAAATTTTCTAGGGGAAAACAAAGGGTTAAAGCCACTATGATGCACAGTAAAGATTTCATTGTCAAAGGGAAACTTTAAGCATTTATGCATGATTGATGGGATGGCTTCCATCCAGTGTAGCCATGGGTGACCAAGCTTCACACGAAACTGGTCTAATGTCGAGATGATGGAGAATGAGACATCTAAACTTTTGTTCCTATTTAGAAAGGATGGGTGATCGATCCCATCATAGGGGAAGTGAAACCACTATGATTCTTTAGCCATAATTTTAGTTTATCATATGTTTCTTGATAAATTTAATGCACAAGTAAGAATTCCTTGGTGATTATATTCTCTCCAAAGATAGGATCAATCAATATCCCATTAGTAGGCTTATCATAGATTCGACCGGCTATGTAAAGAGGATCATTGAGTGCATTTCCAATGATATTTTTAGATCAAAAACCAATGTCGAGAGTATTTTTAGTTCAATGCTTACGAGGTTGAGTTTTGATCAACCCAATCAAACCTTTTCCAATAGTATACAATAGCACTAGTTTCCATAGGATCTTTTCAATAATATCTATTTTATCATCATCTGTGTCAAAATTTATCACATCATTCTTTGTAATTTCATTAGCTTTGACAAATGAAATATTATGTTTAGGCATAGGATTGGTAAAGATTTGTATGTTTTGGTTGGGAGGAGCAACATACTTATTTCCTTGATCATTAACACCTTTGATTGAAAGACAACTAGAATCAATGAGGTCTTGCACAAATGTTTAAGATGCTTGTAATTTTTTGTATCATGTCCATTTTTTCGGTCATAATGGCAATAAGCATTTGATCTAAAACTAGAATGTAAAGGCTTATTAGGATTGGGAGTTTTAACAGGAGGCAAGGTAATCATTTTTTATTCTAAAAGTTGTGACATTGTGTTATGAAGGGTATTAGGTAATAAGTAAATTGGCTAGTCGGATCCCCAAATGTGAAAAGAGTTGTTTTCCTTATAGTAGCTACTTGGGCATCAGCATGTTGAGGTGTTTATTGAGGGGGATTAAGTTGAAGGAATCCTTATTCTATTTTCTAGAAGGTTGGTAATTTTTTTTTTTTGTAGACTTGGAATTCTCAAGTCAGCTAGAGTCGAGTTTTGCATCACAACTACAAACCAAGTTTTGATAATCATGGATGGAAGTACATAAGTGCATGAAGGAGGGGAATTTCATCATGGTAAGCTTATCTTGTAGCTTAGTTTAAAAATTATCTATGAACATCCTTTGAAGGTGAGGTTCAATAAATTTTACATCGATTTTGGAATAAAGTGATTGGTAACATGAGATAAAGTAAGTAATATTTTCATATTATTTTTTCTTACATCTTATCAAATCAGCCAAGGTCATCCTAGGGGTCGTGTGCACTTGAAAATGGTTTATAAAGGCCTAATAAATTTATTTGAATGAATGAATTGAGTTGTTCAGTAGCAAGGAGAACCATTCTAAGGTGGTATCCTTCAAAGATCTAGGGAAAATCTTAGCTAAGATTTTATCCACAGCTCTATACCTTGTGGCATTGGTGTTATAAATATCTTCAAGTACAAGGGATTTATTTTGACATAATATTTAGGTGGAACATTTTGATTTTGGTTTATGGTAGAAACTTGTTTTTGAATGGATGAAATAGTTTGCAAATTTTGGTTTATGAGAAGATCATTGCTTGCATTTTGAGATGGAGGTGAATAGGTTGGAGGTGTAATTGTGTTCAATGGAAAAGTGAATGGAATTCTTATAGGAGGTAAAGTGGTAGGAGATATGTTGTGTGATTCCACTAAGGTACTAGGGATGCTAGCAGAAATACCCTAGGAAGGATTCACATTACTCATAGGTTGCATCGTTGTTGTAACTTGAGGATTGATATAGGTAGGAATAGTGGCAATTGTTGTCAAAGGATGAATTTTAAATTTTCCTTGGCATTGGATATTGTGTGAAGGCGGAGTACAACTAGTAAGTTTACCAAAAATTTCAACTAGATTACGCACAAGTTCAACTCCTTTAGTTTCAATCATGCAGTGTATGTTATCAGTGGTAGGGATAGTGGTGGTTGAAATGTTTTTATTACTTGTTTAGTTTTGTAGGTTTCCTAAGTCTTCATGGATTTGGATTATGCTTTCCAATAGAATACTAGCAACCCTTGTTTCAACATTTGTCACACTACATGAATGCAAAGAGTTGTTAAGGGTATCATACATACCTAGTGAACTAGTGTCGACACTAGTAGTGAAACAACTAGGCAAGCCAATAGTACCATAGAAAAAAGGAAACTTGCTTGATTTCAAGAATAATTGATGATAAATTGGACTTAATAAGGCCTTGATTTGGTGTTGTGAGGTGTTTTTCACATCCACACTAGGTCTTGGACCCTTTCAAATACATTTAATGATGTCTTGTAAAGGTGTTGTAAAATAATTTCATGCTTTTCTAGATGTAATGAACCCATCTTCCCTTATTTCAACATTATAAATGTATTTAATTACATTATCACATCAATTTAGAAGGATTTTCAACTAAATTTAACTTTAATCTAGTGTTGCAATTTGTCTTACACATTCACATTGGATGTTGTGTCTTTCTAGGCTAAGTGGACCTTGTTTTAGTGTTGAAAAGTGTATTTAATCACACTTTCACATTGAATTTTGTGTCTCAAGCCATAATTGACCTTTACATCATCATTAACAAACCCCTATTTCCCTATATTGTGCATCTCAAGGCATAATTTGATGAAATACTCAACAAAGTCACCATATAAACTTGATTTCCTCATTCCCCAACGATCCAACTGAAAAATGGACCCAACTAGGACTAATTCACCACCTATGTTGAATGAGTCCCTACCAAGTGGAACTGATTCATCCAAGGTGGAAAATGAGTCCCTTTTGTGCCATTTATGACTTTTGAGTAGGAAAAAAGAGGTTTTAAGTTTATTTTTTCTTCATGGCGGCCTTGGGGATCCAATTAACGAGAAAATTAGGATAATCTCCTATAAAATCAAGTCTCTAAACCCTAATTTGCATCTCCTAAATCATTCACACATCTCTCATCATTCATTCATCATCTATCTTCTCTATCAATTCAAGCAAGTTAGGGTTTCATCATTACAATTCATCAAGATAGCTTCCTAAGACATTTAAGGAAAAATTATTCATGTTTTGCTACAAACATTCAAGATCAATCATTATGGAAAGGTAATTACTCCATTATTGCATACTTCAGTGCATTCTTTTCTCATTTTAGTTTAATTACCTACAAAGGGGCTTGACCAAGGCAAACCCCCATGTCCTAACATCCAACATTTCTCTTACTCTTCTTGTGTGCTTACAAATTTAGGCATCTTCGAGGCTTAGAAATAATTGAAGATTGAATTATAAATTTGTTCAAGTCATATCTTCATTGGATAAAGAAAAATATCAGCAAAAAGTCACTTTTAGGCTCAAATTAATGGTTTCATAACCGAACACCTGAAGAAGCAAAAAGTTTAGACTTAAGGCTTTTTTTTCCACTCTTAAATCTTCAAAAATTTGAAAGAGTACTCATTCACCATGGGTGGTGAATGAGTCCCACTTCTAGGCCTCATTTTAGTTTTCTACATTTTTAGATACCCATTTGTGTGAAACGGACTCCAAAACAACTTCCCAAATCTAGGACTAATTCTCCTAGAGTAGTGAATGAGTCCCACTAAGCCTAAAAATCAGGATCAACATCATTTCAAAGGTCATTTCTAGTCTCCATCAACATCTGAGGTGCACACTTTCAGTTTCAACCATTTCTATTGTAATTTGCATTCATTTCTAGGTGTTTTCCAACAATTTGCATTTCAATAGTTTTCACTTAATAATCAATAGATTTTATCAATTATTTGCATTTAATTTATCTCATCTAGGTACATTCCATTCATATTTCCATTATACTTGCATTAGTTTGAGTGAACCACCTAGATTTCATGTGGGGTCTATCTCTCTCCTTTAGGTGAAAAACACTAATTGAGCAAGAGAGTCATAGCATCCTACACCCTAAAATCTATGGTTCATTTTGGTAAAAAACATCAATTTAAGGTAGTCATTTTTGCAATCATTCCAATTACAAGTCTCATTCTATTTGAAAATGCTCACATTTCTAAAAATTTGCATCACATGGATGAAAGTACTTTCCACTTTTGCATATACAATGTTTCTATTCATAAAACATGGTGCTTTTTATTCTTTCTTATTCATTATGTACATTCTTCAAATCTTGCATATATTGGATAAAAATGTTTTGCATCTTTGTACATACATTTTTTATATGTTTGAAACATTGCATGAAATGGTTGCAAGTGCTTTTTATTTTTGTTCAAACAATGCTACTATCTTACATAACTAGAAAAATTATGAAACATTCCCTGTCTTATCCCTCTAAGAGTGTTTTTGTGATAGATAATACAACCTTGGACATTCCTAACACTCATATTTTTTCTTTTCCTAATATCTCTCATATTGGAAAAAAGGATATTTTGGTGATAGAAGAACCAATTAATGATAATTTTGAGAATCCAAGTTGTTTCTCTCCTCTTACCTCTTTTTTGTGTATAATACATTAATAAACAATATAACACAACTATAGGTAAACATGAAACTAACATTTTTTCTTCTCCTAGTATCCCTCCTTGTTGTGAAGATGATACTTTGAAATTAGAAAACCTCTTTTGTGAAGGTCATGAGAATCTTCGGTGATCCCACGATAGTGTTTTACAATTTTTGGCCAAACTGGACACTGAAATAATTTTTTTTAACTAAATCTTCACTTTCGGGCACCTATAGCAGCTAAACTGTGACAAATTTGAAGATGATGCAAACTAGAGTTTCCTGACATTTTGTCTATAGATTCTAAATATACTTTTTTCAAAAATTTTGGAATCAAATTGCACTTCCTTTTCCATCTCCCTTGAAAACTAGTTTTTTTCAAAAACATTTTTAAAAAGTGGCGCTCACCGTATAACGTATAATTTTTTTTCTATGAAGGATAAAATTCTATTTTTTTCAAATTTAGATTCATAACTCTAATATCTAGTACTTCCACTTGGTTAGTTTTTTATTGATTTTTTTTTTAATCAAGTTTTGAAGTCAAACCAATTATAATTCAGACATAGTGCAACCGTATAACGTGTAACTTTTTTTGTATGGATTGAAATTCAATTTTTTTTCTTTGTTGGATCACGGACTTCAATATCGGGCACACTCATATATATATATATATATATATATATATATATATATATATATATATATATTGATAATCTACTATTTTCCACATGTGCAAACAAAGATCTTGATTTTCGCTGAAAACCTACATTCACAAGAAATAAAAAATATATAATAATAAAAATTAAATTTATTTAAAATTATACTTTTTGGGAAGCTTATAATAAGGACTACATACTTACAAAAAATAAATTTTAAATGAATTCATTTGATCCTCAAAAGGTAAATCAAAAGTGGTTTTTTATCAGCATTTTGATAGGTGTAAAGGAGACTCCATTATAGGTATGGTTTAAAACTAGCAGGGTTCTATCCAATGGGGTTTGATTTAAGGTAGTTTGATCAAACCCTCTTCAATTGGAATGTTTTAAATGGAAATTTTTAAGGCTTAAATCATTATATTTTCTAAAAATATGTGATTTCAACAAAAATTAGATCCTCCCAAAAATTGTAAACCAGCTTTGTGGGATCACCCTTAGTTTTCCCCCTTCCCCTAAAGAAACCCTTGTTGAGGATGAAAATTCAACCCTTGATCATTCCCCTACTTGTGGTCAAGTAATTTTAGAAGAACCAATCCTTGAGTTTCAAGAACATTTGGTTTTTTGTTCTCCTAAAAACCCTCCTCCTAGGGAGGATATCATAATGCAAGACAAGGATAACTCTCACTCGCTAAGGAATGTTAACATTTTTGAACCTCAAGTCATTCTTTACCCTCCTTCACATAGACCTCAAACTCACAACATACCTGAATTAATCCACTACCCAACTAAGAACAATGTTTCATAGAAACTGAGTTGTAATACCCTTTCTCATACATATAATACTCACAATAATCCATAGCCACCGCAACCAACCACAACATAGTCCCTTGTCTAACCCTATCATCACTAATCCTATCTTACTAGGACCTCCTAGTGGTAAGTAGTACAATATTTTCAAAAAACTAAAGAATACTCCTACTAAGATACCACTATGGGACCTCATTCTAGTCTCCCCTCATTATCACAACATGATTCAAAATGCTTTACAACAAGTTCCTGTCCCTTCTAACATGCAAAAAAGTGATCTAGCAACCATTATTCAAGCCATAAATGATGACATTATTCTCCACCAAAGTGAGTTCCCTCATTTGGATGTGCAAAACCAAAATGAAGCTTTAATGATCATCACTCAATACAAATGAAAAGGGATTAAGAGAACTCTTGTAGATACCTAATCCACTCTTAATGTGTGTGGAGTGAACCTTCTTGATAGACTAGGTGTTGATAAATCCAACATTTGACTTGATCCTTTATCCATCTAGGGATTTGACAATGTAAGAAAAGAATAGCTTGGTGTGATCAATTTACCTATTACAGTTGGAGTGGCCACATTGAAAACATCAATCCATGTTATGGCTGATGATCTTGCATATAACCTTCTCTTAGGTAGACTATGGATTCATGCAATGAATGGAGTGCCTTCTACTATTCATCACAAAATGAAATACATCTACAACAATAAAGTGTAGACACTTGACACTAACCCTCATCCAAACAGTGGTTTAAACATTGAGAAAAACAAAGAGAATCCCTTGAACACATTAACACCAACCACACAAGTGGGCCGCATCCAACATCTTGAACCAATCACGAATCTCTTAGAAGATGGTCGGGGTTCCTTATATTTTGAACATGAATTCATGGGGGAGTACAAGATCATACACAATGACTCTAGAAAGAGAAAATAAACTATAATTTTTTCAATGCAAAACTCAAAAAACCCTTCACAAGCATCCACCTCAACAACTTTAGAACAACAAACATCAAGTTACACAACAACCTTTGATGAACTTAATCATGAACAACTACCAACTCCAAAAGCAATGAAGAATCTTTATGGAAAATTTTATGAACTCATGAAAAAACTTGGATATAGTGGAAAAGGATGTGGTGCTCGAGAACAAGTTATCTGCAACCCTATAGAGCCTAACACACAACAAACGACTCATGGTCTTGGTTATTTTCCTTTGATCGAGATAAACAAGCCATCCCTTAACATCAATACTCTCACAAACTATCCTTCTAGAACAACCTTAACAATAGTACATCTTGAGTTGATCAACACTATTGGTCTTCATCTTTCTCCTAAACCAAAACATACAAGGAACTCTTCACTTAACATCAATGTCATCTCACACAACACTAAAGATTTGCATTCGATAGATTTTACCTCCTCCTGTAATAGTGAGAATGAAATATTTCACACTAAATAACCTTGCATAGGTATGACATCCTATCCTAAGGAAGACGTCTATTTGCTACCAATAATAAAAATTACTTCTCCCATTGATCAAGAGGGTATCTTGTTGAGACTCCTCCAAGATCACTTGATATTTCTCCCTCCACGAACTCAAAAGAAATGCTATTACAAGACTTCATTTTGTTCCTATCATAGAGTTCATGGTCATTCCACCAATGAATGTAAGGCTCTGAGTAGTAAAATTTGACATCTTAAGGAGTTTGTTATGCTTCTCTCTATGGGGGCAACTAATTCCTCTAATTGATACCAATTTTCACTCTACCATTCATTTCATCAATCATTTCAGCTCACCTTTGTCCTACACTAAGTGGGGGCAAGGGGTTTAGTAGCATTTTCCTCATATGTCACTTTTTTTTGCCTCTTATGGCTAGTCATTAACCTCTCATGAACATATAAGAGCAAGCTTGGGACGTGGACGGTGTACCTTAAGTTGGCTCACACATGACATACTACCTATTTCATGATGTAGCTAATAGGAACCATATGACTTGGGAATAAGCTCTCATGTCTTCTTCTACTTTAAAGAAATTTCTCATAGTACTAGCGTTCACAACTTCTTTAAAGTGGGGGCATACATCACCACTCACATTTCATTGTGTGCTTTTCTTTTTCTTGTGATCTCTTCTCTTGGAAGCATTAGGTACAATGTTGCACTGGATGAGACATTGCACTTGTCCTCTCTTAGAAACAAGAAGAGACCATTTGCACTTTTCCTCTCTTGGAAGCATTGGGTGTAATGTTCCCTAAGATGAGACAATGCATGAATTAAGAAAAATCCCTTTGAACATTCCTTACACCATTCTTCATTAACAATGTTTATGAGTGTCAAGCATACAAAGTTTTGCTTACCTCATAGAGCTCGAAAATCATTTTCATTGTGGCACCTTATTAAAGTTATCAAGAGGTATAAATTTGGTATGGTTGAGTGAGAAGCCCATTCTGAGGCATGAATTTTCCCCATAGCCACCTTGTGGATTTCAAACCCTAAGGAAAACCAGAATTTTTGTGGCCCCAGAGTGAGTATACTTAGGACTTCCCACTCAACAGACAACCAATAATTTCATCGCCTAAGAGTGAGTATGCATTTTTTGACAAAAAAGCCTAGATTTGATCCACAATGTGTTGGACAAATGGCCAAAGCTTGATCCACCTCATTTTCATTTCCCTTCCTTCTACTTCTTTCCATTGCATGTTTACGTATCTTATTTCATTGCAAATCATTCACCTTGTCTATGTCCTCTTGTGCTTATGTTGGATTGACTTAGGATCTTAGATATTGGGGGCTTGTGCAACCACCTTTGATCTTTTTCATCCTTTTTCACCCTCATTGGTAAGATTGGACCCTTCTTGAATGTCTACTTTAGTGTGAGTTTGAAGCAAGTTCATCCTCTCACTAAAGTGGGGGCTAAATGTACCATAGAAAAAAGGAAACTTGCTTGATTTGGGGAATACCTGATGATAAAATGGACTTAATAAGGCCTTGATTTGGTGTTTTGAGGTGTTTTTCACATCCACACTAGGTCTTGGACCCTTTCAAATGCATTTAATAATGTCATGTAAAGGTGTTATAAAGTGTTTTAAAAGACTTTCACACATTTCTAGACTTAATGAACCCATCTTCTCTTAGTTCAACATTATAAAATGTATTTAATTACATTATCACATCAATAAAGAATGATTTTCAACTAAATTTAACTTTAATCTAGTGTTGTAATATGTCTTACACATTCACAATGGATGTTGTGTCTTTCTAGGCTAAGTGGACCTCATTTTAGTGTTGCAAAGTGTATTTAATCACACTTTCACATTGATTTTTGTGTCCTAAGCCCTAATTGACCTTTACATCATTATTAATAGGCCCCTATTACCCCATATTGTGCATCTCAAGGAATAATTTGATGAAATACCTGACAAAGACACCATATAAACTTGATTTCCTCATTCCCCAACAACCCAGATGGCAAATGGGCCCCACTATGATTAATTTTCCATCTATGGAAAATGAGTCCTTGCCAAGTGGGACTAATTCACCCAAGGTGGAGAATGATTCCCGTTTGGGACATTTTTGACTTTTCAACGACAAATATTAGGTTTTAAGTTTAATTTTTCTTCATTTCAACCTTGGGGATCTAATTAATGGGAAAATTAGGAGAATTTCCTATAAAATAAAGTCTTTAAACCTTGATTTACATCTCTTAACTAATTCACACATCTCTCATAATTCATTCATCATCTATCTTCTCCATCAAGTCAAGCAAGTTAGGGTTTCATCATTACAAGTCATCAAGATAGCTTCTTAAGACATGCAAGGCAAGAATCTTCATGTTTTGTTGTAGAAATTCAAGATCAATCATTATGGTAAGGTAATTACTCCATTATTGCATGCTTCATTACATTATTTTCTCATTTTAGTTTAATTTCCTACAAAGGGGTTTGACCAAGGCAAACCCCCATGCCCTAACATCCAACATTTTTTTCTCTTCTTGTGTGCTTGCATATTTAGGAATCTTAGAGGCTTATAAATAATTGAAGATTGCATTGCAAAGTTGTTCAAGTCACCTCTTCATTGGATAAAGTAAAATATTAGCAAAAAGTCACTTTTATGCCCGAATTTGACAGTTTCAGAACTGAACACCTGAAGAAACAAAACATGTAGATAGAAGGATCCTCTTTCTGCTTTTAAATCTTTAGAAATTCAAAAGTGGACTCATTTTCCATAGGTGGAAAATGAGTCCCACTTCTAGGCCTGATTTTATTTTTCTACATTTTTAGATACCCATTTGTTTGAAACGGGCTCCAAAATAGTTTCCCAGATTTGGGACTAATTCACTTAGAATGGAAAATGAGTCCTACCAAGCCTAAAAATCAAGATCAATAGTATTTCAGAGGTCATTTCTAGTCTCCATCAAGATCTCAAGTGCACACTTTAGTTTCATCCATTTATGTTGCATTTTATTCATTTCTAGGTGTTTTTGCATTACATAAGGTGTTTTCCAACAATTTGCATTTCAATAGTTTTTACTTAATAATCAATAGATTTTATCAGTTATTTTCATTTAATTTATCTCATCTAGGCACATTTCATTCATATTTCCATTATACTTGAATTAGTTTGAGTGAACCACCTAGATTTTGTGTGGGGTTTATCTCTCTCCTTTACGTGAAAAACCCTAATTGACCAAGAGAGTCATAGCATCCTACACCCTAAAATCTATGGTTCACCAAGATCCACAATGATGGTGTTATCACAGGATGAAATGAGTCTCAAACTTTGTCTCGCTATAGTATTAACAATAGGACACCAAGTAGAAAAGCTCATATAAGGTACAATCAATGAAATGCAAGATGTAATGAACAAAAGATAAATGCTATGCTCTAATGTCAATTCAAATGAAATTAAGGTGGATGCAATGAAATGAATGTAATAGAAACTCTACAAACTAAAACAGAAAACTAATAGAAAACTGAAACATGAAAACAATTTTGAATGCTAGAAAATACAATTTAAAATATGAAACGAGACTAAATCCCCCATAGTGGAATATGAGTCCCAATCAATTTTTTTTAGGGTTCTGAACAGTGAATAACAATCAACACAAAATACCCATAAATTAGGAAAAATCTCCTATATTGGGACTAAATTTCTTAGAGGTGCGTATGAATCCTAGTTTAGGGTTCTTGTACCATTTTCAACAAATTTTATGTGAATGTTATGCTTTATATGTTTTGGATGATGTCTAAGATAAGTTAAAATGTAGATTTAAAATGAAATTAAATGATACAAGGTGAAAAAATGCAACCTATATGCACTTTCACTAATGCAAGATTTAGAAAACCTAGAATGCCAATTAACTAATGCAAACCCTAATGCAAAGTCAATGCCAACTAGATCTAGGATGATGATGCACTCCAAATGAAAATTAAGGTGCTCTAAATTCAAGTTCACCAACATATAATTTTGGAAATAGGGTTCCCAACCTTTTAGGAAGATGGAGCACAAGGGGGATGAGACCCTCCTATTTCACGAACATAACACTCAAGGAAATCTTGAGAGATCTCAAGCTAAGGATTAAATGATGGAAAGATATTTGTAATAGGAATATTCTAGGGTATGATAAATAACTAAAGAGGGGTTCACCACCAAGCTAGGACTTTGAAAGACTAATGACATGAAATATTTAATTACAAGACTTAATGATATGCAAGACATCACTAAATGACCTAGAAATGGATGCAAAATATAATAGAAAGTAGAAGCAAAAAAGAGCACCTAAAAACCTATAGCAACTTGATTGAAGATTTGGAATGTTGAAAATGTTGAATTTAATGTCTACTAGGACTCATACACCAATCTAGTAAATTTAATCCCAGATTAGGGTTTCTAGGTAGGAACAGATTTCTAGCAAAGACAAGTCTAAAACTCCTAAAAACTACAAATTTCACTATATTGGGAATCATATGCAAGAAGTGGTGTATCAGTATTGCTTTTACTTTTTTTGAGGATCAAGGTCTAAATATTCTCTTCAACCTCTACTCTATCTTCTCAACTTGATTTTTGTATCTAAAATGTTAAATTCTGCTCTATAGATGTAGGATTCAATGATCTTGTAGATGATGTAGCAACTTGAAAAATTTGAACACTTGACAAATTTCCTCAAATATTTCTCTTCAATGTGTCTACAAATCACACACTAAAGAGAGGGAAATTTTTTTTTTTGTTATTAGAAATTGGTTTTCCTTGGTAAAACACCATTTTGGTAGTCAAACCTTGCAATGAACTCAAATGAAATGAAGGAATGATGAATGAACAATATGTAATGTTGCAACTGACCAAACCCTAGGAATAAAGTGCTGCAAATATGCATGAAATGTCTCTAATGGATGTAGATATTGAATCTTTCTTGAATGTAATAGATATTCACTTGAATACTTGCTTGAATCATAAAACCCTACATCACAAATATGAGCTCAAAAACAAAAATGATGCATGATGACTTTGACATGATGCTTGATACTTGAATGATGCTCCAAAATACTTGATAATCAGCTATTAAATGCTCTTGTAAACACCAATTTTCTATTAGGAATTCTCTCATGAAAGTCTTAGGTCACTTGATTTCTTGCTAGGTGAAAAATGAGTGAAAATAAACTTGTATTTATACTTTTTTTTGCCAAATTTCCTGAAATTACAACACTACAAGCTGACATTAGATCTAGGAGAATAAAATATTGCAAACAATTTGAATTTAATTTAATTTTAAGTCATACAGGACTCATATGCTAGAAGTGGTGTATGAGTCCTATTAAGCTAGGCTATGGGACACATTTTTCAAGAAATGCTTAGATTCATGTGAAATCTAGATTGGGGCCTCAAAACTTAGGTGGGACCCATACACCAAAGGTGAAATATGAGTCACAAATCACTAAATCTAATCCATACAATCTAAAAAGACATGAATTATGTTTGGATGTTGGTTTATGTCGAGATTATCCTTGAAAATATGCATTAATTAAGGCTTGTAGATGCAAAAGAAGGCCAATAAAGCATAAAGAATCCCTATTTATAATAAAACCCTAGATTAGTGTGAAAGTGTGGTACAACACTTTACAATAGCCAAACTAAGGTACCATTAATTCCATTTAGTTTACCAAGATGCAAGACCTAATCTGAATATTTTAAACACACTAAAACACTAGATCAAGGCCACATTAAGCTCAATTTAACAAAAAGGGCCCAAAAAAATGCAAAAATGTAGAGTACATTTTCTGTCATTATAGATGGAAAAACCAATAAAGGAACAAGGAGACACATGCCTATACATTAAACATATATATGCAATAATGACAAGATACTCTATCATACAATGTTAAAGACTAAAAGAAAAGAAAGAAAAAGAAAAAAATGGTGGATCAAGCCTTGACTATCCAACTCGATTTGGATCATGCCTCAATTTTTTTTCCAAAAATTTTTACAAGTGGAACTCATTATCCACTATGCAAACAACAATGCACACTCACATAGGCTAGTGAAATTCGTTGTCCACTAGGTGAGCCCCCAAGGGTGGCAAATGAGAGAATCTTATTAGGCTCCCATACCATACCAAATTTATACCTTTGATAACTTTAATAAGGCACCACATAATATGAACTTCAAGCTTCATAAGGCTTAGCAAGCTAGATTATGCTGAACACTTATGAGCAAACAAGGATCCATAATCAAGAAAAGTGTGTTATGCTTGGTGGCCATGAAAAAGAGTGTAACTTCAAGCTTCACAAGCTTAACAAGTTGCATTATGCTAAACAATTATGAACAAAATGAAAATAGGATAAGCTCAAAGAGGATTTCCTTAGTTCATGTAAGGTCTCCTCTTAGGTAACATCATTCCTAATGTCTCCAAGAGAGGATAAGTCTAGGATAAATTATTCACAACTTAGGGAATGCAATATGTAGCATCACCACTAAGAGGAAGGTTGTATGCCAAGAAAGGTCATGATCTTCTAGGACATCAAATCCAATGACACCACCAAGAAGAAAAAATGTCATGTGAAGTAAGAAGACCAAAAAATGAAACATAATGTAAGATATCCAAAATAATAATGCCAATTTATACGGTCACGTTGTGTCTGAATTGTAATTCGTTTGACTTTGAAACTTGATTAAGGAAAAAATGTTCAATAAAAAACTATCTAACCAAATGGAAGCACTAGATATCAGAGCTACAAATCTAAATTTGAAAGAATTATAATTTTATCCTTCATGGAAAAAAAGTTATGCGTTATACGGTGTGCGTCATTTTTTAAAAATGTTGTTTTCTAAAAAAAAATAGTTCGTGGGAGATGGAAAAAGAAATGCAATTTGATTCCAAAAATTTTGAAAAAAATATTTTTAGAATCTACAGAAAAAAATTTGATGAGACTCTAGTTTGCACCATCTTCAAATTCCTCACAGTTTAGCCGGTATAGGTGCCCGAATGTGAAGATTTAGTTAAAAATAATAATTTCAGTGTCCAGTTTGGCTAAAAATTGTAAACCACTATTATGGGATCACGTGAGAGCCTATTTGGAAAGCCCTATGTTAAGCATATGTTTCCAAATAAAGCTACGTCATGAAAAGGGGTTACCCCAAAATGAAATCCCAAAATTACACATAAGGGAACCTTCAATAGATTTGGCATCAGCATATGTCTTTTTCACAATGATAAATTATAGAGCATTAGAAACATCATCATTCCCCAAATAGCTCATAGAATGAGAAGAATGACACATAGAGAGTGAAAGCAAAGAAAAAGCTTTTGGGTCAACATGGAAGAGACCTAAATGTCTCAATGCCTTGCATTATCCCAAAAAGGAAAACACAAGACAAAAGAAAATATAAATTTTTATGGAATATAGAAGAATGTAGATACAAATAGAGGAATGAACATGAAGACACATCAAATAGAATAATATGAGGGATCACATTACACACATGCAATCACACAAAGAACATGAAAAAGGAAATAAATAAAAGACTAGTAGGGCACATGTGAGTCAACCTATAGTAGGTTGTTCGCATCCCAATCTTGTTCATTGTATGTGGAAGGAAGACAACTAACCAAAGGGGCAACACCAAGTTCCAAACTAGGACAAGGCTATCTAACTCCTTGCCCCCACTAAGTGTGTGATAAGGATGAGTTGAGATAAGTGGTGAGAATGAGCTCCTTGCAATATAGAAAATTATTTGCAATGAATGTAAAGCAAGTAATAGTTATTATTCTATGATCCTAGAACTATCACATGGCAAGGAGAAAAGTTCATGTAATTTCTATCCAATCAATGTAGAAATGTTAGGAAGAGAAAAATCACTCAATATTAGCTTTAATGTATGACACACATCAATAGGATGTATGATAGTTCTATGATATGCACAATAATTCATGTTCTTAGGCTTGTTGCTTCTACTAGGAGGTGGTAGTTTAATCCATCATTGATGAAGAAGTTGTTCCATTTGTCATTCAATTTATGTTTTAGTATGTAGGAATAGCAATTCTTTGACTTTATAAGGTTTTGATTTATTATGTGTTTGAAAATATTGTTGAGGTGGATTCAAAGGAGAAGGACCAAAAATGATCCTATCATCCTTGTGAGGGATTTGTTCATTATGATGGACACTTGTTTCCTTAGACGATGTAGAGGGAGAAGGATCTTGATATCCTAAACCTTTAATATCTTCAATTGGGGATTTTTCTAACAACTTGTGAATCTCATGCTCATTTGTTGTGTCACATCCTTGTTTAGCTAAGATCTTAAATCCTTGGCCATAAGTCTCCTCTAGGTTGATGGGTGTGTTGGTGACTTTGTTAATGTATGATGGATGGGTATGCACTTGATTAGAGAGATTAGGTTCAGTCATGTTTGGAGGTTTCAGCTTGGTTTGTGACTCAATTTTAGGATGCAAAAGAGAAAACATATCTAATGGTGGAATAATAGGTGTTGTTTGTTGCATGAAAGGGTAGAATGATGCATTGTTTTCAAGGTTGTCAAGACAATTATGTATGAAATTGTGTATGCTTTCAGCATCTTCACTTAAGATGTCAAATTCACAAGGACATTCATTAGGGGTTGGTTGAGGATGATTAAGCTCTATTGCATTAGGATCATTACCAATTACACAACTTGAGACATCAACTAAAGATGTTAAGGACCTTGATATATTACCAATACACATGTCCATTATGCAAGAATGAGTTGAAATGTAAAGAGATAATAGATTTTTTAGATTTGATGCAAGATAATTTTTTTATTATGTTATGCAAAAACATGGAAATAATGTCTTTTAGATGCAATTTTGAATTTGTTCTTATGTGTGACGTACATGATAATTTTTTAGAAAATTAAATATGGTCAATAAAAATTTAACAAAAGAAATAATTCAATAAAAAATTACAAAAAATATATGGAAAGCGTGCTTAAGTGAGTTACAAATCTTTTCCCAAAAGGATTTAGAAAAATATGATTAATTAGGTCAAAATATGGATGATGTACACGTGCATGCTATAGTAAAAAAAAGTGACTTTTAAACAGTGGTTTTTAGAAATGCCTATTGAAAATCAGTTTGTATCATCTCAGTATTTAAAAAAATGTACATATTTGAAAACTAAACTTCGAGTACTAAATTTTATGATATGTGACATTTTTCAATATTCCATCTCTAAGTGCTTCAAATTTTAAGGTCAAATGTGACAAATTCTAAAAATTAGGGAAAACACTTCCACTTTTTGGCCAAAAAGTGGACTCAACTTCTTGCCAGTACATAAACAATGCACTAAATTTAATAAATTAAGCTTCATATGAACAATTTCAAATAATATAAATTATGTAAATTGAAACAACAAACTAAATATAGAAAGACTGAAGGAGGAAATAGTGTTTTTAATGCTCAAAAATTTAGAAAATACCCTAATCAAGGACTCATTTTCCCATGGGCGAATGGGTCTCACCTTAGAGTTTTTAAAAATGAATTTGTAGATTTGTGAAATCATTTCTATGGTTTTTAGATTCTAGTTTTAGTTAAGACTTGGTTACATTTTCAGATTTTAAAAAATGGGGTCTAAATGCAAGTACAAAATAATGCTAAATGACAAGCAAGAAGACCTAATTTGAGATGCAATTTTGATTTGATTTTCTATTGTAAATGATTGATGATGCAATGCTATATAAAAACTATGGAAAATTATTAATATTTTTAAATTTTCCAGATTTTAAAGAATTCAAAAAAACAAACCTAAAACCCTACATGAGATGCAAAGTAATGCAAGTTAAGAACCATAAATAAGACGCAAATCAATGTAATGTAATGCAAATTAATACAAAACCTAGATATAGGGTTTGAAATGGACTCCAAAATCATCAAGTTATGATGTTCAAATGTCAAGTTCACACCAAAATGAAGCAATGAAAAATGAGGTTCACCAATCAATGAAAAAAAAGGGTGTTGTGATGAATCTATTTCTCAATATTTCATTATGAAATGAGATCCACACAATTAAATAACTAACAACCCTTAGCTGAATCAACCCAATGAGAGAATCTACAAATTTCGTTATGCTCTTAGGACAAGGGTCAAAGTTAAGCAACACTTTGGGGAGAAAAACTAAAAATATAAAATCAACTCCAAAATACAATCTAGCACTTGAAACAACAATATTAAACTCAATATTAGTATAACCAAAATATAGATTGTAAATCAAAGAAGGGAAGAGATGTGTTTACTAGTCATCAAAAGGTAGTTTGTAAAGGTTGAATTGGACTCATTCACCCATGGGTGAATGGGTATTTTATCAGGGTTTTTCTACAATTTTCAGGAGCCTCTAACATAGATCTGTAGCTTTTGATTTGTCCAGGTTTTAGTGTTGGAAAGTTGGAAATTAGATATGTAGGTTAGATCTATGATTTGACAACTTTGAAAAATTTTGTAACTTTGAAAACTTTTCCAATCTTGTACTTCAAAAGGTCTTCAATCCTTCTTCAACCTAAATCACTCAATAAACCCTTGTATGAAAATTTGATAATGGATATCTTAGAAGTTTTGCAACTTATATGAAATGGTTGAATTAGATGTGGATCGCGAAACTTGAATTGATTCTTTGAACTCTTGAATTGGTAATTGAAACCTACATCCCAATGTTATCTCCAAAAACATGCATAATGCAAGAATACTTTGACATGATTGATAGATCTTGATTGCTCCAATGAATATCTGATATATCTACTCTTGAATGCTCTTGATCATCAACTTTTCTCTTGTAAAATTTCTCTTGAAATCTCTATACCATAGAAAAAAGGACCTCTTGCTTGACATGGGAATAATTCATGATAAATCAGAATTAATGAGGCCTTGATTTAGGTGTTTTGAGGCATTTTATGCATCCACACAAGGTCTTGGACCCTTGCAAATTGAATAACATGCTTTTAATGATGTCTTGTAAAGGTGTTGTAAAGTCTTGTAATGGACTTTCACGCTTTTCTAGACTTAATGAACTAATTTCTCCTTAATTCAACATAACAAAATGTTTTTAATAACATTATCACATCAATTTAGAAGGCTTGTTAATTAAACTTAATGTTAAACTAGTGTTGTAATGTGTCTTGCACATTCACATTGGTTCTTGTTCCTTCCTAGTTTGTGTGGACCCCATTTTAGTGTTGCAAAGTGCATTTAATCACACTTTCACATTCAATTGTATGTTCCAAGCCCTAATTGACCTTTGTATCATAACTAATAGGCCCCTATTAACCCATATTGTGCATCTTGAGGCTGAAATTGATCAAATACCCGACAAGGTTGCAATTTAAACCTTATTTCCTTATCTCATGGCATCCTAGCTGTCAAAATGGATCCTATGGGATCCATTCACTATGCATGGAAAATTACTCCCATCCAGGTGGGACCCATTCACCATGGGTGGCGAATGAGTCTCATTTGACTCATGTTTGACCTTTGAGTAGGAAAAAGTGAAATTTAAGTTTATTATTTCTTCATGTCAGTTTGTGATGAGGTATTAATGAGTAAAATAGGTAAATTTCCTATAAATACAACCTTATAATCCCTAATTTACATCTCTCAACTCATTTTATAACTCACTCATCATTTATCTTCTCAAGCAAGCTAGGGTTTTAACATTACAAGTCATTCAAGATGAATTTCCAGACATTCAAGGGAAGATTCTTCATGTTTTTTTGTAGAATTTCAAGATAAAACATCAAGGTGACATAATAAAATCCATTATTGCATGTTTCATTCATTTCTTTCATCATTTTGGTTTTAACTACCTAAAAGGGGTTTGACCAAGACAAACCCCCATGATCTAACATCCCACATTTCTTCTTCTCTTCTTGTGTGTTTGTAGATTTAGACATCTTGGAAGCTTAGAAATCATTAGGAATCAAGTTTCCATGTTTCTCAAGTCTTCTCCTTGTTCAATAAGTCAAAATATCAACAAAAACTCACTTCTAGGTTCAGAAATTAGAGTTTCGGAAGTGGACACCTATAGAGAATCGAAGTGTAGACCGAGAGCTCCAAATTCCACCTTTGAATATAAAAAAATTCAAAAGTGGACTCATTTTCCATGGGTAGTGAATGAGTTCCAATTCTATGTCAATTTTTAGTTTTCTGCATTTTTAGATACCCTTTTGTCAGAAATAGGTTCCAGCTCAATTTTGCAAAATTGGGACTAATTTTCCTAGAATGGTGAATGAGTCCCACCAGGCCTAAAAATTAGCATTAGCAGCATTTCAAATATCATTTCTAGTCTCCATCCATAATCTAGGTGCACACTTTCAGTTTTTTCAAGTTCTATTATAGTTTGCATTCATTTTTAGGTGTTTATGCAATACACAATGTTTTTTCAAACATAACTTGTTTCTTAGGTTTTTCATCCTTAATCAATCAATTACTTAGCTTAGTTTCATCTAGATCATCTCATTTAGCATTAATAACATCATACACATCTTAATTTGAGTGAACCACCTAGACTTTTGAGTGGGTTTATCTCTCTCCTTTTAGGTGAAACATCCTAAGAGTGCAAGAGTAGTCCATAAATCCTACCCAATAATCTATGGTTCATTTTGGTGAACCTACTTTTTGAATAATTTCTTGAATAATTTGGAGTCATTCATCATCATAGATCTATCTTGCATTAGGGATTGCATGATTTATTTGCATGCTAGGTGTTAAATTTTACATTCATAAAAAAGTGCATTTGGGTTGCATTGTTGGCATCTAAATTCATTTCAATTTTTTGAGATTCTGCATTTTTAAATTAGGTCTGCATCATAGAACTTAGAAAACATCAAAATCACTCCAAAATTTATAAAAATTCTAAAAAAGGTCCATACTAGTACTCATTCACCACCTTGGGCGAATTAGTCCCTTTTCACCCCTAAAACTACCCTTTATAGAACTGAAAACCCTATTTTTCAGTGTTTGTTTGGTGCCTTTACCTACTTCTATCAGTTAGTTAAGTTTTTGTAACATGCATTTCACTAAATCTCACTTAAAATAGCTCATTTCATGCATTTTTTCATTTTACATTTGCATTTTTCATGTTATTTTCTAATTGTAGCATTGTATAAACAAAAAATTAGCTTGCTTAAAAACTGAAAAAATTGCATTTCCTTTTAAGTCATTGCATTGAACTTTCTTTCCTTTTTCATCATAGCATGATTTATTTCAAAAAATGTGGCTTTGATTTTGTTAATAGTGGATTGTATAAGTACAACATTCCCTCTTATGAGTTCACTTTTGATTACCACAATGAGGACTTTAAGAAATGTGATCAAACCATTGGTACAATCCTTAATCTTATGTTTCCCATTGGTGAGAATGGTAGTGTTGATAATCATCATAATCATACTTGTTATTCTCCCGATACCTCTCCTATTAGTGAGGAAGGTATCTTGGTGCAAAAAGTTACAAGCCTTGAGGGTCTTGATTGTCCATCTGGGTATGTGCAGGATCATGATGGGCCAAAAAGTGGCAATATGAAGGGTATGTGGCTGATGGCTATTTTTTTACCAAAAATTGATGAAACGAAAAAGTTTTTTAAAGGATATTCTCATATTTCCATCGATATAAATTATGCTTTACTTTGAATTTAATAAGTAATTATTATTAATTTTCTATTAAAATTATGACTAAAGTCCTGATTGATAGGTTGATTGAAAAACATCTATAGCTTTCAAACAGTATCACATTTTTTGAATCCAAAACATGCATCACATTCTATTTTTTTCATACTATAGGATTAATAAAAGAAAAATTGAATTTCATGAAGTTTTGATCAAGTTAGCGATGGTCAGACATACGATTTTTTTATATTTTTTTAAAAGTTGTAATAAAATTCATAATTAATTATTTACTTGGAAAAAAAATTACAAAAAATATGCATCACATCGAGGCATGGGTCCTCTACTTATATCTAAAATCTAATAAAAAAATATTATCATTTTATTATGGTTAGAATTGGTCAAATGGGCGCCCACTTCTTATTTTCCACTGAAATTTAAGTACCCTTTGAAATTTCAAATTTTCACCAATAAATTTTATTTTTTAAACAAACCTAGTAGTTTAGAAACTGCATTCAATTTGCTACAGATTCTATTCTGACATATTTTTGAAATAATATAGATAACTTATTCAAATTTTTACGTGAAGTTGCCTATGTCTAATTTTTCTAATTTTTTTGCCACTTAAGGGCCTATTTTTTCCATGATGATCTTGCACATACCCATCTCCTCATTCCCCTTTGGAAGATGTTAGACAACAATAACATGATATCATAGACACATTTCTAAATATCACCTTACCAAGTCTCCATGGTCATGACAATCAAACTTGTCCATCTCCTAATATCCCTCCTTGATGTAAAGAGGATAGCTTGATATTAAAAGACATCTCTATTAAGAATCATGAAACCCTTGATCCTCCCTTCCCTCATGCTCCTCCCATTTGGGAAAATCTATTTGAAAACCATAGTGGTCCTTCTCTTGATGTCTCTAACTCAAAATTGGATGCACCTATTACAAGCTCTCCTAGTACGATACATAATATGGTACGAAAGAATGAGACCTTAGAGACAACATACAATCAAATAGAGTTTTCTTCTCCTCTCCCCACTATCAATCATCAAACACATTCAACCATTAATAATTCCCTTAGTTGTGATGAAGTTAGTTTGGATGAATCAAGCCTTAATTGTAAAGAACATGAGGTTTTTTGTTCACCTAAACACTTTCCTTCTAGGGATAATATCATCATACAAGGTAAAGATAACATTGATAATAATATTATGCCCTTGAAAAGAGATGAAGAGCCTATGTTAGACTCTCATTTGGAAAGGTATGTTAATATTATTCAACATTAACTCATCATTTATCCACCTTCACACAAACAAAAAACTCAAAAAAAACTTGAACTTATCCTTTACCCACCTCAAAATAATGTGTTGCAACAACCAAGTTATAATATCATTTCTCATACATATAACACTCAAAGTAAACCACAACTTCCACAACCAACCCCAACACCCTTACCTTTGCCTAATCCTATCCCCTCTATACCTTTCTTACCAAGTCATATTCCTACTGGAAAGGAGTACAATCTCATTGAATAGCTAAAGAATACTCCTGCTAAGATATCATTGTGGGATATTATTCAATCCTCCCCTCACTATCACAACATGATCCAAATAGCTTTAGAACTTCCTTTCCCTTCTAATGTGCAACCAACTAACATAGCAGCCATGATCCAAGGAATAAATGTTGACATTGCTTTCCACCAAAGTGAATTCCCCCCTTCGGAAATGCAAAAACAAAATGAAGCTTTCATGATCATTGCTTGTACAACCAAATAGGGATAAAGTGAACCCTTATTGACAATGGCTCAACTCTTAATGTGTTTAGTGTAAATCTTTTGGATAGCCTTCATGTGGATAAATCAAAAATTCAACCTGAATCTTTATCTATTAAGGGCTTTGACAATGTTTAAAAGATGCTACTTGGTGTGATCTCTTTACCTATTACAGTTGGAGATGTCACATTGAACACCAATCCAGGTTATCCCTCATGATATTTCATATAACCTTCTTCTAGGGAGTCTTTGGATTCATGCTATGAATGGTGTGCCTTCCACTCTTCATCAAAAACTGAAATACATCTACAACCGTGAAGTGTGCACACTCGATGTTGATCATGAGCCTCATAGTGTCTTACAACTTGAGATTCAAAATAAAGAGAACCACTTGAGCACATTAACACCAACCACACAAGTAGAACCTACACAACAAAAGGTCAAACAACAACATAGTGAACACATCACAACACTATTAGAAGATGATTGGCGTTCCTTGGATTTTGAGCATGACTTAATGGGTGAATACAAAATCATCCACAAAGATTCAAATAAGGGAAAATACACACCAATACTATCACCACACAATTCAAACAACCTTTCAAAAGCATCCATCTCAACCACTTTAGACAAAGAAGAAAACTACACAATCACCTTTGTTGGTGCTTATGATCAACCACCACCCAAGACAAAAGCAATGAAGAAGAATTATGGAAAAGGTTATGAACTCATGAAACAACTTTGATATAGTGGAAAAGGATGTGATTCTCATGAACAAGGTATTTGCAACCCTATAGACATTATCACACAACAAACAACTCATGGTCTTGGTTATTGTCCTGTGATAGAAACTTCTAAGCCTTCACTCAATATCATACTCTCTGACAACAATCCTCTAAACCAACTTCAACTGTAAAGCATCTTGCACTAATCAAAACTAGTGGTCTTGAACATCATCCAAACATGCAACACACAACTACACCTTTGCTTAATGTCAATGTCATCTCACAAAATGTTCATGCTTTGAATTCACTAGATTTTATACCCTCCTATAATGGAGAGAATAAAATCTCACTATCTAAAGAGTCTTGTGAAGATATGAAAATAATTGCTAAGAAAGATTTATCTTTGTCACATACCACAAGACCACCTTCTACCATAGATCAAGAGGGTATCTTATCGAGACTCCTCCAAGATCACTTGATCACCCTCCCTCCACAAACTTGAAATAAATGTTATGAAAAGACCTCATTTTGTGCCTATCATAGAGATCATGGTCATTCCACTAATGCACGTAAAGCTTTGAGTCATAAAATCCAACATTTTTCAGGCATTTGGTATGCTTCCCTCTGTGGGGGCACCTAATTACTCTAATTGATATAGATTTTCACTCTCACCTTCATTTCATCAATCGTTTCGGCTCACCTTTGTCCTACACTTAGTGGTGGAAAGGGGTTTAACAAGCCTTTTCCTTTTATGTCACTTGTGGTCACCTCCTTGGGCGAGTTGCTAACCTTTCATGAATACATAAGAGCAAGCTTGGGATGTGGAAAAGATGCCTTAAGTTGGCTCACATATGACATACTACCCTTTTCATAGCGTAGCTTCTAGAAAACATATGACTTGGCATAGGGCTTTCTAAGTAAGCTCTCATGTCCTCTTCTTCTACTTTAAAGCAATTTCTCATATTGCTAGTCTTCATAACTGCTTTAAAGTGGGGGCATACATCACTACTCACATTTCATTATGTGATTTATTTCTTCTTATGATGTGTCCTTTTCTTAGTGAGGTCATTGAGCTTGATTCCCTCCAAGAGCATGATACTTCTTTTGGCACATCCTCACTTGGAAACATTAAGAACAATGTTCCCTAAGATGAGACCTTTCACAAACTAAGAAAAATCCCTTTGAACAATCCTTGCACTATCTTGCATTAACAATGTCTATGAGTGTCAAGCATACAAAGTTTTGCTTACTTCATAGATCTCAAAAATCATTTTCCTTTGTGGCACCTTATTAAAGTTATTAGGAGGTATAACTTTGATATAGTTGAGCGGGAATCCCATTTTGAGGTATGACTTTCCCCATAGCCACCTATGTGTTTGAGTGCATACCAACTAGCGTATGTTTCTCACCTTTGGTATTTCTCACCCCATGGACAATTAGAAGTTTTATGGCCCCAGAGTAAGTATGTTGTGGACTTCTTACCCAGAAGACAGCCAAGAGTTTTGTCACCCCAAAGTGAGTATGCATCTCCTTCTCCAAACAAACAATCCTAGATCTAATCCACAACTAGTTGTACAAACGAAAGAAGATTGATCACCCTTTTCAATTTAATATTCTTTCTTTCCATTGCATGATTATGTATCTTGATGGTTTGACTTAGGATCTTGGATCCTGGGGGCTTGTGCAACCTCCTTAGATTTTTTTCTTTCATTGTCATTTGCATCTGAACACTTAGATCTATCTTAAATGCCTACATTAGTATGAGTTTGAAGCGAGTTCATCCTCTCACTAAAGTGGGAGCTAAATATACAGTACAAAAGGACCTCTTGCTTGACATGGGAATAATTCATGATAAATTAGAATTAATGAGGGCTTGATTCACGTGTTGTGAGGCATTTTATGCATCCACACTAGGCATTGGACCCTTGCAAATTGAATAACATGCTTTTAATGATGTCTTGTAAAGGTGATGTAAAGTATTGTAATGGACTCTCATGCTTTTCTAGACCTAATGAACCCATTTCTCCCTAATTCAACATTATAAAATGTGTTTAATAAAATTATCATATCAATTTAAAAGGCTTTTTAATTAAACTTAAAGTTGAACAAGTGTTGTAATGTGCATTTAATCACACTTTTACATTGAATTATATGTCCCAAACCCTAATTTACCTTTGCATCATCACTAATAGGCCTCTATTAACCCATATTATGCATCATGAGGCTTAAATTGATCAAATACCTGACAAGGTTGCAATTTAAACCTTATTCCCTTATCTCCTGGCATCCTAGCTATCAAAATGGCTCCTTTGGGACCCATTCTCCATACATAGGAAATTCAATCCCATATAGGTGTGACCCATTCACCATGTATAGTGAATGAGTCTCATTTGGATCATTTTTGACCTTTATGTAGGAAAAAAAGTGAAATTTAAGTCTATTATTTCTTCATCTCGGCATGTGATGAGGTATTAATACGTAAAATAGGTAAATTTTCTATAAATACAACCTTCTAAGCCCTAATTTACATCTCTCAACTCATTTTATAACTCATTCATCATTTATCTTCTCAAGCAAGCTAGGGTTTTAACATTGCAAGTCATTCAAGATGAATTTTTTAGACATTCAAGGGAAGATTCTTCATGTTTTGTTGTATACCTTCAAGATCAAACATAAAGGAAAGGTAATCAACTCCATTATTTCATGTTTCATTCCTTTCTTTCATCATTTTTGTTTTACTTAAAATTGGTTTGACCAAGGCAAACCCCCATGCCCTAACATTCAACATTCTTCTTCTCTTCTTGTGTGTTTGTAGATTTAGACATATTGGAAGCTTGGAAATCATTAGGAATCAAGTTTCAAGGTTGCTCAAGTCTTATACTAATTCAACAAGTCCTCAAAATATCAACAAAAACTCACTTCTAGGTTCAGAAATTAGAGTTTCGGAAGTGGACACCTATAGATAATCAAAGTGCAAATCAAGAGCTCTAGATTCCACCTTTGAATTATACAAAAATTCAAAAGTGGAATCATTCATCATGGGTGGTGAATGAGTCCCACTTCGAGGTCAATTTTTAGTTTTCTGCATTTTTAGATACCCTTTTGTTAGAAATAGGTTACAGCTCAGTTTTGCAGAACTGGAATTGATTTTCCCATAATGGTGAATGAGTCCCACCAGGCCTGAAAATTAGCATCAACAAAATTTAAAATATCATTTCCATTCTCCATCCATATTCGAGGTGCAAACTTTCAATTTTGTCAAGTTTTGTTACAGTTTGTATTCATTTCTAGGTGTTTATGCAATACACAATGTGTTTTCAAACATCACTTGTTTCTTAGGTTTTGCATTCATAATAAATCAATTAATTAGCTTAGTTGCATCTAGATCATATCATTTATCCTTAATAACATCATACACATCTTAATTTGAGTGAACCACCTAGACTTTTGAGTGGGGTTTATCTCTCTCCTTTTAGGTGAAACATCCTAAGAGTGCAAGAGTAGTCCATAAATCCTACCCAATAATCTACGGTTCAATATCATACAAGTTCTTTCAAAATTATAGGTAAAAATTAGTGAAATAACCCTGTATTTATAGGTATGTATCCTTAATTTCTTGAAACTCAAATATCACAAGTCAACATTGAAATATGAATTTGATGATATTAAAATACCACCAAAGACATAATTTAAATTTAGTTCCAAAGGTATAGAGGGAGGAACCATTCAGCCATGGGGGAATGGGTCCCAGATCCTTTTCCTAGAACACACATTTCTCAAGGTAAAATGTTATGTATTGGCATTAATTGTTGTTGGGTATCCCCTTTGAAAAATGTAAATTATTAGGATTATAAATGAATAAAAGTACTAATCAACACCTAATTAAGATCAATTTAATTAAGAGGGCCCAAATAAGTGTGAAAATGTAAAGGGATACATTTTTCTACACTACAGAAGGTCAAGCTAACACTAGTTGAAACATCCAAGTAAACCTCGATCTAGAGGATAGCGCACTTGGGGTTGGCATTTCCTCTTTCTCCTTTTCAAAATGGTATGATGAAACTATTGGTTGCACCTTAGCAATGGAAGATTCTAAAGTGGTTTTTGTTTTAACTTGTGACTCACTACCAGTAGAATTTCTTCTTTTATAGTGAGAAGCTAGATTCCCTATTTTCTATTAGATTTTCAGGTAGGATCCTATATAGATCATAGAGTTGATTTGACCCTAGGGGATACCAAAGGGAAATACTTAATTTTATTCTTGATAAATTTATACCAAAATTAAGTGTTGGGTAGATTAAGATAAAGCATCCATTAGGTGTGATAGAGGTTTCCAATTTAAAATTTCAAAAAACTCTTTCAAAATGTCGGATAAATCAATTTTAACAAATGCATTTTTTTGACAAGCTTGATAAAACCTATGAAGCTCAACATAGATAGCCTCGGCATGGTTGGTCTCAACAAAAAATAAAGAAAACTCTTTAATAAGGCTGTAAAGAAAATCATTGTAGTTGGACTCCATACGAGACTCAATGCTTGTTGGCCCATTTTTAGAGTGCTTTCAAGGGGAGTTCACCCCAAAAAATTCTTATTAAAGTGAAATGCTCTAATAATTTGCGAGCACTATCAAACTCAAGGATGGGTAAAATCACATATGTTGGGGATTCGAAATGCATGCCTCATGAAATACCATCAGAAAAATTTTCCTAAGATGCTTTCTTGGAGGATCCATTATGTACAACCATAAAACTATCATCACCAACGTGAAGTTTTTTGAGGTCATATAAAAGAAAAAATTAAAAAAATCACAATTAATGCAAGAGAATGAAGAGTTTTCTATGCTTATGGTGCACAATGTTAAATGGAAAGGAAAAGAAAATAGAAAAGACACAAACCCTAGTAAAACACAACACAACTAACTCTAAATTGTTTTTTCCTTTTGATAATACTTAAAATATTTGCATAGAACAAATTATAATATTATATCCTTATAATGATTAAATGTTAAAGTAGAAATCACACCTTGGTGTGCAATGGGTACACTGAAGAGGTGTGGAAGGTCAATTTGGAGAAAAATGGTCTATTTTTTTAGGTACATTTGTGCATACATGAGGTCAACTGGCAGTGCACTTAGAAAATGATGTTGTTTGTGAAATAAAGGTCTTAATAGAGAATTGATAGCTTCAAATAAAATACCAATACATTTGAAAGGATCCAAAAATTATTGAAATAAAACCTATGAATCATAAAACTAATCAAGGTCCTTTACCAATAGGCTCATGTTATACCTACAATAGGGAGAGAAGGAGACATACAAAAAGGTTGATATAGAAAGAGGGAGATAAAAATGGGGGAAGAGTGAGAGACAAAGAGAGAGGTAAGGAGAGAGAGATAGGGACAAACATAGAGAGGTGTATATAGAGAAAGAGAGATAGTGAGAGAGATAAAGATTGAGAGGCTAGAGAAGGATAAATAAATATGAAGAGATAAATATATAGAGAGGAAGACCGAGGGATAGAATGAATGTGGGAGAGATAAAAAGATAAAGATAGAGGTAGGAAGTGATAAATAGGGAGAGAGAAAGGAAAAGATAAATAGAGAGAGATAGAGATAGAGAGGAAAATATAATTAGATATAAAGGTATAGGAAGAGGGAGAGGCAGAGAGATGGATGGATAGAGAGGGAGAAATTTATAGAGATAGAGGGGGAGAGAGGAAGATAGAGGTAGAGAGGAAGATAAAGGGAGAGAGGAGAGATATAGATAGAGAGAGGTAGAGGAATAGGTAAAGATAGAGAGATAGAGAGATCTAGAGAAAGAGATAGAGTTATAAAGGGAAAGATAGAGTGATAGAGAGATAGAGATATAAGGAGACATAGACGGAGAGGGAGATATAGAGGGAGAGGGAGATAGACAAAGGGACAAACAAACAAAGAGAATTAGAGACAAATAGAGAGGGAGAGAGAAATAAGGGAGATAGATTGAGAGAGAGAAAGAGGGAGAGATATAGATATGTGGAAAGAGAAAGAGGATAGATATGTTAGTGTAGCGTTAAGTTTAACTTAGGTTAATTATTTTGGTGGTTTTTTCCTGTATCGGGTATTTTTTCACTTGTTGCATTTTTCATTCCTTTAAAAGGCTTGTACATTATGTATATTACATCTCATTTTTTAATATCATTTTGGTATTTGGAAGAATAGTGTTTGCTTCTTTCATATGTGTGACAATGATTCGCTATTACAGGTTGAGGATCCTAGGAAGGAGCTACCATCTCCTACATGGTAATAGAGATCCTTCTCCTACTCACCTTCTTGGAGAGTTTCTACTAAGGAAATATGAGAAATTTTCTTTTCCTTGCAACTTTTTTGGCATTTGATTTTTTTTTTTAAATCTATTTCGATATTATTTGATCACTGCTTGTCACCTCAATTTTCCCTATTTGGGAGGCGATTTGGGTGTTTTATTCTTGCTTGCAGGGGGCTGCAATTTGGCCTCTGTGTGGAACATTTGACTATTTTTGTGTAGTGAATAAAAGGGTAGGTGAACCACAATTCAAAAAGGGCAAGATTATTGTATTGCAGGGTACAATGGATAGCTTCTATTGACACTCTTGATTGGCCTCTATTCATAGCCATCATTGATAGCTATAGCCCACCAACTTGGTGGTCTTTTTTCCCAATTCAAGTGATGATTTCTTAAACTTCTATGAATCCTTTTAAGACCTCTAGGAATCCTTTGGAGCCATGATTTTCTATCATGATTTGCACAATTCCTAAGTAGTCTTCACCGAGGCAATGAGTTAGTTTTGGGTGCAGTTCTTGTTGGGCATAATTTACTTGTTGCACAAACAGATACTTTAGGGTTTCCCTTTTTTGTTGGCAATCAGTTTTGGGGCTATGTTTTTTCCTCAAACAAGATAAATTATCCCACATTCTCCAAGAGGGGGAGTCCTTTTATGTTCATATACAACTCTTTTCCTTTGGTTGTTGTGAGAGTTGTTGTGATTGGTGGTTTGAATGCTACTATGCTCTCTAGGCTTGGTGGGGTTTTCTTAGTGTTGGCATCATGTAATGGGCCCCACCATCTTTTGCACCAAATCAAGCTTTTATAACTATCTTTGAAAATTTTGAAGAATTATCAATTATAATGGTTTCTTTGGAGAAAGGGAACTTTAGGAAATGGAGTGATTTTATTCTCACCCATCTTCATGAGAAAAATCTATTGCCATATTTTTATAATGAAGTTCCTATTCCAAGCACACATAGTGGGTATATTATTTGAAAAGGATATAGGGATAAAGTCTTTAGAGCTTTTTTGAGCATATAAATGATGAAATTTTGGAATCACTTATTCATTTTGAGTGCCCTTGTACTCTTTGGACTTACATTCAATTATCATATGGAGATCATGATACTCTTCCATCTCTCAATGATCCTCTTTCCAATACCAATGTGCCTATTTATTCTTCAAAGAAGATAAACCATCCTTGTGATCCTTTAGAGGTTTTTGAAACTTTAGATGAGGTTGCCATTGCTTCAAAGGTTCTTGATTCTTTGTTAGAGATAGTTGATCAACCTTAATAAAGTGTTTTCATCATTCTTGAGCAACAAGATTATTATTGTCTTCCTTATTCGGATTCCTATTTTCTAGACATGGGTTCATTGTTTGTGAAATCTCACATTTCAAACTTTGAAGACAAATTTGAAGGATTAATTTTCCTATTTGATGATAGTTGTGGTACAATTGTTAGCACTCCATCTCTATCTATAGAGAATGTTCAAAACCAGTTTCCAATGGTACCTTGTTTTTCACCTTCTATTATGATTGAGAATGTTCCTGATTGGTTCATCGCATCATTTTTGAAGGTCTTGGTGACACATGAGAAGATTTCAGAGACATTATCATCCTAAATTTAGATTTCACTTGCTAATTCTTATGCGGAATGGGAAGCATACCTGCATTTGTAATTGGTTTTGTTTCTTCCAAAAGGGAGACAAGTTGTTTGTTGACATTGAATCATGTTTTGTCTTTAGACACTTACCTATCTTGTAGGCAATTACACATTGTGGGGGGGCTACATAGTCCCTCCCTTTCTATCTTGTGGGGATCATTGATTATATATACATGATGTATGTAGTCCTTAGGGGGTGTTATTCAATCCTCTATCCATGCATCCTGTTTTTCTTTTCTCTCTTTTCGAGAAGAGTTTTCTCCCACATGGTTTTTATCCCTTTCTCTTGTTGTGAGAGATTTTTTTTTTCATTACATAGCAGTTGTGCATGGGTACCTAACATAGCCTTGTAGCTAGGACCCATCTTGCATTTTATTTTTTATAATAATCTCCCTAATTTTTTACTTAAGGTGGGGTGTTAGTGTAGTGTTAAGTTTAGCTCTGGTTAATTTTTTGGGTGGTTTTTCTCGTATCGGGTACTTTTTCACCTATTCCATTTTTCATTCCTTTAAAAGGATTGTACATTATGTATATTGCATCTCATTTATGAATATCATTTTTGTATTTCGAAAAATAGTGTTTGTGTCTCACATATGTGTCAGGGTAATTTTTTGCTGCAAGTTGAGGGTCCTGGGAAGGAGCTATCATCTCCTACAAGATATAGTGGGAAAGATAAGGGGGGTGGAGAGAGATAAAGATAGAGATGGGGATGGAGAGAGAGAAATAGAGAGAGAGAGAGAGAGGAGAAGTAGAGAGATATAGAAAGCGAGAGTGATAGGGAGATTGAGAGAGGGAGAGACGAGGATAGAAAGAGGAAGAGATAGAGATAGAAAAGAGAGAAAGAGATAATTATAACTTGGGAAAGATAGAGAGGGTGAGAGATAAATATATATAGGGAGAGATGGAATGAAGAAGAGGGAGAGAGAGAAAGACAGGGAGACAAAGAGGGAGAGGGAGAGGGAGAGAGATAAGTATGTAGAGTGGGATATAATTTAAGTTTTATTATATTAAAATATATATATACATATACAAATATACACATACATACATATATACATATATACATGCATACATACATACATACATACATACATACATACATACATACATACATACATACATATATATATATATATATATATGTATGTATGTATGTATGTATGTATGTATGTATGTATGTATGTATATGTATGTATCCAAAAATGAATTCATAAGGAATGGTATATTTATCAAGGTACAACAAAGATAATGCCTTGAGAGCCTTACATTGTAACTTGTGGATTATTGAGAACCATTAGCAAGCATGCAAAAAAATGGTGTAGGCTGATATCGTATTCAAAATAATGTAATAATGCCTAGAAGTAATTTGTATCTTATACATACATACATACATACATACATACATACATACATACATACATACATACATACATACATACATACATACATACATATATATATATATCTATATATATGTATGTATGTATGTATGTATGTATGTATGTATGTATGTATGTATAAGATACAAATTACTTCCAGGCCTTATTACATTATTTTGAATACGATATCAGCCTACACCATTTTTTTGCATGCTTGCTAATGGTTCTCAATAATCCACAAGTTACAATGTAAGGCTCTCAAGGCATTATCTTTGTTGTACCTTGATAAATATACCATTCCCTATGAATTCATTTTTGGATCATTTGTATAGTTTATTGCTGCTACAACATTATAAATTGTGTGGAACTTAGTTTGGTCAAAGTCATTGTGTAAGAGGAACTTATCATATATTTTTGTTCCTTTTTCCTCAACATCCTCTCTTGCATCATTATCTATTTATTTTCTTAATCTCTTGAGTTCCAAGTATGCCCACTTCAAACCATCTGTGAGAAACCCTTCCATTGATTTTATATTTTTTCTTGTTTTTGTCTCATTTGTAGGTCACTTTTATTTAGGGTTATTGCAAATATACATGTTCTAACAATTGCAAGCCTACTCTAATTGCACTAGGGTACTGGCATATCCTTTGTTGAGGATGCATTTCTTAATTTATATGTATGTATAAAGGACACTATATGAAAAATTATATAAGTTGTAGATTTGAAAAGATAAAGAAAATTTGATTTAACTAACATAAAGACTATTAAGACCATTAAGATAGCCTTAGTTCAAAAAGCCATAGAGGAAAGTGATCCTTGTGTACTATTGGATCCATAGATAAAGTTGATCGGTGCTACTTTTGAATGTGTAGGAGTTCACATTATTTTCCTTTGTTCAAAGTCATTATACACATTTCTTTTTCTTACAATTAGATGCATAGGATCCAACAAAATAATGTTGCACATAATCTATTCTTATCCATTCTCACCATTCATTTTGAAGAGGAAGCTGTATGCTTCCCCGTCTAATGGAGCTTTGAGCCATATTGCATGTGATGACTACACTTAGCAATTGTGACATTTATTATTGATGTCATGGGCTCATTATATTCATTTATATGAACTTCATTAATTGCATTGACAACTCCAACAACACAAAATAACTAGGCTTATGTTCAACTAAATAAAAATTTGGTTTCTCCTTAGTCTTATAGTCAAACTATTCTCCTAATTAATAGTGTGAACTTTACTAATACTCTTTGGTTTAATTATGAAAAAAAAGAAATACCAATAATTCAAATTTACAAGAGCATTAAAGCATAATACATTATATAAAGAAGATCTAGTTAAAATTATAATGATAGTCAATCTTGGAAACTCCTACTCAACAATGGAAGAAATATTTTTCTCCTTAAATTAAAAATTATAATTGTATGGCACTAAATACTTGTCATCTACACATGATATTTTATATATCTCCAAAGCCTGAATGATGCAAATATTAAAATTCAACACTTTAGTGCTAATTATATCCTACAATTTGAGTAAATCCTTCAAAATAACCACTCTTACACTAATTAAACCTAGTGGCTGCACTCCTAGGCCAAACAATGATGGACACTTGGTGGTGCATTCTTTGTGTATAAAAAAACCCATTTTTTTTTAGTATTCAATATAGGCACCAAGGTTAACAAGATCAAACTACAAAAGGCAACAAGGACCATCACCAAAAAAGGATAAGAATATAACCAAAGACTTTAATTTTTCTTCAGGAAGAATAAAGCATATTTCCTACAGAAAAGAAAAGAAAGGTAGCATACAACAATGGGCCAAAAATAGGGAATTATTTGAATAATATAATTGTACTTCTCATAAATAGGTCATTGTATCTCATTATACTTCTCTACCTCCAACACTTTGTCACTTCCTCATTAAACTAATCAATTTAGAATAACCATAGATTATAATATCATAAACCTTAGTTCAATTGTTTGTAGTAGAAATGGATATGCGCAATTGATAAAGTATGTACCAAACAAATGTGCAATCTAAATGAAAATACTTCAGTTCACACATAAAAAATTTCAAATAATCAAAAGGAGATTAACAAATAAAAAATAAAATTTCCAAATAATACATTTTGCATATTGTCTTGAGCTCTTATGTATTTCACTAAATCTTTTCCCTTACTAGAGTTAGTTTGTTGTCAAGATTGATTTCTTTTTCCCTCACCTTTTTACCTTTATCTACCATATTGGGCAAGAATTCCTCAATACCTTTCACTTGATGGAATTTGCCAAAATAATAGATTGCATAGAACAAGAGCGGTCTATAAGAAAAGTGCAAGAGTGCAACAAGAAGCTAATTTCAATAAATCCTAGTGAAAGAAGATACTCAAATAAGTAGTTGAAATCAGTAACCACCTAACCCACCTATTCACGATGAGGAGTGGAGCTTTATTCTAGTATGGTAACCCATGTTAAACTCCTTTTGAATTGAGTCTTCCAAAGCAAATGATGGACTAGTGAAAAACTAAATTGTGTTACAAGTTGCTTCATCAGATCTTATATCATTAGAACTTATATATGCTTAAGAAAGCAATTGTTCTATTGTTAGAATGTAATGCATCCTACTCAAACATTAGATATGTCATGGCAGGAAACCAAAACAATGAATGATATGAACATCAAAGCTCCTCTAGGACTACAACCAATATAGCAAGTGTTGCATAAGCATGCATGCATCAATGTTACCCACCACAAGTTGGGCCTACTTAATCAATGTTCATATATGATCTAGAGGCGCCAAAAAACGCATCCCAAAAAACGCATCCTAACATCTTGATGATAAAGCGTAGGGTGTCTTCAAGATAGTCAGCCCGAACAAGAAGGTCAGCCATGCAAACACAATGATCAGCCGTAGGTGTAATGCAATAAAGGTTACTCATGTATTGAAGTATGTACAGTCCTAATCCACTAAAACTGCATATCCTGTAATCATTGCATTCCATGAGATGGCATCTCTCTGGGGCATTTGCAACTGCAACATCTAATAAATTTCCTCTATTCTTTATGCTTTGATGGATGTCGATACCCTGTTCCGATGCTCCTATTTTTGGCTCAAGCAGGGAGAATGCTGACAAAAAATTGCGGAATCTGGCCTTACACCTGCCAATCACATTTGCTTGAAAGTTTCTAAAACCTTTTATAAAAAAAAAAAATTCCATTTTGTGGTTATCCTGCAATCATTGCATTCCATGAGATAACTCCTCTTTGAGGCACTCTGTCAAAGAGTTTACGTTCGTTTTCTATGCTTCCACATTTTGCATACATGTCTACGAGAGCATTTCCAACTATTATATCTGAAAAAAATCCTCTTCCATTATGCTTTGATGAATGTTCCAAAGCTCCCATTTTGGCACAGGCAGGGCGAAGGTTGTGGAATTTGGCTTTACAGCTGCTAATTGCATTTGCTTGAAAGGTTCTAAAGCCTTCCCAACAAATCCATTTTGTACATAACCTGCAATCATTGCAGTCCATGAGATGACAGATTTTTCAGGTATTATGTCAAACAGTGCACGTGCCTTGTGAATGCTTACATTTTTTGCATGCATGTCTACTAGGGCAGTTGCGACTATAATATCTGACAGTTCCTCTTTCCTTTATGCTTCGATGGATCTCCATACTGTTTCAAAGCTCCCATTTTGGGCATGGGCAGAGAGGATGCTAGCAAAGGTTGCGGAATTTGGCTTTAAACCTGAATTTTATTTGCTTGGAAATTTCTACAGCGTTTTTAACAATTCCATTTTGTGCATATCCTGCAATCATTGCAGTTCACGAGACCGTATCTCTTCGAGGCACCTTGTCACTTGACTATGCTTCCGCATTTTGCATACATGTCTACCAGGGCCGTTGCAACTACAACATCTGACAAAATCCCTCTATCCTATATGCTTTGATGGATGTCCATACCTTTTTCCAAAGCCCCCATTTCTGCACAAGCAGGGAGAATGGTAGCAAAGGTTGTGGAGTCTGGATTTACACTACATCTCTGACAGGGCGTTATAAGCACAAATCCATACAAAACATATATTAAGCGGTATACAGGGGATATAATACAGAGTATTCCAATCCTAATTTGTACATGGCTAAAACCCATATTGTTATAATTACAGGACTACATGTTCATGGCGGCAGAAACCATATTGCTATATTTGCGTAAAAAAACAGAAGACATCATTATCAAATAATTACAAAATATCTGTGAAATATGCACACCAGGGGGCTTTTGATTGTGAAGAAATACCAAGGTATTAGGTGTTTGCCCGCTAATTTTTAAACTTGTTTTATAATTTAAGTCTTTCCCTCCCTTTCTTCCGTGGAAAAGATCTGCCACAGTATCATTTTCACGTAATCATAGATAAGAAACAGATCTCTGCCCTCTGGAGAAGTGAAGCGATAGAGGCGTACCAGATTTGGATGCTGAGAGACGAAAGAATCTGCATCATGCCTTTCATGCCGCCATTATTATTAGCGATTTGGCACGAGGCTAGATCAAATTCGACAAGCACTAAATATTAATTTCTGTGATGAACGGATGAGATCAGTCTCATCGTCTTGCATCCTCCTTGAGCACTGCCCACCGTAGATCTCAAAAGCAAATCGGTTCATCTCATAGAGGGAACGCCTTTGGCGTAAAAATGGACACAATCTTTCAAAAAAATATACCTCTTAAAATTGTTTCTACCGCTGAAAGAATCATTCAAAAAATGCCCAACTCCAATTCATACTGGTGTGACTGTGGATTGATAATTGGATTTCATAGTGAATCGTAAGAGTACATTAAGTAAAAATTGTAAAAAAATCTTCTGTAGAAACAAGTATACAATGGAGGCGGCAGATCATGCAGCATGTAACTAAAACCTTAAAACGAAATTAACCTTTATATGAAATCCAAGTACAAACGAGGATCGAGCCTCAGCTTATCAATGACAAAGCAAAATAATACAGGAAAGCTTCTGAGTTAATAAACGGTGATAAAATAAAATAATATATTTGGTAGAAGATGATGTGGTAGAAACTTTTAGTAGTGCCCTGTGAGATTGTTTTCGTTGATGAAATCGGAGATGCAACGGAGAGCTTCAACTAAACTTGGCTCCTCTGTTTTGAGGAAAAAGAAGCCGTGGTCTTCCTCGTCAGAAACATGCACACGAATGTGTTTCCCGCATTTCTTGAGAAGGTCACAGTATTCCAACTGCCTATCTCTCAGTATATCGTGCCCTGCAATCACAAAAAGCATGGGTGGAATGTCAGAAGCAGAGCCAGCGGCTTCTTCTCTTAGGGGATTGGAGAAAGAGTGATCTCTGTTGCTTCCCACAGGCAACGAAAGTCTCCACAGGACGTCCGATTGCTCCACACTGAACACTGGCGACTGCTCCTTCTCCGACGACGTGCGCTTTTCGCCCCCGAAGTACGGGTACATCAAAATTAATCCCTTGATTTCGATCTCCACCTTTGCACCGGCCGCCCACACGCCCACATGATATGCAATGTTCCCTCCTGCGCTATCGCCCGCGAGAAACACCCTAGAAAAGTCGGCGTGGGAGCGGAACCACGGCTCCGCCGATTCCGCCGCCACAGCCTGCACTTGAAGCCACTGCAGGGCTGCGATGGAATCCTCGTAGGCGGCAGGAAGGCGGTGCTCAGGAGCCAACCTGTAATTCACCGAAACAATGAGGACGCCCAGAGTGGCTGCCCACATCTGGCATGCGCGATGCACGAGGGGCGATGCGGGGCTAAAGATGCAAAACCCGCCCCCATGGTAGTACATTATTACGGGCGCTTTGCTCGTTGTTTCAGGCGGCAAGTAGAGGCGCGCCCACAACCCAATCTCCTCGTCCATTACGACGTCTTTGTATTCCACATGCTTATAATTAAAATTATCGTGCTCTGAAAGGACCAAGCCGAAAGATGAATCGTCTCCTCGAACAACTGATCCGTCGCTGTAAAGCTTGATTATACCGCCGAAATCGTCGAGTAGCTCAGCCTCACTCCTCTCCGACATTTCTGCTTTCCTCCGCTCGCAAGAGGCAACTGTAAATGCTTGGCTCCTATCTTCAAAGACGTTCAACCCTTCTGCTCAGATATTATATTGATCATGCACATCGGCCTTGCAAATACGACCGATGAATAATTCGTCACCTACGACAAATATTAATTGGAATCGTTATAACCGAACAGGTGTGTGGACAGGAGGTTCAGAGACAGATTAAAAATGACGAAATCGTAAAAATAAAGGATATTCCGAGGACATTTTTGAAAAATATATTCGTGGTCAATTTTGATTATATGGAGAGTTTTTAAGTGGAGAAGGTCGACAAATCGTGTTCGATGGAAAAACTCTCTTGATTGGCAAGTAGTTTATCTTTTGTGCCTTATCTCTCGCTCGATCTTTGCTTCGCATTAATGTCCTCTGAATTCCTTGGCATTGTATTCCATTTCCAGACGGAACACCATAAGTCGCCCGTGATTTGTACCTTCGACGTCAGATCGACAAGTCTTTCTCGGGTTTAATATAGGATAATCGAATCAAATGTATAAATTTATTTAGATTAATTACTTGAGAGTATTTACATTTTTAAATGGCAAGTCTTAGAGCACAAAAAGATAAATGTATATATAGTGTTTAATTTTGAGATAAAATTTGATGTTGCATTAAAATTTAGATAATTTTAATTTAGAAAAGTGTGCTTTATGTTTAAATTTTGAATCTTATAGTCAAAACGGTTTGGATTTAAGAAGGTTGAATCTATGAAGTCTAGAACACTTCCATGTACATGGATATGATCTATGATTATGTGGAGCTTCAATTTCTATTGCACTTGATTCACCCCCATAACTTGGATAATGATAATCAAAACTATCATAGCTACAATAAGAAAATTTTCATAACTTGTGAGTTTGAAATTGGTGATCTTGCACTAAATGAAAATTAAAAAAAATCCTTCAAGTTCAAGACAAGAAAGGAAATTTTGAGTCTAATTGGTTGGGAAACTATGTTATCATCACTAAATAGGGATTAGGTGCTTATTAGTTGGCCACTATCAAGTTTCAAGAGATCAAGGAGTCGTGAAAATTATGCACCTTAAGTGATTTCATGCCTAATTGAAGGAATATCTCATTCCGAAAAATACACTAGGAAAGGTCTTATGTGTTGTTTTTGTTGGTTGTCCCCTCATAAGGCCCACTAGGGCCATCAAATTCCTTGTGATGTGTGGGAATACTTATGTCTGATAATTGTCCCATCATCACTTTGGTATTTATACTTTTTTTGGATCACAACCATTACTATATAAAATTACATTTCTCTCCACATGTTAAGATAACACCCACATTCATAAAAATAACTAATCACCCCTTAATCCAAACTAATCCATCATTATCCATCTCATATCCATATCTTAACCCATATTGTGCACATAATTAATGTAGTTAATTAATTGCATTCATCCATATCTTATTCTCATCATTTCCTTCTCATATTGTACTATTAAAAAAGATAGCCATTACATTAGTATCATAAATCATTCATAATCATTAAAAATTAAACATTCTCATATACCTCATAATAAATAATAATATATGTATCCCCAAGAATGAAACCATAATCAACCATAAATCATAATGAATCCATAACACCTAGCGCATAAATATCATACATGGCATATATTCTATCAACATTGATAAGAACATGAATATAGTTGTAATCAAGTCATACCCATCTAACGCATAATCCATAATCCTACGTATGTCATCACATTAATAATAAAGAATTTATCTCATAAAACATACACATATTCATCCACATTATAATCCATGTGTAACCATGAGTAAACAAAAACATCACATAATCATAATAGACATCATTAATCATAATCATGAACATAAATAATAATCATAATCATGCACATCAAAATAATCATGGTACAATCTTCCTCATCATATCTGCATATGTAATCTATACTATCAAAATAGAATATATTGAGAACTATAGAATTAGGAGTCAATATATACATATAAAGTGTTGTATATAAAAATGATACACATACATAAGGATACAAAAAATAGATGGAGCCTAGGCTCTACTAACTATAATTGGCCTAGTCCCCAAGGTAGTGGTAGTGGTGAAATTTGAGTTACTAAAATTGACCTCACTAGTTGTTCTAATTGTTTAGTGGGTGATCCCACAATAGCATGTTCCACTTTTTGGCCAAATTAGGACATTGAAATAAATATTTTGGACCAAATTTCTACTTTCTAACATTTATAGCAACTAAACCATTAATAATTTGAAGATAATATATGAACAAGTGATTTTTGAGATTTTTTCTCTAGATTGTTGTAGTATAGAAAAATGTACACCTTTATATTTTCAAACTTGTTTAGTCCCCCCTGCTAAAATTGGGCTTTTTCATGCCTTATTTGGCCCTATTTTGCATCCACAAGCCTTATTTAATGCATCTTTCTGAGGATAATCTCGACCATTATCTAATAACCAATCATAATTCATGATTTTGGGTTGTGTGTTCTAGATTTAGTGATATGGGACTCATACGCCACCTTGGGTGTATGGGTGCCACCCAAGTCTCGGGGCCTAATCCTAAATTTTGCATTGAACTTAATATTTTCTAAAATTTGTGTCACAAGCTTAGCCTACTAGAGCTCATACGCCCCAATTGGCATATGAGTCTCGCTTTAGCTTGGACCTATTTTGAATTCAATTCTTTGCAAGCTCTTATTCTCCTAGATCTAATGTCAGCTTGTAGTGTTATACTTTCAAGAAATTTGGCATAAACAAGTATAAATACAAGGTTATTTCAAATATTTTCTCCTAAGACTTTCAAGAGAGTATTCCTATAGCAAGTTTCTAAGATCAAGAGCATTCAAGAGCATTCAAGAGCATTCAAAAGCATTCAATAGAAAACTTTCAAGCATTTCGAGAAGCATTCTATATCTAAGCATCATTTCAAAGTCATCATCCATCATGTGTGCTCTTTGAGCTAACATTTGTGTTGTAGATTTTTCATGATTCAAGCAAGCATTCAAGTCAAGATCCATAACATTCAATCAAGAGTGAAGATCTACGTTCATACTAGCCATTTCACATAAGATTGCAACATTTATATTAAGGGTTTGGTGAGTTGCAACATTGCATATTGTTCATTCATCATTCCTTCATTCTATTTCATTTCATTTCAAGGTTTGATTACCCAAATAGGGATTGACCAAGGAAAACCCCTATCCACTAACAAATCAATATTTTTATCCCTCTACATGTGTGATTATAGATCTAGGTGTTTTGAGCTTGAAGATCCTTTGAAGACTCTTGCAAGATTGAAGAAAGTTGTCAAAGTTGACAAGAAATTTCCATCTTCATGGAAAGTTGCGTACAAGGAAAAATTCAAGCTTTTAGACTCAAAAATTAGAATGGAGAGAAGCTACAAAAGATCACCAAAGGATACAAGAATTTCAAGAAAACCCTAATATTGGGACTAAATCGCCACCTTGGGCATATGTGTCCCAATATACCACATTTCAGCATTTTCTGTAGATCTTGGTTTACTAGTTGTGGATTCAAGATTTAGCCAAAAAACCTCAACTGGGACTAAATCGCCTACTTCTATGTATGAGTCCTAGTTCAGATCAAAATTCTAAATTCCAAGGTTGTGGACCTTGTTTTGAGCTCTTTAGTCTTCCAAGTCCACCCCTATTCATTCTCAGTATGTTATTCTAATTACAAGTTTCATATTCTATGTCATATAGTTAGAGTTGCATATATCATTAATTTATCTTTCTTTCTAAGCCTTTTCTTAGTGGTGAACCCCCCTTTTAATCACACCTAATGAGACCTTATAGCAATCTCTTTTCCTAATTGAGATTGCTAGGGCTTCATTTAATGAACTAGACTGAAATAGGCCCCCTTTCCTTGTTGTGTATGCCATCTCCTAAAAGGTGGAGCACACCCTATTTCCTATAGTTCATTTTCATGAGCCTAACCTTCAAACCCTTTATCTCTAATTTGGAGTGCACATTAAAGTCCTAGATCTAGCTTATATTAACTTTGCATTAGATCTTGCATTAGTTAATTTACATTTAGGGATTCTAAATCTTTCATTAGTGAAAGTACATATAGGTTGCTTTTTTCATCTTTCATCATTGAATTTCATTTTAAATCTGTCATTACATATAGTCTAGTCAACATATAAATTAGAAACCTTAACATTCACTTAGAATTTTTTGAATTTAGTGTCAAAACCCTTATCTTGGACTCATTCGCCCCTCTGGGAGATTTAGTCCCATTACAAGTTATTTTACCTAATTTCTGGGAATTTCGTGTGGTCTTTTTTTCATTGTTTGAGCCTTCTAAAAAACCTAAGTGGGACTCATGTGCCCCTCTAGGTGATTTAGTCCCTATGAAACCTCAAACTATATTTTACATCATTAAAAACCTTATTTTTGTGTTTCTATTTGTTGATGTTAGATCTCTATTTTAGTTTACTAAGTTTTTGTTTCATTCATTTCATTAGATCTAGCTTAATTTGGTTTTATTTCTAGTGCATTCATAAACATGAGAATTGAAATTAAAGCATATCATTTATCTTGTGATCATTTAATTTATCTTGCATTCATTTATTGTCCTTTGCATGAGCTTTACAACTTGGTGTCCTATTCCTAATACTATTGTGAAACATAGTTTGAGACTCATGTCATCCTGTGATAGCACACTCGTTGTGGATCTTGGGTTATCTAGCTCTTTCACTCATAGTATTGACACTAGTGCACTAGGTATGGACCATACCCTTGACAACTCTTTACCTTTTAGCAATGTGACAAGTATTGAAACAATGGTTTCTAGTATCCCTCAAGAAAACATAATCCAAATCCTTGAAGAGTTAGAAAAGCTACAACATCAAGTGAGTAGTAAAAAAAATTCCAACATTGATATTCCTACCATAGATAACATACATTGCATCATTGTAAGTGAACAAGGAATATAACTTGTGTGTAACTTAGCTCAAATTTTTTGAAAACATCTGACCTCAACTACTAGTTGTGCTCAACCTTCAAACAATGTCCAAAGTCAAGGAGGAACCCAAATTCCTCCTCCTACAATCATTTCCTCTATTCTACATATACCAACCCTCAAATTACCACAATGATGCAACCTACTAGTAATGGCATTCCTATGTGGGTTATTTCCACTAGCAATCCTTATACCTTTGTGGCATCTCAAATCATATATCCTACCACTTTACCTCCCATAATCATTCCATTCACTTCCCCCTCGAAGACATACACACCTTCATCACATTCACCTCCATCCTGCAATACAACCAATGACACCATCCTTAACCAACTCTTGTAAAAAAAATGATCCCTTCAAAATAAAATTTCCATCATAAATAAAAATCAAAATGGACAAGCATCATACTATGTCAAAATAAATCCCTTAACCTTGGAGATATTAAGAATACAAACACCACAAGGTATAGATATTCCTAGGTTTGAGAAATATGGGGGGAAAGGAGATCCTTCTAACCATGCTTCCACTTATAACACCTTATGTAGTGACTTCATCCTTGAGGATAAGTTCTTGGCTAAGCTTTTCCCTAGGTCTTTGAAAGATACCTCTCTAGAATAGTTTTCCTCATTTACGAATAGCTCAATTCATTCTTTCAATGAACCTGTTGAGGCCATTAGCAACCATTTCCAAGTACATATGACTTCTAAGATGACCTTAGATTTTTTTATGATATGTACAAAAAAGGATGATGAAAAGTCTACTAACTTCACTTCACACTACCAATCGCTTTATTCCCAAATCGATGTAAATATTCTTGATCCTCACCTTCAACACATGTTCATTGAAAACTTACAAACTGAGATACAAGATAAGCTCACAATGATGAAGTTTCCTTCCTTTGTACACTTGTGTATCACCCTTTGTGATTATTAAAACTTGGTGAGTAGTCATAAAAAAACCCCACCTCTAACTATCCTAAAATTTTTGAATCCGCAAATCAAAACAATTACCAACCTTTTAAGAAATAGAATAAAGGCTTCCTTCAACTAAATCCCCCTCAACCAACCCAACATGTTGATACCCAAGTGGTTGTTGTAAAGAAGACAAATCCTTTTACATTTGGGGATATGGCTAGACAATTTACTCCCTTACCTAATACTATTCATAACACAATTTTACAACTTCTAGAATAGAAACTGATTTCCTTACCTCCCATAATAACTCTCGATCCTAATAAGCCTTTACCCCCAGACTTTAGATCTAATTTCTATTGTCATTATCACCAAAAAAATGGACATGATACAAAATATTGTAAGTGTCTTAAACATCTTGTGCAAGACCTCATTGATTCTAGTCGACTTCAAATTGGAGGTGTTAATGATCAAGGAAATAAGTTTTCCACCCATCCCAACCAAAATTTGAAAATATTTACCAACCTCATGCCAAATCATAATATTTCATTTTTCAAAGCTAGTGAAACTAAAAGGAATGATGTGATGAATTTTGACACGGATGATGACAACATGGATACTATTAAGGTCCTATGGATACTAATAAACAAGATCCTACAGATAGTATGGTTGGATTGGTCAAAATTTTACCTTTTAAGGGCCAAACTACAAAGCCTCTTGAGATTTATTTCTCATCTAAATATATCATTAGAAATGCACCTGATGATCCTCTTTACATAGTCGGTTGAATCAATGACAAGCCCAGTAATGGGATATTAATTGATCCTGTATGCAGACAGAATGTGAGTACTAAATAATTTGTACTTGTGCTTGAACTTTATCAAGATACACATGAAAAACCAAAAGCATGGAGAAAAATGCAAAATGGTTTTGTGTTCCCTAGAACTGGATTCATCGCCCTTCCGCTATGAGTAGGACCAAAAAAATTAGATGTATCATTCTTCATCATCTCGACATTAGATCAATTATGTTTGAAGCTTGGTTACCCATGGCTATGCTCCATTAAATCCATCCCATAGGTCATGCATACATTTTTAAAGTTACCCTCTGACTACAAAATATTTACTATGCACCATAGTGGCTTTAAGCTTGTGTCTTCTCATGTGAACTTTTCATTGGACTTATTTTTGCTTGAGCCTATGGAACCTATTAAACCTCATGAAGAGTTCTTTTTCAAATCCTATCGAACCCAACATAGACACTTTTCCTATCTCCCACAAATGACCAAGAGACAACCAAAATAATTTTGTTACCCTTCCTAAGATAAAACAAATTTATAAAGCTAAAGAGAAAGTGGTTAAACAACTTGCTATGGTCCCTTTTTATCCTCCCCTTAGGGAAGAAAATAAACCTATGGGTGATAAACCCACTCCTACACAAACACTTGACTTGAAAATCATACTAAAAGAAATAAAAATTCTAGAGAGAATAGGCATAGATGTTGTGTTATTGCTTGAAGGTTAAATAAAGAAAACAACAAAGAAAATCAACATCCAAACTTGACTGAAGCAATACATGAGGAGTTTCCCTCTTCACCACAACAAAAAGATCCTTTATCACAATCACAATGAGGACTAGCACCTTCTTTGGACATTATCATTTGACCTTTTGATGTGATTAACTTAGATGAGATAATGAGATTGCTAAAATTGACGAGGAAGTGCATAATGAATTCAATACATTGTTTTCCTCTTCTATGAGCTTAAATGATAAATCTCCTAAAAAGCACATTGAACTTGGCGATGCTCCTAGTTCAGCACTTATTTTTGTCCCTTTGGATAGTTATCTACCTTCCATATGCAATGAACAAGATTGGGATGCAGACGACCTACTATAGGTTGACTCACACGTGCCTTACTAATCTTTTGCATTGTTTTATTTTTCATGTTTGCAATGTGATCTCCCCCATGCCATTATGCTTGATGTATCTCTCTCTTTGTGACATTCCTCTATTTGTATCTACATTCTTTTCTATGTTGTAAAAATTTATCCTTTTCTTTGTCTTGTGTTTTCCTTTTGGGGATGACGCAAGGCATCGAGATATTTAGGTCTCTTCCATGTTGACCCAAAATATTTTCTTTTTTTCACTCTCTTTGTGTCATTCTTCCTATTTTGTGAGTATTTGGGGAGTGACATGACAATTTTGAGCTCTCTAAAAACATTGTAGCAAAGATATATTGACCTTGAATACGTGGATCCCTTATGTGATTTTGGCATTTCATTTTGGGGGCAACCCTTTTTCATGATGCAACTTTATTTGGAAACATGACTTGGAATAAGGCTTTCCAAATAAGCTCTCATGTCCTCTAATTTTTTACAATTTATCATTTGCTACTTTAAAGTAATTTGTCACAACATTGTGTTTTGCAGTTTTTTTAAAGTGGTTGCATACATTGGCATTATTTTTTTGCACTTCAATTACAACTCATGTTTCATTGTGTGGTCTTCTTACTTCATGTGATGTGTCTTTCTCCTTGTGGTGACATTGGGCCTGATGTACTTCAAGAGTGTGATTTCTCTTAGAATATTATATTCCTCTTAATTGAAATGCCAAGCGGAGTGCATTCCCTAAGTTTTGAATCTTCTATTCTCGATTGATCCTCTCCTGGAGACATTAGTACAATGTTCCCCAAGTTAAGACTCATATGAACTACTACAAGAACCCTTGAACATACTCTTATACTCTATCGGTAATAACTAATATGGCCACCTATTGTAACACACTTTGCTTGTCCGTGAGCCATCCACCTTGTTCAAGGGCTCAGGCCAAAAGCTTGCTGCCTTGGTGAACCTGCTGTTCATTGTGTGAGCCTTATCAGTTACTAGAGGTATGGCTTTGCATGGTTAGTAGGATCCAACCTAGGTGTGATCACAGCCACTGGGTTTGGGTCCGTGTGTTTACAATGACCCTGTGTGTATGTGTCTCTAGGGGATCACCTAGTGGATGGCCTGAGGTTTCACTAGCCTTTGTGAGCATGTGTTTGGTTTGCATAGTGGACATTGCATTACACTTGCAATTTTTTTTGGAAAAAAAACTTAGATCTAATCCATATCATGTTGGACAAATGGTCGATACTTGATCCACCCCTTTTTTTAATTTTCTTTCTTCTTTTTGTCTTTTTTAGTGTATGCTTGTACCTTGTTGTTACTCACATTATTCACAAGTGTGTTCTTTTTTTATTATGTTGGTTTGCCATAGGATCTTGATCCTAGGGGCTTGTGCAACCCTCTTGATCATTATCATCCTATCTCACTAGCATTGGTACATTTGATCCCCTCTTGATGCAAGTTTTTCTACTTTAGTGTGAGTTTAAAGAAATTTCCTCTCACTAAAATTGGGGCTAAATTTAGGGTAGATAAATTTATCCCTTTACATTTTCACACTTGTTTGGGCCCTCCATGCTAAAATTGAGCTTATTTATGCCTTATTTGGTCCTATTTAGTATCCGCAAGCCTTATTAAATGCATCTCTTTGAGAATAATCCTGACACTTATCTAATAACCAATCATAGTTCATGATTTTGGATTGTGTGTTTAATATTTAGTGATCTAGGACTCATACGCCACCTTGGGCATATGGGTCCCACCTAAGTCTCGAGACCTAATCCTAAATTTTTTATTAAAATTAACATTCATTGAAATTTGTGTCCCAAGCTTAGGCTACTGGGACTTATATGCCCCAATTGGCCTATGATTCCAACTTTAGCTTGGACCTATTTTGAATTCAATTTTTTGGGATGATTTTATTCTTCTAGATCTGATGTCAGCTTGTAGTGTTGTAATTTCAAGAAATTTAGCATAAACAAGTATAAATACAAGGTTATTTCACATATTTTCTCCTAAGACTTCAAGAGATCATTCTTAAAGCAAGTTTATGAGATAAAGAGCATTCAAGAGAATTCAAGAAAAAATTATCAAGCATTTGGAGTAGCATTCAATATCTAAGCATCATGTCAAATACATCATGCATCATGTGTGTTCTTTGAGCTAACATTCGTGATGTAGGGTTTTCATGATTCAAGCAAGCATTCAAGTCAAGATCCATAGCATTCAATCAAGAGTCAATATCTACATTCATGCTATCCATTTCACATAATATTGCAACATTTATATCAAGGGTTTGGTGAGTTGCAACATTACATATTGTTCATTCATTATTCCTTGATTCTATTTTATTTCATTTCAAGGTCTAATTACCCAAATGGGGTTTGACCAAGGAAAAACCTTATCCACTAACAAATCAATATTTTTCTCCCTCTACATGTGTGATTATAGATCTAGGTGTTTTGAGCTTGAAGATCCTTTAATACTAAGTTGCAAGATTGAAGAAAGTTGTCAACAAATTGCCATCTTCACAAAAGTCATGTATGGTGTAGAATTCAAGCTTTCAGACTTGAAAATCAAAAGGAAGAGAAGCTACAGAAGATCGCTAGAGGATACCAGAGTTTTAGAAAAACCCTATTAATAGGACGAAATTTCCACCTTGGGCATATGAGTCCCAGTATACCACTTTTTAGCATTTTCTGTAGATCTTGGTTTACTAGTTGTAGATACCAGATTCAGCTCCAGAAACCCTAAACTAGGACTAAATCGCCTAGTCTGGTGTATGAGTCCCAATTCACATCAAAATTCTAAATTCTAGGGTTGAAAACCTTGTTTTGATCTCTTCAATCTTCCAGGTGCATCTCTATTCATTCTCAGTTTGTTATTCCAATTACAAGTTTCATATCATAGGTCATATAGTTAGAGTGTCATATTGCATTTGTTTATCTTTCTTTCTAAGCCTTTTCTTAGTGGTGAACCCCCCTTTCAATCACACCTAAGGAGACCTTATAGCAATCTATTTTTCTAATTGAGAACTCTAGGGTTTCCTTTAATGAACTAGAGTGATATTGGTCCCCTTGCAATGTTGTGTGTTCCATCTCCTAAAACTGGAGAAAACCCTATTTCCTACGGTTCAATTACAAATGTATTTAAAAAAAATTAAGAAATAATTTGTGAGTATTTCTACTTAGCTTTTAATAATTTTACATTACAACTAGTAATATTTTTAAAAAGTGACATTACTTCCATAAAGCATGACTTTATTTGTAGAAAGGTTTAAATTATAAATTTTTAAAAATATATTTGTAGCACCAATATCTAGTGCACATATATTTTTTCATAATTTTTTGGTGCATGATTTTTTTAATAACATTTTTGAAATTAGATTAACCATAATTTAGACAAGAGTTACATCTGTAATGCATAACATTTTTATATATAAATTCAAATTAACTTTTTTTTTTGGTTAAAATAAGGACATCAATACCTAGTGCATAGATATTTTTCAAAAATAAATCTATTTTACTATTTTCCCATGTGTGGAATTTATTGACCTTGACTATGTTCACTAGAAAATAGAAAGTAAATATAATAATCAAACTAATTATATTCATTATTATACTTGTTAGAAATATTATTTTAGATATTATGGCCCTACAAAATATATTTTCATATTCATGCAATTTGTTGGTTTGGTCCAATCCAAAGTTGGAAACATAAAAATTTTAGGAAAATTTGAGGCCTAAAGTTGAAAGGTCAATTTTAGGGATTTTTTTAAAAATGATCTTCATTTAAAGGTATGTCATTTACATTATTTCAAAATAAAAAACTTCAACCAAAGATAATTTCCCTAGATGGAAAAAATGTATCTTCATTTATGGAAAGTACCTTTGTTCAAAGTTTTTTTCATATTTTACACCTTCGAATGAAGGTCCACCTTCAAAAAAGTGTACAAATCACCTTCAACTGAAGGTATCTTTTTTTGAAGAAATACATTTGAATTAAGTTATTTCTTATTTTTCACCTCCATGTGAATTAAAAATATCATGTCCCAAGTTTTGGACCCACTATTGTGGGCTTACCCTAGTCCTTGTAGTCATCCACTTTCAAAAGGATGACACTCTTTACTTTTATGGTACAACTCTCTCATATAATTATTGTCAATATTATGCCTTAAACAATGCTTTCTCTATCCACTCTCTAGTAAATATAGTATTCCCTACCATCTATACTAGCTCTATCACTATCTATATCAAATCATATCACATGAGTAATGTATCCACCTATTCTCTTTCTATCATGATCCTCTAGGATCCTACTTTGTCCTTCGAAGCTAATTCTATTTAACTCATTCTTTAGTCCCTATGTATCTACACTTATGTAATATCCCTCTTAGCCCTCATACTATGTAACTTTTCCTATATATGGTGTTAGTCCACCCCTAGACTCTCCCTCTCTTTATGGGCCTAGTCCTTCTCTATCCTTGCGTCATTGTTCTTCTTATATGAAATCCTATTATATAATTAATTTATCCCATCACAAGTATTTATCCTCAATTTGACCTCCTCCATCCCACTTGAGCATTAGTATGAATTATCATTGGTCTACCCTAATCCTACCTTAGTTTCCCTATGCATATCCTCCATTCTATATCTTGAGATCCACCCTACTCTAGTGCTACCATCATCCTCTCCACCTCATAAATTCTTAATTTTTATCATGTTACACCATCTATCATGGAGTGTCAAGCACATTGATCTATGATTCCACAACCAAATCTTCTAAGCCACTATCACTACTACATGCTCTACATCTCGTCGAGGGACTCATGATGTTAGGTGTAATATGTGTAAAAAAATTCATTCTATATTTGGGTCCAATAATACATGGGTCACTCCCCTAAATCACATATGATTGATGAAGAGATGTCCTACCCTTCAATCAACACACCTTATTTCAGCCCAAATTATTTCCACATGTTAGGAATACACCTCAAGATAATGTGCTTGTACCACTTGATGATATAAGAATGATTCTACATATACTATAAGTACTCATTGAGAAGCTTCCCTATGTGATTATGGCTTCTATTCCATGAATTCAATCTCATCAATGACTCAAAATCACTATGTCAATCCCCTAAGATCCTTGTTTCATAATCACTCATCATAGGAAATGATAAATAGATCCTCCTTCACCCTCTCCCTATTTTCAACTAGAATGAACACTACAATTTGTTCTAGGCCCATATTTATAATAGTTTCACACTACATCCAAATATCCAACCCTCCCTATTTACTTCAACCAACACTCAAATCCCCCATACAAAGATTGTGTCAATACATACACATACTAGGTCAAGTAGAAAATCTTACCTTATCTTGTTAGAAAGAAATATGTTAGTGACAAGGGCCATAATTACCAAGGGAAACTCATCAACTACACTAGAACATGGCTCCATATCTAGTGCCAACTAAGAATAAGGGAGGTCACTCCTCCTATACAATCTTTCGAGTGATTCATATCAACAAATGAGCTATCTAGTATACCAAGAAATCATAAATTAGGATCCACAATATCCTCAACATGTCTCTAATGTGTTGATCATCTCCCTAGTTAGGAGATAGATTTTTTTTTCCTTTCTATGCCAACACTGAAATAAAAAATTCACTCTCTACCTATTCCCTAATCTAAGGAATCCTCACTAGGTACCATAATATAGAACTCTATAACATTCGATAGTATACCTCATCAAACTTTTCCATCAATCATAATAACTATGGTCATATCTCTTGCATAATTAATGTCTTTAGTAATTCTTTCATCTAGCCAACTCCACATCATTTACTTTAGAAATAAACCTAAATCTCTAACCCCACATAGTTGTTGCCCCTTCATACAAATGTTTCACTAGAGCATAGGTATCACAAGATGACGATATTACCTCCAATCTCACTTGTCACCTTCATTCTTAAAAAAGTAACTAAACAAAAGGTAAATAGGGGTTTCACCTTTTGGGAGATGGAATTGGACCTATTTCACACTTTAGTTCATTAGGAAACTAGATCGCTCAACCAAGTGACTCAATTGAGGAATGGCTAGTGGGTTCCTAGTGTAATTGGGCGGGTGTTCACATTTAAATGAGGCTTCTAAAGGAGAAATGCAAACACTTATCCAAATTTACTATGAAACCTAGAAACTTAAGAGCATGAAATCAAACTAATAACTAAATGGAAACATAAAAGTACCTGGAGGAATGAATATGCCAAGACAAGATTTGAAAACTCTAAAAACTAATATTTAAGGTTCCACCGGGACTAATACGCTAGGTTGGGCGTATGAGTCCTATTCAAGGGTTTTTAGGGCAGAATCTAGAATTCTTTGAAAGCTTATCAAGATTTATAGACTAGTGATAAAATATTGCCTTGAGACTAATACACTAGGTTGGGTGTATGAGTCATGCTATAGGTTTTCTTAAGATTTTTTCAAATCTTCTAAACCCAGATCTAACACTATTGAATTTTGTCAAAATTCTATATCGAGGACTAAATCACCATGCTAGGTAAATGAGTCTAGTTCACCTAAATTTGCAAAAAATAGATCACAGGAGATAGAAAAAATGTTATTTTGTTAGGGAATGGGGGTTTTCCTTGATCAACCCTTTTTTGGTAATTAAACCTTTAAACGAAATAGAAAAGCATGAACTGATGATGAATGAAAAAATGCATGTAACAACTCACCAAACCTTGTTGAAACTTTGGATTGCAAATTTGAAAACTAGCATGAAGTGGCCTCAATGAGTGTAGATCTTGATCATGAAACTTGAATAGGATAATGGCTTTGAATCCTTGATCTTGATCACCAATGCTACATCATCACATTCACTCAATAACATGCATGATGAACTAAATCTTTGACATGATGAAATTGATCTTGATTGCTATAATAATCCTATACAAATATTCCCTTGAATTCCTTCTTGAATGCTCTTGAATACTCTTTAATGTTGTTGTGAAATCTTAGGATGCTTGACTCAAATTTTCTAGGTAAAACTAAGTGAAATAGCCTTGTATTTATACTTGTTTATGCCTAATTTCTCAAAATTACAACACTACAAGCTGACATTTGAGAATTGAAACTAAGGAAAATAAAATCCCACCAAAAATTAAAATTAAAATAGGTCCTAGTCTCAAGAGGGACTCATACACCAAGTTGGGCATATGATTCCTAGGCCTTAAAACCTAGGACACACATCTTGAAAAGTGTGATTTTTAATGTTCCATTTGAATTTATGGGCCAAGACCTAGGGAGGACCCATACACCCAAAGGGGCATATGAGTCCCAAATCCCTAAATCTGGAACACATAACCAAAATTGTTAAATTATGAAGTGTCATTTATTAAATGTCTAGATTCTCCTTAGAAAAATGCAATTTATTAGGCTTGTGGATGCACAATAAGACCAATTAAGGCATAAATAAGCCCAATTTTAATGAGGGCCCAAAAAAGTGTGAAAATGTAAAGGGGTACATTTTTCTACACTATATTTAACCCCCACTTTAGTGAGAGGATGAGCTTGCGTCAAAATCACACTAAAGTAGACAAATGCACATCAAGAGGGGTTCAAGTGTACAAATAAAGACACACTTTTGTATTGCATTGAAGGAGTTAATCCCACGAATTGTGTGGGACACTATTCATTTGTGATTACCAATAAAGAAAAATTCTATACAACATTTATTTTCTCTCTTCCCTGTTGTATAAATTTGCATAATGTAATGTAGCCTATTTGATAATTTCTTTGTGCATATGAATGAAACCTAAGTAGAAATGAATGAGTACCTTTTATCTTTTATTTGTAAACACAAACACAAATCTACCTAATTGAGTTGGTAGCTAAATTAGGTAACATTTTTGGTGACATCTGCTATATGTTTTCCTGCTAAACATCTTGACCAATTTCCTGAGCTTATCCATTGGGCATAGAATCAATAAGAAACTTGACAAGACTTGAAAAATAGCTTTGTATATTGTTGTAACTCATCAAAATAGTGTATGAAACCTTGAAAAGTTATTCCACACAACCAAAAATTACCTCAAAACTCACTAACTATGCAAAAAAACACTTAGAGGAAAATAAAACTAAAACAAAATTGAAAGTTATTCTAACCTACTCTAACCAACAACAAGGCTTAGTCAAACAAAACCATTGTCTAGATTTGTGAAATAACTACCCCTCCTGACCAACAAAGGATGCATTACATGATCATTCATTGCTAAAAGGATATGAAACATAAGAAGATATTCAATAGGCTAATGCAATTCTTCATGAAAAATGAAAATAAACTCACTTATGCTTTGATTTTGATCATGCCTAATGTTGTCCTAGAATGGATAAGTGAGCTGAATTTGATCAATTATAGCTACAACTCTAAATTCAACTTTTTCTTTGATTGCATCCTCATTCTTGGGTGCAAGCATGACTAGTGGGACTTCAGTGGCCTCCATACTAGCTAAAAATCTAATAGTACATCCTCTTGAATATATAAAACTTGGAATACCATTGCTAGTTGATTCTCTTTCTTCCTATTTTTCATGGTTGTCCTACTTCATGGCTAAGTTTGGACTAGAGACAAGACAATTTGAATGGTTAGAAATAGCATTATTACCTTCACTATGCATAATAACTTGTCATGTTGATTCCTCCTACATGGTCAATGGACAATCCTCTTCCACTAGGGTAGCTAATAACACATCAAAGCTATTAGCTCTTGGAAGGCTCTTAGGAACAGTTGGTTCAAGCTCAAAACCCTCATTATCACTCAAGGAGGTACACTTCAAATCAAGATTTTCTTCTTCAATAAAGGAAAAATTTCAAACAATGAAGTAGCATCTTGAAACAAACTTTCAACTGATATATCAGCCTCCAACTCTTGTATATAGCAAAAAGGAAGCTCCTCCAACCAGCTAAGACCTTGCAAATCAAGTTCATGGGAAGTTTCATGACCTGAGAGAATGGACTCTTCTTTATCAAGACCATATTATTCTTATTTCTTTATCACTTTTTCAAGCTTGTGAACCTTCTTTTCTAGCTCATCATGATTGTTAACTTCTTCTAATAGGTTTGATTTCTTGTTATCCAACTTTGAACAAAAATGTTTAATTATTTTTGTGTGCATCTCTTCATAAAGCTCAACATTAGCTTCTTCATTCATAACTTGCTCTAAGATATCAAGGCTTATACCTTAAAAAATGATGTCAAGTTCAATTTATGCTCTTTATCATGATCCAAGGCTCCATTGTCATACTAATTGTCATCAATTAGCATATCAAGGCCTATACCCTCTTCATCGTGTTGAATGAAAGAAGATAACTCATCATTCCAAACCATGAACTACTCTTTGTCATCAACCACTTTCACCTTTTCACCCTACTGTCATATTGAAACATTTTTACCATCTTCATCAAAACAAGGAAGATCATAGGTTAGAGCATTCATAGATACATCTTGAAAGGTCTTTTCCTATCCAATCTTCCCCTATTCTAATCAGTACTACTCTATAGCTATTTGCAATAGCTTTGTATCTCTAGCTTCCTCCATGGTCAATAATCTATCATGATGAAGGATCTACTCTTCTTTTGCTTTCTAGATGTTAGAGCATGGTTCCATTTGTATGGTTGGTGTAGGAACCTAACAGGGTGGAAGAGATGGCCCTTTCTAACATGGAATCTGAAGAGTAGAAAGTTTCCCTAAACTCTGAATTTTAAATAATAGGAGAAGGCTCAATGTAGGATCTTATGTGGCATCATCGACTACTCTTGGTTATGAATTGGTTGTTGGATTGAAAGAGCACTCCTAAAACTTGGAATTTTTGCATAGGGAGGCTTACTTGAGGACTCAAAAGGTTTTTCCTATTTAAAACTAGGAATTTTGGACTTTTGGAAAACTATTCATTCATAGGATGAATCATCATTACAAGAAGAGTTGAATTGAGACTTGGAATACAAGGGGATGACTTGGTTTCATACCTTTGTACTTGTGCAAGAAAGTGCTTAATTTTTTCTTCTTTAGTTGTAACTTGTCTAACAAGAAACTCCTATTCATACCTTTGTGCCTCCACCTCCCTTTGATGAATATGAGCTTGATGAGGATGCTCCTCCTATTGCATATTATATTCCTGCTCTTTTTTGATAGCCTCTAATTTCCTTTGCAAGTCTATTGTTATCTTTATAATACTCATGTTGTTGGCCTCTTGAAGTTGATTCGGAGAGTAGGCATTTTTTTTATGAGCAAAATGATCTTCTTGCAATTGATAGAAGGCATGGATAGGCTACTAGGGAAGTTGAGTAGGGGTGGGAGGGTGGAAAACCCAATAAGTTTGTTAGTAGCTTGTTGTCATAGGGTGATTTGAAATAAAACCATCAAGTTCTTTTGTGTGATAAGAGGGAATATATGCAATATTTTCATGGAATGGAGGTGAAAATACATATTGACCATAAAAAATTGATTTATTAAAGCATTGGAAAACTAGAAAATTTCTTGGAAATATTTATGAAATGAAAGCAAAAAAAAATTCCTTCTTTATGAACTAAACATACCAACACGTAGTCTGCTTCAACCAGTACATTTTGATCTCAGAGAAGCTAGATATGTAGATTTCAACCTCTTAAAGGTTTGAAAATTGTTGGTTGCATATCAAAACCAAGAATAAACATGGGTATGTGTAGGATCATGATGGGCCAAAAGGGTGATATGTAACTCCATATAATGGGCCTATGTGGCGTAATTTTAATTTTTTGACTCAAAATTGATTAAATGAAAAGGATTTTAAAGGAGATTCTCAAAATTTCCACCAATATAAATTATGCTTTACTTTGAATTTAATAAATAATTATTTATCTATTTTCTATTTGAATTATGACTAAAGTCTTGATTGATGCTGATTGAAAAACATCTATAGCTTTCAAACGTATCACATGTTTTGAATCCAAACAGCTACATTCTATGCTTCATATACTATAGGATTTTTTTATAAAAAAATTGAATTTCACAGTTTTGACCAAGTTAAGGTGGTCAGACATACGAGTTTTTATATTTTCAAAGTTGTAATAAAAATTCATAATTAATTATTTACTTGGAAAAAAATTACAAAAAAATATGCACTAATCTGGCATGAGTCCTCTACTTATATATTCTAAAATATTATGAGAAAATATTATCATTTTTGTGGTTAGGTGACAGACATTAATCTACTTCTTCTTTTTTCCTCAAATTCAAATACTAATGATCGAATTTCAAATTTTCACCAAATAGATATATTTTTATAAATAAACTAGTAGTTTAGAAACTACATTCAATTTGCTACAAATTATATTCTTATATATTTCTTTTTGGAAATAATATAGATAACTTATTCAAATTTTTACTGCCAAGTTGCCTAACTTTGATTTTTCCTCAATTTTTGCCACTCTAAGGGCCTCAAGGGATTTCCATGATGATCTTGTACATACCCATATATTTCTTTTAAACTATCCTGACTTGAAAATCCCACCAAGTGTGCCAAAAACTAAATTGTCTCTCAAAGTTGCACCCTTGCTAAGTTGCAGAACTTATCACTTTGGAGGAACATGGGAATATTCTAAGGTTGTGGGTTACCTAAACTTGTAATGGACCTCTATATAAGGTTGGCTCCTAAATGGTAATCACCTAAACTAATCTAAAGACTTGTAGAGGAAAAGGGTAAAATGATAACATAAACTAAAAAGATGAACTGAAAACTTCAAAAAGGTGATGCACCAAAACACTAACTAAGACCTGTAAACATAGCTTACATACATAGTTCAAACAATGATAGAGCTTGGCTTACACAACTTGATTTTGTATGTTTCTAGCATAAGTGTTTCATAAGAAGGTTTTAAAGCTAAAATATTAGAAGGAAATAAATTTCACAACTAAAAGCATTTGCATTCATAACACAGCTTATAACCTACAACAAATATACCTTTTTGCAGAAAGCTAATAGCATAAGAAAAAATCACAAGGAAATAGACAAAATTCACAAGTAATCTCATTAATCAAACACATGCATACAATAGAATAGAAAAATTAAGAAGGAAAAATAACTTAGCTACATTGATATCCAAGGTATCCATTGTCATACATGTCAAAAGAGTTACAGAACACTATATTTTTCTCCAAGGACTTGAAGAAGTCACAAAGCATAAAGAAGAACAAGTCAGAACTTACTTCACAAATGAGAAGTGACTATAAGCTCTCCCAAGAAGTTCCACCAAAATAGGAATTTGAAGCATTCTTAGTCATATGCAACAGAAAATCCTAAAATCTAGCATCCAAATCCACTCCAAAATAGAAAAAAGGTCAAACAATGACCTTACCCACCATAAAAGCATTCAAAAAATTTCCTAAATGCTCTCCAAAGCCTTTAAACTATGTCAAAATAAACCCTATATTCTCTCCACATGTTGTTCAACCTCCTCCAACTTCCTTATATGCTTCGCACAACATAAAACTCCAACTATATTCCCCTTTGACTAAATCTTAAAATCACATTCTTTATTATCTTTATTTTGGAACTATAACATTATTTAAAGTGATTTATAAATCATCACTTAAATAAAGTTTTACATTTCAACCTTTTTGCTAAAAATAAAGACTCCTTAACTCAACCATTCTTTGATTGAATATACAAAAAGGACATTCATAGACTTTGTGGAATATGGAAAAGAGGAATAAAGCACTAAGGATTTTATCAAAGGGGGTATTAGTTATATACAAGGGAAATTTTAAAACAAAGGTAAAAAATACCTTTGGAAATTGGGAAAACCTTAGGGTTTTGAAACCCTAGACACAAAAACACGGGTAAACTCCATTTCACATTTCATTTTCTATTTGGAATTCTTCTGGAAACTTCACTTTGTTTGCTTGAGCCATGCCGCCATGGTTTTCATTTAGCTTCTTTTGCACTTTCATGGAGATTTTATGGACAATACCAATTGGAACATGCTAGAAACATGCTTGAGTAAGGATTAATCTACACACACAAACATTTTCCTTCATTTATGTGTATTAAAACTTATTTCAAGATCTATCATGCAAAATGGTGAAAAAGGCTCTTATCCTTGTATTTTTACCTTGGGATTTCTAAAAAAATCTTGAAGGCCTCATTTATTATAGGATGTGTTGCATTACTTTTACACTTTCAAAGAAAATGGATAAAACTCTCCATGTCTTAGCTTGGCCTCACAACACTCTTGATTTTCCCTCATGAATTCACACCTCAAGGGTTTCCTTTTAAAAGCTTCAAGGTTTACTCATTGTGTACCTATGAGGGGTTTTCCTCTACATTTTCCTAGAAAATATGATCTAGGCTTTTCATTTAGCAAAATTTTGAGAAGAGGTAAAAAACTTCAAGATCTTCTTTTCTTGGAGTATATGCTTATGTTCAGTCTTTGTATAGCTTACACATTTCACTCTAAGTTTTCTCATAGATATTTTATCTTTTCTATTCCTTGGCTGAGAGTTTTGGTACTCTATAGGTTGTGGCTTTGACTGGTACTAGGTTTCATTTATATACACAATAAATATTTGTATATTATGTGTCGCTTTTCCTTCATGATACTATTATAGGATCCCATGCATTTTATAAGAGTTATTCACATGTTAAAGACCCCCTTGGGAATTTATGCTCATGTAAGCTATGGCTCCATTATTTGAACTAAAACTTATGATTTCTCTAATTTAGCAAAGCCCAGTATCCTTTGTTGACATGATCCTTTTATCATTGACTATGTTTGTAATCTCTTCAGGACATGATGCCACTATACTTCAAAATGCCTTTATTTTACACTTACTATGACAACAACTATGTACATTGACATTAGAAATGAAACCATTTGAATAGACTTGATGATTCCTATTTTTTCTTCAATGGTATCTATGATAATCCTTCCTTTACTTACTGTTCCTTTAAATGAAAAACGCCAAGTGACTTTCCAACTGCTCTAGACTGTCGTTCAAGTGGATTGCACTACCTTCACTATGGTCAGTATCCTTATGAAGGGTATGCTTATGTGATTGATGTCGAGAATCCCTTGATGTGCAATGATGAAAATACACCTCTACTTCTCTCTTGTAACTAAGAGGACAACATGTTGGGCTCAACCCTTGTGAGAGCCCATTTCACTCCGCATGATGTGATGTTGACTAAGATGAACTTGCAATAGCAATTTCACCTATACCTACATAGTGAACAAACATGTTAGATAAAAATAGTGAAGCCAACATATGATGCTTGTTGATGGAAATCCACTGCTTTGGTGGTCTGAACTCAATGACACTACGAAACTTACTTCAATGCCTTATGATAGTACACTATATGTTTGTTGAAATCAAATTGTATATGATGAGAAAATGTATCTTGATCTCTAACATCAATTTTTTCTCAACTTGCAAGCATTCTAGAGAAATAGAGCAGCCTTTTGGAGGAGTCAGGAGTTGTCTAGAAATGTAATAGATCAATTTCCATCCTCGCCACCCAGGAAATGATGGATTCCTTTTCTTTTTATATGCTCTTCTTTTCTTCAAATGTATAGCCTACTTTTTGTATTGCATTAAAGGATTTAATCCCATGACTTTTGTGGGATACTATACATTTGTGATTAACAATAAAGAAAACTTTTATACAACATTTGATCTATGTCTTCTTTGTTGTATACATTTTCATAATGTAATGTAGTCTATTTGATAATTTCTTTGTGCATATGAATGAAACCTAAGTAGAAATGAATGAGTACCTTTTATCTTTTATTTGCAAACACAAACACAACTCTACCTAATTGAGTTGGTAGCTAAATTAGGTAACAAGGGGAAATCAAAGAAATATCACACTCTCAGAGGAAATCAAACCCAATGACACCACCAAGAAAAGGATGCATCACAAGAATAAATAAAACCACACAATGAAACATGAGTGTTGATGTATGCCCCCACTTTAAAGATGTTGCTAACACCATTGCTATGAGAAATTTATTTAAAGTAGAAAAGAAATTTGAGCTTGTTCGAAAATCCCTATGCCAAGTCATGTGTTCTCGAATGAAACTACACCATGAATAAGGGGTTTCCCCCAAAATGTAATGTTAAACATAAAAGGAAAAATATGTCACATGTGAACCAACTTAAGGCATGTCATCCACATCCAAGCTTGCTCCTATATACATGGAAGGCAATCAACTAGCCCAAAGAAACAACAAGGGCCATATTAGGACAAGGCTACCTAGCCCCTTTCCCCCACTTAGTGCAAGACAAGGATGAGTCGAGATGATTGATTAAAATTAGTATTAATTAGAGGAAATAGGCACTTCAACAAAAGGAAGAGCACCAAAATCCTTAAGATGTATAATTTTATCACTTAAAACCTTATATTCATTAGTAGAATGACCATGAACTCTATGATATGTACAAAATGAACTCTTGCAATAAAATTTATTTTGTGTTCTTGGAAGGAGAGATATCAAAAAATCTTGGAGGAGTATTGACAAGATAATATTTTGATCAAAAGTAGATGTTCCTTTATTTTGTGACAAAGATATTTCTTTCTTAGTGCAAGGTGTCATACTTACACAAGGCCCTTTAGATTTTCAGATTTTGTGCTCTCCTTTATAGGAGGGTGTAAAATCTAACAAATTCTAGTCATTAGTGTTTTGTGTGATGAAATTGATATTGAGCAAGGATTTCTTTCATCCTTTCATTTCTTTCAAAGGACAATAACCAAGACTACTAGTGGTTTCTTTTGTGTTAGGATCTATAGGGACACAAATACCTTGTTCTCTAGCACCACATCCTTTTCCACTATAACCAAGTTATTTCAAAATTACATAGCCTCTTCCATAAAGCTTTTCCATTTCTTTTGGATTCAATAGTTGCTCATAACCAACTTCATCAAAGTTTGTCATGTATGTTGTATTTTCTTCTAAAGTGGTTGAAGTGGATGCTTTCGAAGATTCTGTTGAATTTTGTGCCAATATTACCACTTTCTCATTTCCCTTTTTATACTCTTTTTTTATGCCCATGAATTTAGGTGTGAAATCTAAGGAACCTCAATAATCTTCCAATAACCTTGTAACTTCTTCATTATGCTTTTCTTTTTCTTTCTCTTGCATGGGTTCCACTTGTATGGTTGGTGTCAATGTTTTCAAAGGACTTTATTTATCTTTCTAATCATGCAAATAATTTTTAGGTTTAGGACAATCTTGGATTGTGTAAACTTTATTGTTGTAAGCATACTTCATTTTACGATGAAGAGTAGAAGGCACTGCTTGCATTTCATGAATCCATGGTCTACCTAAAAGAAGATTATATGAAAGATCATGAGGAATAACACAGATAGTAGTTAGAAATATGGCCTTTCCAACATTAATAGGTAATGTGATCACACCAGGTGGTTATTAATTATTTCCAAATTAAGTGTGGAAAAGGAATACTTTTTCCTACACTACATTTTCCCCCCACTTTAGTGATAGGATGACCCCATGCCAAACTCACACTAAAGTAGACATTCAAGGAACTTATGTATGTAGGAATGAAAAATATACATTATCATACAACATCAAAGGCTAAGAGGATCAATCCTAAATGGTCTGATAAGCATGAAACACGTCTAATCCATCAAAAAAAAAATTATCATGCTCACTTTGTGGTAGTGGAACCTCATGTTGTCCACTAGGTGAGTATCTAAAAAGGGTGGAAAATGAGAGAATCATATTAGGCTCCCATACCATATCAGAGCTATCCTCCTAACAACTTTAATAAGGTTCCATAATGCTAGGAAAGGCTCCATAGGAAAGCAAGGTGTGTTATGATAGGTGGCCATGAATTAGAGTTTTAGTTTCATAGGGATTAACAAGTTGCATTATGCCAAACACCTATAAAAAAGGAAAGGCTCCACAGGAAAGCAAGGTGTGTTGTGCTTGGTGGCCTTGAATTTAGGGTTTTGAGCTTCATAAGGCTAACAAGTTGCATTATGCTAACACTTGTCAGCAATAATGCTAGTAAAATATTTTTTTTCAAAGGGATTTTTCTTATTTTGTGTAAGTTCTTCTTCTTAGGGAACATTGTTACTAATGTCTCTAAGAGAGGAAAAGTAAAGAGTAAAATATTTGCATCTTAGGGAATGCAGTGCATCACATCACCACTAAGAGGAAAGTCATATGCTAAGAAATATCACACTCTTGGAGTACATCAAACCAAATGAAAGCACCAAGAAAAGGATGCATCACAAGAAAAAATAAAATCGCACCATGAAACATGAGAAATTTCAAAAGATATTATTGATGTATTCCCCCACCTTAAAGTGATTACTAAGACCATTGTTGTGAGAAATTTCTTTAAAGTAGCCAATATTTAATCCTAAGACATGAGAGATTCCTCGGAGAGTCCTATGCCAAGTCATATGTTTTCGAAATGAAGTTATGCCATGAAAATGAAGGAGGGGTTGCCCTAAAAAATACATAAGGGACCTATGGATTCAAGGTTAGTATATCTTTACTATAATGTTGTTATAGAACTTGAAAAAATCATCATTCCCCAAATATTCATAGAAATGGCCTCACGTCATCCCAAAAAAGGAAAACAAAAGACAAGAAAAAAAGGATAAAATGTTTAAAACATAGAGAATAATGTAGATACAAATATAGGAATGCACAAAAAGAGAAATAGATACATCAAATAGAATAGTAGGGGGATCACATTATGCACATACAATCACATAAGGAAACATGAAATGTTGGATGTTGCTAATATGTGGTTGTCATTGATGTCAACACTATTGGCCTTAAGGACATTAGAGGTTGTATATGTTGAGGATATTGAGAAAATTGTAATAAAATATGTTGTAGGTTGTTAGAAGTGCAGTGAAGTTTAGTATGTTGGCTAGCTTATTGTGTTGATGATCAGAGGTTGTGGATTAAAGGGTTTTTTTTTAGTATATCTAGTTTATCCACGTTAAGTTTTAGAGATCCGCATGAAGATTTGATCGAGTAATGAGTATTTGTGTTCTGACAGTTATTTTGTTGCTTTAGTTGGTGTTCTTAATAGAGGATGATGTGATTCTAGTAAGATGAGTTGTTGCAGATTCTAATGTGGTGATTCATGATGCTTGTGGATGTTTCTAGATCATTCTCTATCTGTGTTGCATGTCCACAATGATTGTTTTTCTCACGATCGATGATTTTATTTTGCATGATCATGTTTTTCATGTTCATGGGCGACAGCGTGATTGTAGCATGTTGTGGATCTTCAAGGAATAATTGTTCAAGATGTTTTGTGTTTGAGGATTTTTTTTTTGGGTCTTCACTATGTTGTGGCCAACATTGGTTGATTTGCATTGATAATTATTTATGTTTTGGGCCGACAATTTGTATACATTTTATATTTTGTTAAAGCTGACATGGAATTGATGTAATTCCTAGGTGTGGATATATATGAGTGATTGTTTACTCCATTTGAAGGTATAGTATGTGTGAATAATGTCCTAATCATTAGTAATGTAGAGCAGTTCCTTGAAGAATTTTAATAGCTTAAGGTGATCCAAGATGGTGACATATAAGAAGGATAGTCCGGAGATTTGATGGAACTAATTGCCTCTGTGGAAGACCAATGGAGTGTCTCGAGATTCATTGGCTAACCCCATCGTACCATAAGGAATAGGTATATCATCCCACAGAATGGTCCTTCTACTGCTATTGAGATTAAGGATGTCGAGTACAATATTAGGGCTAAGGAAGCATTGTTGAGTGCTTTGACTAATTCTGAGATGAAAAATGTAATGGATTTGAACAATCGGGCCATCAACAAAAGCATGTAAGAAAGGTGTAAATAGTAAAATTATGCCTAGAAAAGCATGAAATCTTACTACAAGACTTTACAAGACTTCAAAATAGGACTTGATAATGAATAGAAAGATGATTTTTAGGTGAATTGTAATGAATAGAGCGAGGTAGTGCGTAGAAACGTGGCATGCGGATCATGGTACGCCAAATCGTGTCTCCTTATGGCAAAAATTCAGAAAAAAACCGGAAAGTAGGCAACTCTTGATCTAAATATTTGAATAAGTTATCTATATTATTCTCAAAATATGTGAAGAATAAAATCTATAGAAAATTGAATTTAGTTTCTAAACTACTAGGTTTATTTAAAAATAAATAAAATCTATTTGGTGTAAATTTGAAATTTGAATGCAATAGTACCTAAATTTCAGGGAAAAAATAAGAAGTAGGTGTCTATCTGACCACCCTAACCATAATAAAATGATAATAATTTTTTTAAAATATTTTAGATATAAGTAGAGGACTCATGTCCGATGTGATGCATATTTTTTTGTAATTTTTTTTGAACTAAATAATTAATTATGAATTTTTATTACAACTTTTAGAAAATATAAAAACTGGCCTCTGCCCTGACCAATCTTAACTTGGTCAAAAATTCATGAAATTTAATTTTTCTTTTTAATCCTATAGTATGTAAAGCATATAATGTGACGTACATGTTTTGATTCAAAAATATGATACCGCTTTGAAAGTTAGATGTTTTCAATCACCTATCAATAAGGACTTTAGTCATAATTCTATTAGAAATGAATAATAATTATTTATTAAATTCAAATTAAATCATAATTTATATTTTTGAAAGCTGAGAATCCTTTCTAAAAAACCCTTTTCGCTTCATTAATTTTGGGTAAAAAGTCACAGCCACATACCCTACAAATATTGCCACTTTTTGGTATGCCACCATGATCCCGCGACATACCCAAATGTTTTACAACACCTACCAACACCTTCTCAAGATGCCATAATTTTGAATTTTAAGGAGCTAATGTGGATGTTCAAGCCACATTGCAACATTAAATCAGAGGAAAATGGACCAAGCATCATGAAGAAAGGCCTAAAAGACCATGAAAATGACAAGGGTCCATTTTTATATGGTACACTTAGTTATTTGATAAAATGTTATCTTTGTATTGGTTTTTTTGTATTAGGTAGTTTTATCTACAAAGCTTCATAATTTCAATATAATTTTGTTGTTTAGATCATTTCTTGCACTGTTCATGTTCAGTGAATGCATATGGAAGTTGTATTATGCTATTTGATTAACTTCTTCAAAATTTCATCTCTGCTTTCTATTATTTTTGAGCATGTAGATTGTTGAACGAGCCTTCAAATCTCACCTGAAAGGAAGATTTCCTATGCCTATTTACTTGAAATATTGGTGTATCTCCTTAGATTTATATTTTTTTTTTGTATATATGCTTCCTTTTCCCTTTTTACCCCCAAATGTATGAAGAGTCAGCTTCTTTAAAACCTGGAGGTTACTCAGTTTAGTGTAATTGGTCCCCCTATTAACTAAGTTTCCCATAAAGTTGTGTGCCTAGAAATTTTAGGTATTAAGAGTTCTTTTTGTGCCACACCCAGTGGGACATTTTTGAATGTATCTAAGTTTAGAGTGGTTGTATGAGCCATAGACCTATTACTAGATCCCACATAGTGAATAATCCTAGCTTGCTAGTGCCATTGTCAGTAATAGTACAAGCAAGAGCCCATCCAACAAATGTCCTGACCCCTCCATAAGTTTCGTTACCAATGGGTTATAGAAGTTATGTAGCATGGAATGTTGGAAGCCCTCTCATAGAACTAGTAGCACCAACCATGTGGGATCCTATCCCAATGCTTGTTTTAAAAACTTTATCAAAATTTACTGAGGAAGGCTCAAAAACACCATCTAACCATCTATAGGATGTGGCAGATGTGTGCTTGGTGCATGGTGTCACTGATCAAAATGTAGCACTATGGTTGTGTGTAGCCTCTTTCAAAGGCAAGGCACTAGATTGATACAACACTCTAGAAGCTAATATTATCGACACCTGGGATCAGCTCGGAGATCCCTTTTATGAGTGGTTTTCAAACAATGGAGATTGGTCTTCATTGTTCTAGAAATTGGTGACCATTAAGCGGGCCCATCAAGAGGTCATGACCGATTTAAATTCTAGGTTTCACACAACTTGGCAAAGGATCTAGACCACTATTTACCCGCCTATCAATTTGGCATTCATGTTCTATCCAAAATATCTCAATGGAAACATTTTGGTGATGATTCAGTCCCTTGGTGGGAACACCTTTCCAGATGCATGTAGCCTTGTTGTTAAGGTAGATAATAATTTGATTAATGCTATAAAGTTACCGCCTTGGTCCACTATACCTATATTCATAGAATTTCCAGCTCCTGCCCATGAAATAGTTTTTACCAATGCATCTACTCCTCCCCAATCTATGTAGACATATCCAAGCATGCCATAAAATGTTGTTTCTACATCTAAGCATTTAGCAGCTGAGCTGAGCGACATCAAGGATTTATTGCTGACCATATCAAATAAAATAATTAATATCAAGTGACAACAGTCTACGCTTGGCAAGCTAGCTTTCCAAAATTACAAAGGTCGAAAACCTTCCTATCAACAAAACTAGTTTGAAGGAGGTACACACATGAATCCATAGACTCAACCAAATAACTAGATTGTGTTAGTACTTTCTCCACTAAAAAAAATTCACCTAAGTTTGAATAGAGAGCTAGTAGCAGGGAAAAATAATCTCGCTGATGATACCAATTCTTGGTGCTTCCCCTGCAATGAAGCACATATGCCTCGAGAGTGGCAGAATAGTGCAGTCAAAATGTTGTGCTAGATTCAAGAGGTTATGTATATGCCTCTCCACAAATGGAATTCATGATACTCACCACTCAAATGCAAGGAATGTCCTTGGAGCAAGAAATGGATATAGCTCCTGATCATGCACTCTTCTCATGAATGGAAGAAGAAGAGGTGGCATTTTCTAATGAAATTTCTATGTCAAAGGCCTTGCAAGTGCAATCAAATTATAACACTCACTTGAAGAGGAGATTCATGGGTGAACCGGTTGCTCAACAACCCAAAAATTTTCCTGACTAGGCTCCTAGTTCCTCCACAATTGTACAACAATCTCAACCACACAAGGAGATTGTTATAAAAAATTATGAGTAGAAGTCTTTGAATCCACCGCCATTCAATGTGTTGGACCAGTTGAAGAAACCCTCTGCTAATCTATCCATTTGGGATATTTTAGCTATCTTGGAGTAGAAGTCATTACTATAGAAGGCCCTATTGGAAGATGTAAGCATAGAGCCAATAGAGCAACCATCCAAGGAAAAGGTCGCTAATTCATCTTCTTAGGCTAAATTCCTCAAAAATAATGGAGAGAAATCCTATCAACCGGAAGTAGAGGTAAACCAAAACCAAGCTCATTTTACTTAATTCTCATTGTGGGTAACAAATTGTTGCATAATTCTATGATTGACTCTAATGCTAGCACAACAATCATTCCCAAGCAAATAGCTAAAGCCTTAGGAATTAGCTATGAACCTTTAAACAAAGGGGTTATACAGCGTCATGGGAATAAGGTTGAAACTATAGGTGTCATCAAGAACCTCCCATTAACTTTGTTCTCATGCCTCAATATCATAGTCAAACAAGATATCACGATCATTGGCATCCCTAACATGTTCAGTTTTTGCTCATCCTAGGAGTTCACTGACAAAAAAGGTGGGTATATTTCTTTAGACTGGTCACACTTAACTCTTAGTGCCAAGCATGAAGCTAAGATGAAGATATTGTCTGAAACTTTGCATTTAGAACATATAGAAGATGAATCCATGATAAATTTTGAGGCTACTCATACCTCTATCACCAAAGATGAGATGTATTATATATAGTTACTTGAGGATGAGAAGGTGATCACAAACTGAACTGGTGAAAAAGAGGTCCTCTTGAGTGAATTTATAGTTCACTGATCCTTTTGGAAATTATCATGCCACCGAATTGGTAACTTATGTGATCTATGATGAGGATGAACTGATTCTGAAGATGATGAAGAAACCTGAGGGTGGTCACACCTCAGATCTATGGACACTGCATTTTGATGGAGCAAGATGAAAAGTTGGTGCGGGAGCTAGGATATGTGTGACATCCCCATTCAAAGAAGAGACACTTAGATATTTTTTCTTTCAATTTTCCTATTCAATAATGAAGCTGAATATGAAGGCCTTGTGCAAGGTCCAATTCTTTTGAGGTGGATGTGTGTTAAACATATAACATGGTGTTTGGATAATCTAAGTTAATAGTCAGTCAAGTCTTATGTGTGTCCTCAACCAAGAATGTTTGCATGTGGTCTTATAGACATAGGGTCTAGGACCTAATTGAAGGTTTTGAAGCCTTCAGTATCTAGACAATTCCCAAAGAGTAGAATGTAGCTATGGATTGCTTGGTGACAATAAGATTTCAATTTGACACTGCTTCTGACTTAATTGAGAACATACACTCTATGCGAGTGATTTTCTGACCTACAATGCCAAAAATTGACCAGAATTGGAAAGTATTTGCAAGTGACGATCAAATTGCCTCATTCATTCAGCACTTAGGGGAGTTTTCTGATCAGCTCCAACCAAAAATTGCAGAAGCTTATGAAGGTAAAATTATTCAGCTAAAGTCAAACAAGCTTCCAAAAGGACTGGTTACTCTTGAAAATATATTCGATTGTAATGATGCAAGAAATGAAAAGAGGAAGTTCATAGAGGACAAGGGTGACTATGTAGATAGATCTCTAGGTCGAAGAAGGGAGGAAGCTTAAGGTCGGGAAAGATGTTCCACAACATGATAAAGATAGGCTTATTCATTTTGCAAAAAATATAAAGGAGTACTGGCTTGGTCATATGATGACCTCAAGGGATATGATCTCAAAGTCATCCAACATACAATAGAACTGATGGAAGGGGGAAAACCTGTTCACCAAAATCATAGGTCAGTAAACCCAAAGATTGAGTCACTAATGGTTCAAGAGCTGAGTAAGCTAATCCATTCCTGGATTGTCTTCTCAATAAAGCATAGTACATGGGTGTCCAACTTGGTTTTGGTCTGAAAGAAAAAATGGCATCCACCTTTGTGTTGATTTATGGGATCTAAATAGGGCATCCCTGAAAGACCACTACCCATTGCCTTCCATGGAATCAATCTTGCAAACAGCATGGCTAGCTCGTAAATATTTTCTTTGCTTGACAACTTCTTTATTTATAACCAAATCTAGGTCAAAGAGGAGGACCAACACAAAACGACATTCACAACTAAGTGGGGAACATTTTCCTATGCAAAAATTCCCTTCATCCTCTCAAATGCGAGAGCCACCTTTGAGTGAGTGATGGATATCACCTTTAGAGAAATGATCTATAATAGCATCTTGATCTACTTGGATGATCTTACTATATTATATAAGTCAAAAGATGATCATTTTGATCATCTTGAAATGGTTTTCAAAAAATGCCAAGAGTTCAGGGTATCCTTGAACATGAAAAAATGTGTTTTTAGAGTGCCTCAAGGAAAATTACTAGGAGATGTAGTTTCCAAAGACGGAGTTGCTATTGATCGAGATTGGGTGAATGCAATCAAAGAAATTTCCCTACTAGTAAACAAAAATGGAGTCCAGTCCTTCCTAGGGAAGGTAAATTTTGTAAGCAAATTCATTTCAAATTTTGTAGGTCTAATTATACCTATCACCCTGATGCTCAAGAAGGATCAGTTATTTAAATGGACAAAAGAGGACAAGAAAAGCCTTTGAGAAGGTCAAGGAGGCTATTTCTTCAGCTCCTTTGTAAACCTAGACTTATTAAAATACTTTATAATGTATGTGTTCAGTATAAAATCTAGCATTGCTATTGTTTTAACTCAAAACGATGATGAAGGGAAGGAAGAACATCTGATAGCGTTCCACTCCAAAAATCTAAAATAATATGAGATGAAGTACAACTTTTTGGAGTGGTAGGCATTCACCATTTTCAAGGAGCTTTAAAAAATTTCAACACCTCATATCTTACAATAAGGTGACCATATACATAGCACATTCCAATGTCTGTGAGTACATTATGGAAGGAGAAATCACCAAAAAAAGGGTTAACTAAATAACTAATATCCTTGAGTATGACATTGAGGTTAGGACAACAAATATCATGTGAGGAAGAGGATTATGTGAATATTTGGCATGAGATAATGAAGCGGCAGTTGAGGAAGAACAACCCAAGCTAGTTCTGCCAAATGAATATGAGTTTGAAGGCTACTGGTTGGAAAATAGAATGAAGTTTATGTAGATTGAGAAATATCCTGCGGGCCTCCCTTCTCAGAAGAAAAGGTTTTATAGATTACAAAACAACGGGTATGTGCTCATTGAACGGATTCTCTTCAAAATAAATTTCAATGGTTTTATTTTGTGGTCCGTAACTCAAGAGTAGACAAAAAAAATTCTAGATGTATTCCATAGCAATCCTGTGGGTTGACATTTCTCTTCAAAGACCACCACCATTAAGATTATGTGTGCGAGTTATTTTTGGCCTACACTTTTCAATGATTCACACTCTCTAGTCAAATCCTCCAAAGAATGCCAATTCTTCGCAGGAAGGAGGAAGAACTTGGCAATGCCTTTGAATATGATAGTAGTTGAAAAGTCATTTACACAATAGGTTCTTGATTTCATTGGGATGATTAATCCCACCTCTAGTGTTGGGCATAAATGGATCATTACGACCATGAATTATTTCACCAGATGGACTAAGGCCATGCCTTTGAAGAATGCGACTAAGGTGAAGATTGTAAACTTCCTGGAAGAGCTAGTAACAAGGTTCAACCTAACCATGACCATCATCTCTGACAATTCAAAATCCTTCCTAAGTTTGAAGGTATGTCAATTTGCACTTAGGCATGGAATTTTCCTAAAGATATCCTTGAATTATTACTCATAGGGAAATAGTCTGGCCGAGTCGACTAACAAGAATTTAGTCTAACTTATCAAAAGAATAGGGTTGGAACACTAGAGAGAGTGGCACAAAAACCTCAAAGCAACGCTCTAGGCAGACTGCATAACTCCTAAACAAGTATTAAAGACTTCGTTGTATGAGCTAGTATGTGGGAAGGAAGCACTATTGTTCGTCTCCCTAGAAATTCCCGCACTACAATTACTTAAATATTTTGAAGTAGAGAAAAATGAAGCCATGGAGATCTAATTAGCTGAATTGCTAGAGGTACAAGATAAAAGGGAAAATGCACTAATGGCCATGTGCAATCGCAACAATTGGTTAAGAAATGGTTTGATAAGAAAACCTCCAACCAAGGTCTTAAGTGCAAAGATTTGGTGCTAAAATACAATGAAAGAGCCATGAAGCTCAACCAACATAGAAAATTTGATAGTCACTACGAGGGTCCTTATTGCATAATTCAATGCAAACAACACAATGCATTTGAATTGACAAACATGGAAAAAGAAGCACTAGGAATTCCTTTCAATGGAATTCACCTTAAACTTTTCATTTAGCTTTATTAACCATTTAACCATGTAAATATGTAAATATTTAAATATGTAATTATTTTATGTGTTTTGTTAGGCCAAGTCTTTATCTAAGCAGAACCCTTTAAAGCCAGAAAGCATCTAAAAGAAAAAGAGACAAGAACTAGACTAATGAGTGGTATATATATTCATTGTATGGTAATATTTACTTTGAGATATTGTAGTACAAAATGGCTTGTAGGAAAAGAATTTCAAGATATATATACATTGTATGGTAATATTTACTTTGAGATATTATAGTACAAAATGGCTCTTAGGCCAAGCATTTCGAGATATATATTCATTGTATGGTAACATTTACTTTGAGATATTACAGTAGAAAATGACTCTTAGGCCAAGTGTTTGAAGAATATATATAAAGTGAAAAAGAGAAGAGAGAAGATTTCATTCATTCAGAATTTGAGGAACAAGAACTTAGTAGGAGCTACGATGGCAATAATAGGCAAACGGGGATACACCAAGTCTCTGAAATCAGTGTACTACTCCACACCCTAGATAGGCTCCATATTGAAGCACCTTTGCAAGAAGTGGCAGGCATAAGAAACCATTTGACGGTGTTCCCCAATGGTCATAGCACAAAATCCACTCAAGAATGGTACCAAAGGCACCACCACATCCTCTTCAATGCGCTGACAAAGATCACGTGCAGTTGAAATACCAAGGCCATGCACTGCAATCATTACAATATCTATGAGGCCTCTAAGATAGCACTTGGGAAAAATCTCCCTGGTAAGCCTTAATATCATCAATTTTGATACATAAATATATCCAGCAGAGAGGCAACAAAGTGGGAACAAATATTAATGTTCACTAGATATTTGTCCTCATATTTTACAAATTACTTTTCCAACACCCACTTAATTGCAATTATGGCTAAGGTATGATTATTCTTCATCATACGCATCAAAAACCTATTTGAAACTTCTCCTAAGAAAGATACTTGAGATCTATTACTAGTCAACTTAATGGGAGTATCCATTATCTCTACCAATAAACCCAGTTACCAAGTATGAATTTTGATGTTATCCTTGGCTCTATTCATAGAGGTAGCTGGGAGTACGATGTGTGTGATAAGCATGATGTTGATCGAGGTGAAAACTCAAAATACCACCATGTTGTGCTTGTTGTGTGCAAAGTAAGATGGGATAATTAATCACCTAAACCTTGCATCATGTGCAAGTGTTAATCCACATGGTCAACTGCCAAGTGTCTAACTATTGATGCAATTTAGTCTACAAAGATCAAATCAATTTTTTTTGTGTAATCATTATTCCTTTTTCTTAATCATTCTCAAAAGGTTATTAAGTGTAAAAGTATGTGAAAGGATTTGTATGCCTTCAATTTCTAACTCAAATTCCCAAGGGGTGGCATCATAGAACATGATGGCTAATCATCATTATGAATTAATGTCTTTTCCAAAGGGTAGGAATTCATTTCACATGAATAGATGAGTTGGTGGTACATGCTGAATTTATTGCTAAAAGTGTCTATTGTTTCCAACTCCAGTTTTAGAGAAAGGTAATGTTGCATGCAAAAGAAGAGTCTTGCAAAGAACAATATACAATTCACTGACAAAGAATCCAAGTGTGAGTTGCAAATAGAAATTAAGTGTTTGCAAAAAAATTCACAGAAGTCTTGAAATGGAAACACAAGAAGAGATGGTTAGAAGCTTGTCAAACACCATCATGGTGGCACCAATGGCCCATGTTTTTGGTGATATCTCTTATGCCTCGGTGGGGATTCCAAAAAAGACAATGTGGCCCCACACAAAGGTCATATATAAGACTGCTCATAGAAACAAAGTCTAGATAGTAGAAGATTGGGATAATTTCTATAACCCTAAGCTCAAAACCAACTGTAAAACTCTTAAGGAAGCAGCATGTGAAAGAATGAAATAGGATGAGGCTAAAGACACAGATTCTTTTAAAGAGTCTTTAGGGCATAAGTTGTGGTTCTGCAGTCTTCCATGGTATATGGTTTCCATAGTGCATCACTTCCCATAGTTGTTTCATGAATGTGCCCAAAATTTCAATTTAGGTATGGAATCATAGAAGGTCATAACCTAAGAGTAATAATTCACATTGATGCTATTCAGGATATGAGCTATGTATCCCTACAAGGCACCTTTCATAAGTTCCTGAGAGATTATCCATAAAAAAATTAGATAGTTTTTGGAAGACTAGAACCCATGCCAAAATCTTTCACAATTATGAAGCAAACAGTCCCAAGGGAGAGAAGCGCACACCTCAATTTCCAATTGGGAACAATTATTTCAATTCAAACATACAAGACGTCTTCTTCATGTTGGATTTTTTTTGTGGCCTGAACAATGATAGTATGGTGCAAAAGGTTCAAATGGGTATGGATTTCTAATTAAGAAAACAACATACCTTGTTTTGACTGTATGACTTCGCAAAGGCCATTGTTCAAGAGATGTTGCACCAGTTCAAGGAGTAGCACACACAGTATAAGTTCAAGTTTTCCTCTTTTCTCGCTCATATGTTTTTAGATCAAAACCCTAATTTCCTTTTAAAGACCATATGGGTTTGTCCATTTTTGATGAAAATGAGATGAGGGAGTTGGTTTCTGCATGGACCCATCTCCTTTCTGTGACTCATGATTATTATGCATTTTTTGAGTCATTACTGACTCCGATATTGCAAGATATAGATAAAGAGGGCCAGGTTGGCTATTTTTGGTTCTCCACTAAGCAAGTGAGATGGATGAAAAATTGTGTCCCTCCCTATGACTGGTTCCTTGCAAAGGACTTTTCATTTGTCAGGATGCATAGTTTTACTGAGGAACAATTCTGGCTCCCAGTCTGTGTAACAAAGAGGGTGTTGGTGTGAGAAAGGAATTTTCAAATGCCCCTTAAGCTTTGGTACAATAATAATGGAAAAGAAGTAGAAAAAAGGTCTACTATATGTGAAGCTTGCTCATCTGGGGCTGGTGTTGATCTATGACAAATGGGAATACAATCATAAAGATGACTTAGCAAATCTCAACATCGAGCTAATGCATAGACCCCATCCCTACTGGGAGACTCGGTGAAATCCATTGTCAAGGAATTGTAGTATCTTTCTGGACTTAGCCTATATTTCCTCAGAGATGGGAAGGCCACCATGATCTTTTTATTTCCCTTTGTCCAAAGCTAGTGATAGTTTCAAAATTGAAACCACCCTCTATAATGAATTGGTCAGGAACCAATGGAGTGACGAGAAGATTGTTGACTTCTAGGTTTATCAATAGGAGACCAAATGTCTTATGACCAAGTACTAGGATCCAGATATGGATGACATGTTTGATGATATTTGGAACAGAGAGCATGATGACATTGATGCCAAGGGAGATTAAGAGATGGAAGAAGAGCAAGCAACTGCAATAATAAGGGCTAGAGAGGCAAAGAAGGCTCAAACATAGGGAGGTGGAATAGAAATGGAAGGGCCCAAGCAAAATTCATTGAGCGGACAAGTAACTATATCCCTTGTGGTAGTCATGCGACCATGTACACAAAATTTTTGAAGCATAGTCTTCAATTGACCAAAAGAGAGAAAGAGATCAAGAATCTCAAAGAAAGAGTGGAGATCCTATAGAAGAGAGAAAAGGATAAAGATGTTGAAATCACACACTTATCTCAACAAGCGCAAATAGAAAACGCCAAGCTCCAAGAGGAACTTGCAAAGTTCCAATCCTAGGATCCAAACATGGTTGCTAATTTGTAGTAGAAGAACAAGGAATTTCAAGATGAGCAAGCTCAATTAGAGAAAGAAATGTAGTAGAAGGTTAAAAAGCTTTAGGACCAACAGGCTCAATTTGAAAAGGAGATTCGAGAGATGAATGTCTCTTTGGAAAAAGAATGTGAAACCCGAGAGCAAGCTAAAAAGCTATTGAAAAGAAAAGATGCAAAGTTAACAACTCTACAAGAATAGCTCACCACATCTGACAAGAAGATTGAGGAGTTGATGGAAGAAATCAGGTCAAAGGAGGTTGAGATAAATCTTTTAAAAATTCCTTCCCATACCTCTACTCCTCAGTCGGATCTTCTCTTGGTGGCACAAAAATTATGTCTCCTACTAAGAGAAGGTTAAATCTTTCTATTTATCCCTACAACCAACACTACAATTCATGGAAGATGTGGAAAAATTAAGTAGGGATGTGCATGGTACAATTGAGTAGGTCCCACAATTTATTATTGATAAGGTGTTTGAGGCTGAGCAATTGTTGGGGAAATTATACACAGTGACGGATGTGGGCTTGACGAAGGCAGGAATAGATGACTGAAGGTCAGCTACCAAAAGGGAAAAGGAATTCATCAATTATCATGCACGATCCTCCAAGCTAACAATTTCTTGGTCACATTGAGTTTGACTACAAATTATATGCAGATGCAATTTTCTCATCTGAATCAGAATGGCTTGCCCTCTCCTTTCCTCTCTGATAATTCAATCGCCATAGTGGAGCATATTGGAGAAAAAATAAAAGAAAAGTAGTAGGATATTTCTACTTTCCAGTCATTCAATCAATCTCCCATGGCAGCAGACATTGAAGACGCCATCCATTCAATAACGTGGCTTCTTTTCCAGCTAGATTTGGGGACCGAGATCTCCACGGAGCTACCATTCGGGGAAATTATCAATCTACAACAAGAGAATTTGCACACCTTATCGATGCCATCTGAGGCCGATTGGCTACCTTTGTAGATCTCCCTTTCAAAGCTCTAAGTGTTGTCCAATGGATATGGCTCTAGTCTTAGAACCAATATTTTTGGGCTCTTATTCTATAGGTGAAATGCCCCTTGTTAGTCGCTAGAAGCTATGGATTTAAATAATCCTTAAGCTCCCTCTTGGTATATTTTGTTTGATTTTGCATTGGCCTTAGCCCGCACATTATATATTTTGTTGGAAACACAAGGGTAGACAACTAAGAGGGGGGTGAATCAGTTGTCTCAAAAATTTAAACTTATTAAACATATTAACCCTTATTCTTAGATTTGATCAATAACCATGAAAGTATAAGATAACAACACATCAGAAACACATATAACACTAAGATTTTTTACATGGAAACCCTGTTAAGGTAAAAACCACAGTGGAGGTCACTCCACAAGATTATCCCCTGTTAAAAGTATAAAGAAATGTGAATGGGGAATGCACATATGTTCAGGCACACTGCCTAGAGCTCATTGCTCAATTACAAAAGGAAGACTAATTGTCTTACAAAAGGATTTGGATTACTTCCAGAAAATTGAAATGAGAAAATGGCATCCGCTAATGCCTAATTATAGTTCCAGTTAAGCACATGAACACTTCTTCAAAATCTAATTCTACCTTCAAATGATTAGGACATTATTCGCACATCTCATACACAAGAACACCTTTTAATTGAGTAAACAATCACTTATATACATCTGCAAAAATAAATTACATCCCTACATGTTGGCCTCAATAAAATAATAAAATGAATGTAAATTGTCGGTGCAAAACATTAAAGATTATTAATGCGAATCAACCAAGGTCAGACACAACATAGTGAAGACCCAAAATAAAATCTTCAAACATGAACCATCTTCAAAAAATTATTGCTCGAAGATCCACAACACACTACAACACCCTATTGGCCAAGAGCATGAAAAACATGAACACACAAGAGAAAATTTCTAATTGCGATCACAACAATCAATGCAGACATGCAACTCAGATAGAGCATGATCTAGAAAAATCCAAAAAAATCATGAATCATCAAAGAAGCATCTGCAACAACTGAACTTACTAGAATCACATCATCTTCATTCAGAAACACCAATTGAAGCAACAAAATGATTGTCCGAACACAACTTCTCATAACTCAATCAAATATTAATGCGGATCTCTAAAACTTAACGTGGATAAACTAGATATACTAGAAAACAAACCCTTTAATCCACAACCTTTGATCATCAATGTACTAAGCTCTCCAACAAACTAAACTTCACTTCACCACTAATAACTTGCAACTTATTTATTATAATTTTTTGAATATCCTTGACATGTAAAACTTCTATGACATTAATTCCAATAGTGTTAACATCAATGACAACCACATATCAGCAACACAACCACAACATCCAACATATTTTCACCTCTCTAGGCTCCCTTTTGTTGTCACCTTCATCTTCTTGCACCACGTGTTGGCAGCGCACACTTTTCATAAGTTATTTTTCCTTGCTTCATTTCTAAGCTCCACCTGGGCACCACATTGCATCTTCCACGTGCACCTTTTGGAAAACCCCATAGGAAAATATTAAAGCGAGGACTGTGCCATGTGCCATCTCCACGGGGATCGTAGTCTCAATAGAAGGATATAGGAATGGGAATCCCCACCTCTACACCATGTTTCCTAACTGACTCCTTAGGTGGTTTGACACATGTCTCTGTGCCTATTTACTTGAAATATTGGCGTATCACCTCAGCTTTAGAATTTTTTTTGTATATTTGCTTCATTTTCCCTTTTCATCCCCCAATATATGAAGAGCCAACTTCATTAAAACCTAAAGCTTACTCAGTTTAGAGAAATTGGTCCCCCCATTAACTGAGTTTCCCATAAGGTTGTGTGCTTGGAAATTTTAGGCATCAATAGTTACCATTGTCTCAACCTATCTTGCCTAGTGCTCCTTCTTTTCCTGTACATAGTGGAAAGGAATATGATCTTGTTGAACAACTTAAAAAACTCTTGCAAAGATATCCTTATGCGACCTTATTCAAGCCTCACCTAATTACCATTGTATGCTTCAAACAACTTTGCAACAAGTTGTGGTTCCTCCTAGTACAAATCCAACTAATGTAGCAACCCTAATTCGAGGAATGAATTCAGTTAATATAGACATTGTTTTTCACCAAAGTGGGTTACCCTCCTTGGAAGTACAAAAGAAAAATGAATCCTTCATGATAATAGTTATTATTATAGGACTAGGATAAAGAGAACCCTTGTTGAAAATGGCCCGTCCCTTAATGTGTTTAGCATAAACCTCTTAGATAAGATTGGAATGTATAATCTTGAGCAAGATTGAACTTGATTATTTGTCCATTTGTGGGTTTGATAATGTAGGAAAAAAACATTTTTTTGTGATCACATTACCTACTATAGTTGGAAAGGCCACATTACAAATTATTGTCCATGTTATGGTTCAAGATCTGTCATATAATCTTCTTTTAGGAAGACCATGGATTCTTGAAATGTATGTAGTTCCTTCAACTCTTCATCATGTAATGAAGTATGTCCACAACAACAAAGTGTATACAATGAGAGCCGATCTTGAACCAAAAATTTGTTTACACACCGAGAAAGATAAAGAAATTCTTTTGTAAACATTGACACCAACTACAAAATTAGAACCTATGCAAGAGGAAGAAAATAAAGAAAAATTTGAGGAAATCACAAATCTATTGGATGATGATTGGGGTTCCTTAGATTTTACATGTACCTACATTTATGGGAGAGTATAATATCACAATAAAAATTCAGAAAAGGGAAAAGAATTGATGATAATGTCAACACAAAAATTGGAAGAACCCTCACAAGCATCTATTTCAACTACTAGAGAAGAAGACACAAGTTATACAACAAGTTTTTATGATGTTTATTATGAACAACCACCAAATTCGAAAGAAATGGTAAGGATTTATTAAAGAGGTTATGAGCTCTTGAAACAACTTGGTTATAGTGGAAAAGGATGTGGTATGAAAGAACAAGGAATTTGTGGTCCTATAGAGCATAACACGCAAGAAATAAAAAATGGTCTTGGATATTGCACTTCTAAGATAACAAAATAAAAAAGGCCTTCACTCAACATCAATACCATCATGTGCAGTTCTTCTAAGATATATCTCACCTTAAAGCATCCTGAATTGATTGATACAAATGATGCATCATTGGAATACTTTGAAGATGATGAAGCCTTGAATGAAATGTTAGGATTTTATGAGGTCACCAACTTCCCATCACAAAAAAGGATTCACTTGTTCTATGGTTAGTACTAAACAAGTTGATGAAGAAAAGAAAACAAGTGATATTGAATAAGAGAAAGAAGAGCACATTCTTGAATTTCCAAGAAAAAGTGCACTACCTATGGGAGAAACAATCAAGATATTGATGGATACATCTAATGAAGAGAGAGTGATTCAAATAGGAGAGTGACTTGATGAGGATGATCAAGAAGATCATGCAACATTATTACATGAATTTCATGAGCTCTTTTCTTGGACCTATTCTGACATGACAAGTATTGATGCTAAAATAATGGCACACAACATAGTCCTTGAACCAAATTTCAAACCAATAGACAAAAGATACGTAAAATGAATCCTAAAATAGTTATATTGGTTAAAGTTGATATTGAAAGACTCCTCAAATCTGGTTTTATTCATCCTATTGATTATTCCCCTTGGATGTCAAACATTGTCATAGTCACAAAACCTGATAATCATATTAGGAGGTGTATGGATTTTTGTGATCTTAATAAAGCATATTTAAAAGAAAATTTTCCTCTTCCTAATATTGACATGATAGTAGATTCGACTGTGGACCATGCTTTGTTTTCATCCATGGATGGCTTTATTGGATATAATCAAATATTTATCAACCCTCAAGATCAATACAAGATAGAATTTACTACACCTTGGGAAATGTTTTGTTAGGTGGATATGCCTTTTGGATTAAAGAATGCAAGTGTAACATATCAAAGAGCTATGGTGTTGATATTACGCAATTACATACATAAGATTTTGGAAGATTATGTTGATGATATTCTAGCCAAATATTTAACTCATCAAGACAATGTTAATATCCTTCAAAAAAAAATTGAACAAATGCGTAAGTATAACATGAGATTAAATCCAAAAAAAATGTGTCTTTGGTGTGGATAGTGTAAAAAATTTAGGTTTTATAGTACCCCATAGAGGCATCGAGGTTGACATGAAGAAAATTTATGCTATCATTAACATACCACCTCCTAAAAACATTTCACAGTTGTGTACTTTACAAGGAAGAATTCAATCTATCTATTGTTTTGTGGAATCCTTGGTGGATCGGAACCTGCCCTTTACGTAACTTCTTAAGAAGGACTAACAATTTAATTGGAATGAAGATTGTAAACAAGCCTTTGAAATTTTGAAAGACTACCTCACTACCCTCCCTATTTTACAACCTGCTATGCAAGAAAAACCATTTATGGACTTTATACATCAGCCTTAGCCTGTGCTTTAGCAACATTGTTAGCTCAACAAGAAAATAATGGTAAGTAACATCTTGTTTATTACATTAGCCAAACTTTTATTGACTACATGAAACTCAATATACAATAGAAAAAAGTGTTTGGCTCTTGTATTTTCTACTAGTAAATTGAGACATTACTTAAATTAAATGTAAAAATTCATGTGATGATAAATTTTGATCCTTTAAAACATATTTTTTCTAAAACTAATTTATCAAGATGCTTAACTAAATGGATTATGTTGTTAATTGAGTTTGATCTTAAATTTTTCTCTCAAAAGGAAATGACAAGCATTAATTGACCATTTAGTTGATGCTCCTTCTCCATGAGCATTACCTAATATGGACGCATTCCTTAATGAAAGTGTATTTAATATCAAAAAAGAAACATGGGAATTGTACTTTGATTGATCTAAGTGTAGAACTAGATCTAGAGTAGGGCTTATAATAATTCCTATCGATTAAACTTCCTATGGACAAATAATACAGTAGAGTATGAATATTTCATTTCTAGATTACATGTAGCTTTAGCTCTTGGTATTTAGAAAATTAAGATACTTTGTGATTCTCAATTAATCATTAAGAAAATAAGTCGTTCATATCAAGCGAAACATGAGAAGTTATCTAAGTATAAAGATCTTACAGTGAGTTTATTGGAATTCTTTAAATAATATACCATTGAAAACATACAATGAAAGGATAATAGACATGTACATGCAATGGAAACCACTTCTTCCCTTGTATCTCCTAATGATCCTTCTATCAATTTCACATTTATAGTCCATATGATCACAAAACCATCAATAGACGATAAGATAAAATAAGTTTTATTAACTGACATTGAAAACTCTAGTGAATGGTACACAACAATATTCAACTACTTAAAAGAAGGTACATTTCCTGAGCCTACAAATAAAAACACTAGAGCTCATCTTTGAAAACTTGCATCTAAATACATAATCCTTGTGGATGTGTTATATAGATGATCATTTGATGGTATTTTACTCAAATGCCTTAAATAATCAAAAATCATTATAGCCATTGAAGATGCTCATGCAAGTGCTTGTGGGGGTCATTTTAGAGGAAGATAAAATTAGTTCAAAAATTGATCTGTATAGGATATTATTGGCGACATATTGAACAACATTGTTTTTTCTCATGTTAAGAAATGTCATAAATGTCAATAGCACAAAAATTTGATTCATTCTCCTACTTTTAGTTTGGGGTTTGGATATTATTGGAAAAATATTGTCACCCTCTTCAATTGGACATATGTTTACAATTAGTGCAATAGATTATTTCACAAAATGGGTAGAAGTTATCCCTCTCTGTTCCACAATAGCTAATGCAATCTGTCATTTCATATTAGAACACACTATTTCTCGTTTTGGTCTTCCACAATGACATGAAGAAATTTTTGGAAATATTTCATAGTCAACATCATATTTCAACACCATATTATCCACAATCAAATGTTCAAGCGAAATAAACTATCAAAACTATTGAGAAAATCCTAAGGAAAATGGTAAATAAACATAACAAAGATTGGCACACTCAACTTATGTGTTGTGGGCCTATCCTACAAGTATTAGAACATCTATAGGAAACACTCTCTATAACATCATTTATGGTGTCAAGGAAATAATTCCCTTAGAGATAGAAATTCCTTCCTTGAGAATTAGTCTTAGAGGGATTATTGATGACACTACCTATAAAGAGCAACAATTGCATCAACTTGAAATGCTTGACTTACTATGCAACAATGCTCTTGATCATCTCCAAGATTATTCTAAACAAATGCAACATAGTTATAATGATCATGTTATTCCTCACACATTTAATAAAGGTGACTTGGTGTTATATGATAATCAACGTAATGTCAATGCCACCCCAAATGCAAAAGGAAAGTTCAGCCCTAATTGGTTAGGACCTTACATAATTAACCAAAATTATGGGTTTGGAGCATACACATTAACAAAAACATATGGTACCCCTCTCAAAGAACCTATCAATTCCATGCATCTGCGTCAATACTATAAATAACATCTCCTTTGAATATTATGTATATTAAAACAATCTTGTTAGATTAAGTAGATAATATTCTCTCTTTTTTTTATCTTGTATTGCTTCATTTTTTGACAAAAAATCTTTGGGTGTCTTAGAATATATAGAGTAATTTTTCAATAAGTGTGGATTATTAATTTAGCTTGCATACTATTCAAATGTATCTTGTGTGTTATCTTAGATTAGATCCTCATATGCATTTTAATGTTCTATAAAAATTAGATCATAGGTGCATTTAATTTAACATAGCATACTCAATCACAATGAATTATCTAATGTAAACTAAAAGTGTTTTGATTAGATCACAAAAATTAGATCACAGAGACATTTATTAAATATTCATACTAAGATTGTTTAATAAATCACATTGACATCTAATACAACATAAACTTATAAAAAGCCAAATGTGAATGCTCATATATATTACATCAAAAGTTCAAGTACATGTAAACAATAATACAATGATATTATGGCCTATCAATACTAGACCCCTCAAGGTCTGATGGTGGCATTCGTTAGGATACAATAGAATGTGATCATGATCTACTGATGGATCTCATAGCTAATTGTAGGCCCTGCACCTCTCCAACCACTCTAGCCTCTCATAGGAGTGCCTCGACACGCTCCTATTCTATGTGGTCTCTATCTTCCTATAGCCTACCAGTAACCTCGCTCTCCAACTTTGTGACCTCTGACCATAGGACGACCTCTGTCTCACTATTTATTGAAACTCGAGATGCTTGGAGCTCATCATATGTAACCTACAATGTTGAATGTTTTCCTACAATGCGCTCCTCTCTAGACTTAGATAGGTCCATGCATCTCTTTGTGCTCTCATATTATTCCCTCAACCTCACAACAAGATCAAAGATATTTGCATGGTGCCCCATCAAAGGTGGGGGCGTGTACTCTAAAGGTATATCCTCATGTGGGGGAAAAGGAGGAACCATCTCTATGGTCACCTACTGATAGAGAACACGCCACTCTCACATGGACCTTGCAAGATGGAAATCATAAAATATTTCAATACACATTATATGATAGATATATAAACTATATACATAAATCTAAAAGCATAATGAAAGCATAAATAACACATCATCACCTAGGTCTCTATCCTGCCAATCAAGGAATAGCCATGTAACAATGGATCCCTCTTGTGTAGGAAGTGTGGATGGTCCACTACCATTAGCCTCCCCTCACTCATGAGTTGTGATTCCTATTTTCGTCACTAATTGTCCTTTAGTGACTTAGTCAGGAGCTGAATCCCTCCTCCTGAGGGTAGTCGAGACCTCATCTGCCTCATCAAGCTCATCACTCATCAGTTAGACATCCTCCTCCTCATATAAAAATATATCTAGTACTATTCCCTGATCATACGAATCCCTATTGATCTCATCATCATCCCTATCATATCTGTGACTGGAGAGGTCCCACATGGCTCGTAGGGTAATCCCTAGGAAGGACATGAGCTAGTCGTGCTCCAATCCACCACTATCCATAGGCTAATGTTGTACCTATCCTATCAACATTAGAATAGGGGCATGTTTTGGTCTTCATCATTTGAATTTCTATAGAAAAACACCATCAATTGTGAGGCAACAGTTATCTCCTAGCCTAGAAGCACTCCATGCTAACCTTAAATACTTGGGTCGTGGTCTCCGTGGAACCTAAATCTCTTGAAACTATCACATAACATGATTATAGTAGAAGGGTATCACAATGTAATCATGTCATCCTAGTAGAAATCAATCTTGTTGCATTCCTAACTAATTGATGTGTCTCATCTACCCACTAAGGTATCATCAGATACGGTCTCCATAACATGTCATCATCATCTAAGTGGTCAAATCTAACTCATCAGTGTAACAAATCTCGATCCTTCCAAGAATATCTCAAAGAGTAGCTATAGGCTCTTGATAGCCCATGGCCACCATGGTCAAATACCTTGTTAGCCTAGTACATGTATGAAATGAAGGAAAATGGTTGCTTTATGGTTTAGGACATAAAACAACACATTTCACAATCATTCATTCAAGGAAAGTCCTAGAGATTTCAATCTAAAGTATGCAAAGGAGAAAGAGACCTTGCAATAAGGTTGTCTTAGGGTCCAATTATAAACTAAAGAGGGGTTCACTACCAAGATAGGGTTTGGAAAGACTAATGAAATGCAAGACCTAATGCAAAAACCAAATGCAATGCAAGAATTCAATAAATGGCCTAGAAAAGCATCTAAAATAGAATAGCAATGTGAGAAAATAGAAGTTTGCACTTGGAAATCTATAGATGCCAGGAATGAGCTCTGAAACATTCAAAATATTCAAATTAGGTTACACTAGGGCTCATACACTAGTTTTGGGTGTATCAGTCCCATACTAGGGTTTTTGGTCTCAAACAAGTTTTTGATATTGTAGATTCAGGATCTGCAAAAAATTGAAAATTTTGCATGTAGTGGGACTCATACACTACTTCTAGCATATCAGTGGGTGTTGTCATAATAGTGGTTTACAATTCCTAAGAGGAACGGATTTTAGCTGAAATCACATATTTTTAGAAAATATAATGATTTAAGCCTAAAAAAGTTCCATTTTAAGGATTCCAATTGAAGAGGGTTTGATCAAATCACCTTAGATCAAACCCCCTTGGATAGGACCTCGCTAGTTTTAAACCATACCTATAAATGTGTCTCCTTTACACCTATCAAAATGCTGATAAAAAATCACTTTTGATTTATTTTTTGGCAGATCAAATGAATTCATTTAAAATTTATTTCAAATGATTATGGTATTCCTCAGAACAAGCTTTCCAATGAATATAATTTTAATATGTTTTGGTTTTGTTATGTATTTGTTTTTTAAGTTTTATTAAACATAGGTTTTTCATCGAAAATAAATTTCTTTGTTCTTCACATGTGGAAAAATAGAAGATTATCAAAAAAAAAAAATTTAAAAATATGAGTGCACCAGTTATTGAAGTCCTTGATCCAACAAAAAAAAACAAATTAAATTTTGGCATATACAAAAAAAGTTACACATTATATGGTCGCGTTGTGTCTAAATTGTAATTCATTTGACTTTGAAACTTGATTAAGGAAAAAATATTCAATAAAAATATATCTAACCAAGTGGAAGCACTAGATATCAGAGTTACAAATCTAAATTTGAAATAATTAGAATTTTATCCTTCATGGATAAAAAGTTATGCATTATATGGTGTGCGTCACTTTTTTAAAATGTTGTTTTCTAAAAAAAATCAATTTTCATGAGAGATGGAAAAAGAAGTGCAATTTGATTCCAAAATTTTTGAAAAAAATACTTTTAGAATCTATAGACAAAATTTGATGAGACTCTAGTTTGCACCATCTTCAAATTCCTCACAGTTTAGCCGCTATAGGTGCCCGAATGTGAAGATTTAGTTAAAAATAATAATTTCAGTGTCTAGTTTGGCCAAAAATTGTAAACCACTATTATGGGATCACCCCAGTCCCATTCTACTTTTTGGGAATTCAAAGTTCAAATCTATGCTCTGATCTCTGCTCTTCCCTTCCAAACTAATTTACAAATCTGAACCTGTAAAAAGACCTGCAAAATAGAATACATAGTTGATTTTCTTATGGTGGATTTTCCTTAGTCAAACCCCTAGTTTGGTAATTAAAACTTGATAGAAGTAATGAATCTTGAATGCAATTGTGAACATAAACCCTAACCTTACATTTGTCTAAGATTAGGAAATCTGAAATGCAATGCCACCCTATCCTATTGTGCTATAATGAGATGCAAGAATGAAACATAGACATGGATGACCTACCTTGAGAAATATCTAGTCACCCAAATGAGCCCTAATAATGTATGTACCTTCCTTAGGTTGAATATAGAATGATAATGGAGGATGGAGTCACTTCAGAAACATGTGATTAGGCTTGGCTTGATGGCTAATTGCATCTCCCCAACCTAGAATCCAACATGATTCACCATAGGAAACCATAATCAATCCTTTACAATGCTAGATCTTGAATGAAAGTGAGCTTTAAGACCTACAAAAACACAATAATGTTGCTCCAAGGCTTCAACTTTTTTGATTGCTTGTTCTTGAATTCTCTTGTAAAGAATGCTTGGATCTTAAAAATTGCTCTTCTAGATTATTGCTTAGATGAAAAATGATTTTAGAAGCTTGTTTATATAGGAAACACACCTAAATTAGCATTATTTAATCTCAAAACCTGACATCAACGAAAACTTTAAATTAAAAACTCAAATCTCTCACTCAAAACCTAAAAAGGGCCTAGGTGGGACTCATACCCCACTCCTGGAATATGGGTCCCACCTAGGGGGACTCATATGCCAGGAGTTGCATATGAGTCCCACCCAAGATTTTCAAGGTGGGTTGTTACAATTTTTTATGCTTTTATGGATTTTGTCGAGTCGTTTAGTTGTAAAAATCCATGAGATCCAAAATAAAGTGTCTTAGGGGCCTATTAATGATGAATTAAAGGGTAATTAATGCAAGGGTACTAAAATAGGTCCAAATTAAATGAGAAATTGCACTATCTCCAAGAAGGGAGTATAATTTTCATCATTACAATGTGATGTGCTCGGAGCACCACACTTGCAAGTGCATACAATGTACTATGCTTTCTAGCTCTTCAAGGTAGATGAAGCACCCTAGATCATAGTGTAAATATGCTAGCATACCATGACTACATGCATATATAGTCCAATGCTCCTTCATATCTTAGATGATGTGGAGTAATCCTTCATCTAAGTGTGTGCCTCGCCCATCAGGAACTAGCACTAGTGTTGTAGTGACTATCATAATGCACCTCAGAAGTAGTGAGAGTTCATATAGTATCGATCTAACCTCGATGCAGGATGTGATGCTCACCTCTTGGATGGGATAACCTTGGTAGTATTTAATATCCTCTTGCATCTCCTCATGTGACCGCTCCTCTACTTAATGAGCGATCTCACTCTAGATAGTTAACTACTAGATGTGGTGAATGTCCTCTAGTGTAATGATCATCTCCCCTATAGGAAGGTGAAAGGTACATGTATCTGCATCCCACCTCTCTACTAGGGCAATAAGCATCACATCATGATACCTCATGGGTGGCATGAGGTATACCCAAAATAATCATGTCTCCTATCAGATACTAATCTCGTCCTTTGATAGCTTAGAAAATTGCACTCAAAGGAAACTAAATTGTATGCCTCCTAGATGCTAGCAAGCTCAAAGAGGGTCCTAAAGAATTAAAAAAAAAAATCACTAAATTTCCTAAATATATGCATTAAATAATTAAAATTACACTAAAGTTGTTCTAAGACACTTTGCAACCAACTTGGACATATTGGTCATTTTTTGATGAGGGTGGTCCTGGACACTTTAGCCATTTTTGGACACTTAGCAACTAAGTATGTTCAACTCATATCACATATCCTTGTGTTATTGCTTGACACCTCATATATCAGAGGATTTTTAGATTTTATGTGACTGCTCCCAATGAAACCATTACTAGGTTCAATTTTTGGAAGAGGCATCTGCACCGGATGCAGATACAAATGTATTTGACTCATCCTCTTTCTTAGGTTCTTCCTTTTTCCTCTAAATCTTTTCCATTTATTTTCTAACTTCATTAGGATCCACTTTATTCATAGAATTTTTCTTTTATTTCATATTAGGTTTCTTCCCAACTTTTCTCCTACAAAATTTTGAGATATATCCTAGTTTGTCGCAAGTGTAGCACACAACATATATTTGATCAAACTAATTTACAATCATCCTTGACTTGCACTAATTAGATTTATATCAAAATATATTAAACATGTGTAATAGTATCCTTAAAAATATTGAATCATTCTATTAGCATTAAATATGTTCAACATTATTCACCTTCTACACTCAGTAGCTCTATGTCCAAACTTATTGCAAGCATAGCATTGTCCAACAAAGAATCCAACATTTTGATGCATTCTATTCTAGTCAATTCTACTTCTACATTGTTTTTCTCTATGACCAAATTTATTGCATGAGAAACAAAAACCATTAAAAGATAGGTACCTTTGAGCATTAGGTTGTCAAATAAGAATCCTTTCGATATTGCTCCTTTAGTTCATGATTTGATGAATATTTCCTTGAAAATTCTTTTGATTGTCCCCTTTGTTGGAAATGGGTTTTTCCTTTGAGCTTTGTCCTTCTTCAAGTCCTAGACCACTTTTATCCTTAGAAGGTTTCTAAGATGCAATCAACTCATTAAGATTTTTAGAGCTTGTTTTGAATTTTTTTGTCATGAGCTTTTTCTTTTTCCATCTATTAGATCTTAGGGTTACTACTTATTCAAGCTTTGCACATTCATCAATTTTATTTTGAATCTCAATTTTTTGACATTCCCCAATTCGCTTCTTTTCTTCAACTTGCACCTTAAGTCCAGTAATATCTTCATTAGCCTTTTTCAACTGATCACTGACTTCTCTATGTCTTTCCTTGAACTTTTTAATCTGCTCTCTTAACTTTTTCATGCATTCATTTTATTCCTTTCAGTTTCCTCTCATAGTTTCCTTCTCATCTTCACTTTTGTCCAATTCTTCAAGGTTGGCATTGATTTCCTTAGATACAAATTTTTCTTTCGAAGGAACAAGATAGCTTTTGTTAGCCATGTATTCAAATTTTAGGACCTTCCTCAAGCTGTAAGACTTCTTCAGAGGAACCAAGCTCTGATACCAATTGTTGAATACACTGAATATTGAGAGGGGGGGTGAATCAATATTTTTCTAACCCAATTAATTACTAACAACCAATTTTCAATCCACATCTAGCTACAAGAGTGAACCAAAACATAAAGGAGATCATAACACATTGACACCAAAAATTTTACAAGGAAAATCTACAAAGGAAAAAAACCATGGTGAGGATTAGCTCACAATATATTATAACCAGTTATAAGATATTATAGGGCTCACTATTAGGACGCACTTTCCTTGAAAGGCTCATAGCCTAAATACAAAAGTGGCTTATTGCCAAGATACAAAAGGTGTGATTCACTGACAAATGATGAACTGAGTAAGTATGCCTTCAATGTGCAGAGATCAATTTCAGTTAGGCTCTAGAATACAAAAAAATTTGCTTCAGCTGCAGACATACAACACTGTTAAAACACAGTCGTACTTGTCCCATCACTATATACCAAACAATTCCTTCATCTATATATGTATCACACACACACACACACACACACACACACACACACACATATATAGCTTCATCTTTATACATCAATTAGGTTGGCTTAATTGAATGCACAACTCAAAAAGGTTTGTCGGCTTAAATCAAAAGTCCTTTTGGCATGTTCAACAAACCATAACAAACATAGATTAGATTAGCTCGGACCTAATAAAGAATGCTTTAAGATAAACAGTTCATAACCCTATCGGCCAAAAGAATTGCAATCTTCTATCACTTCAATACCTCAACTAGATCACACAAACTTGCTGAAAACTTGTTTATAGCTGTAACTGACACCCCTGAGCAATATATCAAAAAATAGTTGAATTTCTTTTTATTGAGAAGATTTTTGGCTCAAAATACTAGATCAGTGTAGACACATAGTTTACTTAGCCAGTTACCAAACAGTGTTGGCATCGATGACAACAAACCCGAAGAACACTTTCTTCATTCTTCTAACATTTCTCATATTGGTTGAACAAGTTTAGGTGAATTGATTTCTAACCCTCTTTTGTATCGCATCTACAAGAAAGGTATAAAATACAAGTCGTACACATAGAATACATCTAGTTTGATCTTTGTTATGGGTGTTAATGCATATGATTCCATTTCATGCATTTCTATGTTGGTTTGAAACTAGGAATAACTGTCACTCGTATTCTCTTTGTTTTTTTAGAACCACGGAGGAAATCCTTATGTATCGACAGTTGTTGTAAGTATATTGAAAACAATTAGTTGCTCATATAGATGTCGTATGAATAAGAAAAACCTTCATGTCTTTTAGACGTCTCCTTTTAACTATTTAGTATTGATTGACCAATTCAATTTTCTAGCTAGTTTAATTTGCATTGCAATGGATTCATTGTGTAGTTTTACTTTTCTATAATAGTGGTTTTAATTTCTCTATTTAGAAGTCAATGAGGAAACAATTAGGCCACATGATGCCATTAGCTAAGAAAAAAATAAGTGTTCATTTAGCTGCGCATTGCACATCCCTTCATTTCAGACAAAGGATCCATCGATATATTTTATTTAGTAGTTTCAAATAGTTGCTAATCATGGGAAGATCACAGATTCAAGGAGCTTTCATTAGATGACCATCATCTTTCATATTGTGAAGTGGCACCAAAAACATCAATCTCTTGTATCTTAGAAGTAATGATCAACAGTAACACTATAAAGATTGTCTAAGATAGAAAATTCTAAATTATCCTTGTAATGAAGGTTGTTACTATTGAGAATCATGTCTGAACCTTGCAAGCTTTTTTTAGAAAATTTTAGAATTTGTTTGTGGTAGTTCTCCACATGTTTATGTGTTGGAAAAAGGTGTGTGAGTTGTTAAAAATGTACCTTGTCCCTATTAGAATATAGGAGGGTTGTTTTTAGAGCATAAACAACTCATTGTATGAATTTAATGGGGGTCTAAACTAGAGGACAAAATTATGGACGAAAATGCTATTTTAACTTGGTTGTGGGTAACATGTGGCATGGTTGTTTTGCCCATGGTTTTGTAAAACCACAAATGGTTTCTAGGTTGTAAATCACTATAAAAGGAGGGCTTGGGGAGGTGTTTGAATCATCGAGTTCAGTTTGCAAGACTGAGTGCTAGAAGGAGTCTCTCTGAGTCTGAGTTTGAGTTGTGGTGATGCGCTCCTGTAAGAACTTGCATTGCAAGTGTATTGTAATCTTCTTGATTTGATAATACATTGTGTGAGTTTTCGATTGTGGGGATTTTCTCCTGGAAGGGTTTCCCCATGGTAATTACTGTGTTATGAGTTTATTGTGATATTTCATTTATGCATGCTTATTTTTCCATTGAAATCTCTGTAATAGTTAGTTGAATTTTCATAATCATCCTCTCAAGATTAGTGTAGGAAGTGATTCTGTGCACCTTTGCTTCCTTTCAAGTGGTATTAGAGCCTAGCCATTTTTTGTTCTATTTGTTGGGTATAGGTTTTTATTTCTGTATTGCAGGATTGTAAAGATGGCAAGGACGTCGGGGAGAATTGATGTAGAGAATTTTTTTGGCACAAACTTTGAGATGTGGAAGCTGAAGATGGAAGATCTGTTAATTGATCGAGATCTATGGGATGCGGTGGATGAGAATATGTTGAGGCCCACAGATCCAACTTTAGCTGCACAATATGATGTAATGGATAGAAAATCTAAAGGTCTTATAAGATTGTGTCTTGTACATTCAATTCTGATTAATGTCCACGAAGAATCTATTATAAAGAAGCTTTCGAAGAAGCTAAGTGAGATCTATCAAGTGAAATCACTTCTGAACAAGATTTTCTTGAGGAAGAAGTTGTATTCCTTGAGAATGGAAGAAGGTGGATGAATTTTTGAGCATTTGGAAAGCTTCAATATGTTGGTGACTCAATTGACCTCAGTTGAGGTGAAAATGGATGAAGAAGAAAGGTGTCAAATCTTGCTATGTTCGTTGCCAGACTCATGGGACAGCCTTGTCATGGCCATAGGGAGCACTTCAGTTGTCTTGAAGATGGAGGACGCTGTTGGTTCTCTACTTTCTAAGGAGATGAGAAGGAAGGTCTCTCTGAATGCCAAAGAGGCTTTGAGTGTTCAAGGAAGACCAAAAGAAAGAGGCAAGAACAAAAAGCAGCGTGGCCGTTCTAAGTCCAAGAATAAGGGGAGATCAAAATCTCCTGGTAAGTCCAAGGCAATCTGCTGGAATTGTGGCAAACCTAGACACTTCCAAAAGGACTGCAAAGAGGAGAAGAAGAAGAAGAAGAAGAAGAAGGAGATTCTGATTCTAAGTCTGAGAAGGAAGATGTAGATGCTTTCATCGCAGCCTTGGCCACTCATGCAGGTGACAATACATGGTTGATAGACTTAGGTGCATCTTTCCACATGACTCCTAATAGAAACTAGTTTAGTAAGTATGAAAATTTTGATGGTGGTAAGGTGTATTTGGGTGATAACTCTGTTCTTGATATTGTTGGTCGTGGAAGTATTCATGTGAAATTTTCTGATGGTAGAATTAGAAGATTTGATGGTGTCTTGCATATCCCGGGACTAGCAAGAAATTTGTTATCTTTTATCAAACTAATAGATGCAGGTGTGCTTGTACAGTTTTATGAAGCAGGTGTGAAAATGGTGAGAGGTGCTATGGTAATAGCAAGAGGAAGCAGATTGGGTACATTGTACCAGCTTGATGCATGCATGGTTGAGTGCAATAGTACTTCTGATAAGATTGTAAAAAGGACTACTTTGTTGGAGAAGGAGAGGGTTTCTCTTTCAATAGATGGTCGTGGTTTTTTGGGTACCCAAGGGTGCTCTATCTATCGAATCAAAGTTACCTGTAGAGAAGACCATGTTATGGCACCAAAGACTCGGCCACATAGGTGAGAAGGGTCTACGGAGCTTGAAAAATAAAAACCTTGCTGATGGGTTGAATGACTAATCTTGAGTTCAATTTTTGTGAGCATTTTATCTATAATAAACAAAATTGTATTCAGTTTTACTCGAGTTCTCATAAGTCTTCATGTATATTGGATCTTATCCATTCAGATGTATTTGGTCCAGTTGATGTTTCTTCTATTGGTAGATCAGTTTATTATGTTTCTTTCATTGATGATTTGAGTAGAAGAACATGGGTTTATTTTCTTAGGAGTAAAGTTGAAGTTTTCATTCATTGCAAAGAATTTAAAGCAATGGTTGAGTTGCAGACTAGAAACAAGATAAAGTGTTTGAGAATTGATAATGGTGGTGAATATTGCTCTAATGATTTTGACACATTTTGTAAAGATTGTGGTATTAAAAGAGAGAAGATGACTCTATATTCTCCACAGCATAATGGAGTTGTAGAAAGAATGAACAGGACCTTGATGGAGAAGGCTAGGAGTATGTTGAGTGGAGCTGGACTGGAACAAAATTTCTAGGTTGAAGTTGTTGCCACTGCCTGCTACCTGATAAACAGGTCTCCTACATCAGCTCTTGTTGATAAGATGCCAATGGAAGCGTGGTCGGGCCACAAGCCCTCACTTAGACATCTAAGAGTGTTTGGTTGTGATGCATATGCTCACATGCCAAAGGAGAAGCGGACAAAATTAGACAACAAAGCTATCAAATGTATCTTCATCGGATATAGTTATGGTGTGAAAGGAAACAAGCTTTGGGATCCTGTTGCACAAAAGGAATTTTATTCCAGAAGTGTTATTTTTAGAGAAACTAAGCCTCCTTCTGTTATAGTGTAGCCAAAAGAGATGGAAGAAAAGAAAGATGTGATTCGACTACCTGCTACACCTGAGAAAGTTGAATCGAGGCCCTTAGAAAGACAAGAAGTCGAGGAGAGCTCTACGAGTTCTGAATCATCAGAGGAAGAGGGAGAACCTGAACCTGAACCTGAACCTGAACTTGAACCTGAACCGGATCTTGTTCGAAGGTCTAGTAGACAGAGGAAAGCACAAGAAAGGTGTGGATATTCTCCTGATGATTGGAGGTGTATATTTGCTTTGAATGCTAATATTGATGAACCGAGATCTGTAGAAGAGGCTCTTGGTATGAATGATTCAAAATCCTGGAAAATAGCCATGGAAGAAGAGATGGCGGCTCTTAAGAAGAATGACACATGGGACCTTGTACCATTGCCTGAAGGATGGAAGCCTGTTGGTTGTAAATGGGTGTTCAAAAGGAAGATGGGTTCAGATGGAAGCATTGAGAAGTATAAAGCATGTTTGGTTGCAAAAGGTTACTCCCAGGTTGCAGGAGTTGATTATGGTGAAATTTTTTCTCCTGTAGCAAAAATGACATCCATTCAATTTTTACTTTCTATTGCAACTTCTTATGATCTAGAGGTTGAGCAGATGGATGTGAAAACAACTTTCCTTCATGGAGATTTGGAGGAAGAAATTTATATGACACAACCAGAGCACTTTGTGGTGAAAGGTAAAATTCATTTGGTTTGTAAATTGAAGAAATCCTTGTATGGTTTAAAACAAAGTCCTAGGATGTGGTACCAAAATTTTGATACATATGTTTTGAGTTTGGGATTTGTGCGATCTAAATCTGATCATTGTATATATTACAAGTCTAATGGTGATTATTTCCTGGTTATTGCCTTATATGTTGATGACATGTTTATTGGAAAAGGAAAAGGTTTGATTGCAGAATTAAAATCTCAGCTCTCAGCAAAGTTTGAAATGAAAGATCTTGGTGCAACAAGGCTTATTCTGGGAATGGAGATTATAAGAGATAGGAAAAATAGAAAGTTTTGGCTAGGCCAAAGTAAGTATGTTGGTACTATTCTGAGAAGATTCAATATGTAGGATTCTAGACCATTGAGTGTTTCTATTACTATGGGAACAAAGCTTTCTAGCTCACAGTGTCCTACATCCCCATTGGAGATGGAAGAGATGAGTCGAGTACCATATCAGAGTGTTGTTGGAGGTTTGATGTATGCTATGGTCTATACAAGACTAGACATTGCCCAAGCAGTGGGAGTACTTTCTCATTACATGTCTAATCCAGGAAGACCACATTGGGATGCAGTAAAAAGAGTTTTCAGATACTTGTAGGATACCTCATAGTACTCTATATGTTTTCATGGAACAAGAGATGAGCATTCCTTGGATATTCAAGGCTACGTGGATTCAGACTGGGTCAGTGATGTTGATAGAAGAAGATCCACCAGTGCATATGTGTTTACATTATTCAGTGGTGCAATCAGTTGGATGAGCAAGCAACAAGTTGTGGTCACTTTGTCCACTACAAAGGCAGAGTATATGGCAGCTACTCATACCTGCAAGGAAGCCATCTGGCTAAAGAGATTGTGTTTAGATATAGAGTTCAAATAGGTGCAGTGAAAATTTATAGTGATAGTCAGAGTGCAATCTGCCTAGCGAAGAACCCGACATTTCATGCCAGGACCAAGCACATTGATGTACAATATCATTTTGTGAGAGATATGGTCGAGGATGGAAAGGTGAAGCTGGAGAAGGTGGAGACTTTGGTGAATGTTGTTGATGCATTAACTAAGCCCATGAGCGCAGAGAAATTTAGATGGTGTTCAGAGTCTATGGGGCTCTCGGCCCCTAGCAATTAAGTCCATGACACTTTGGATCCTCTGACTCTTGCAAGGTGTTCGACAAGTGGGAGAATGTTGAGAATCGTGTCTCAACCTTGCAAGCTTTTTTTAGAAAATTCTAGAATTTGTTTGTGGTAGTTCTCCACATGTTTATGTGTTGGAAAGAGGTGTATGAGTTGTTAAAAATGTACCTTGTCCCTATTAGAATATAGGAGGGTTGTTTTTAGAGTATAAACAACTCATTGTATGAATTTAATGGGGGTCTAAATTAGAGGACAAAATTATGGACGAAAATGCTATTTTAACTTGGTTGTGGGTAACATGTGGCATGGTTGTTTTTCCCATGGTTTTGTAAAACCACAAATGGTTTCCAGGTTGTAAATCACTATAAAAGGAGGGCTTGGGGAGGTGTTTGAATCATTGAGTTCAGTTTGCAAGACTGAGTGCTAGAAGGAGTCTATCTGAGTCTGAGTTTGAGTTGTAGTGATGCACTCCTGTAAGAACTTGCATTGCAAGTGTATTGTAATCTTCTTGATTTGATAATACATTGTGTGAGTTTTGGAGGGTGGGGTTTTTCTCTCGGAAGGGTTTCCCCATGGTAATTACTATGTTATGAGTTTATTGTGATATTTCATTTATGCATGCTTATTTTTCCATTGAAATCTCTGTAATAGTTAGTTGAATTTGCATAATCGTCCTCTCAAGATTAGTTTAGGAAGTGATTCTACACACCTTTGCTTCCTTACAGTTACTAGAAGACATAAGAAAGATCGAGCATCAATGAGAAGATGGTACAAAAGGGATGACTCTTGGCTGCACTACTTAGGCAAGATTAGGTGTTGACAGTGGAGGCATTTCTATGATGGTGTACTTAGATTGTGATTCACTCAGGTGTATCATACCTTATGGGAGATAATTGATTGACTGCAAGCTCAATGTTATTTAAAACTAAGGTTTTCTAGTAACTCATGGTTGAGGATCAACTCAAGATCTACATAAGGATTTCGGTATGTAAAACCATTCTGTCTTCTATGAATTATTTATGTTACACGGTAGTTTCAAAGTTGTCGAATGGTATTCGATGCATATGAAATTAGATAATTTAGAATTCAGTGTGAAAAAATTACTCATGTTTCAGGGACTACTCATAAGAGAAAGAGGGTCCATTTCGTGTCTCTACAATATTACCAGAATGAGTCTAGTTTTATCAGTAATTCCATCCCTTTTCTTTACTTTTACCTTGTATGGTTCTATCATGCTTAGAACAACTCAAGGGCTAAATAAGCATGGTGTAATTCTATAATAGGATGGCCCTATCGATGAGTGTGCTCTGTGACTATTGAATGCATGCACATTAGATATACTTATTGTACTTTTCAGTATTTGCTTATGATGTGAGCGGCGAGCTTAGAATTGTTGAAGAGAACATGTATATTTATAAAAGACGAGCCAGTAAGTATCACTATCTTATTCTTTTCCTTTGCATAATTTATGATATGGTCCAAGTTATTTCCACATAAGGAGCTATAGTATCAACCTTCTTTTGATAATCCAGTTGTGTGTTATCCTTCAAGTTCGTTTCTCTGAGATTAACTTGCCTGTTGTCAAGAAGATTATGAAGAGTTTTTTTGGAACTAGTGATTATCATCACCAATTAAGGGTAAAGGACTTCTTCAACATTGTGTTATACTCTTACAGCACAACTTGTATTCCATGGAGCATGTTAAGGTATGTGAAACCTGAACCTTGGGAGTGGAATTATCAATAAAGCGCATTTTTTATGTGTAGAAAAATATGTTTTATCAGCAAACTGAAATGGTTTTAGTTAGCATATCTTAAGCATTTCAAGTGTTGGAAATATTTTACTAATGTAATATAATTAGTTATTAGGATATGTTTTGGAAATAATAAAGTATTAGAAAATGGTGTGTTTACTTGTAAGTATTTATATTTATATAGTTAGTTAATAATTTTACTTTTTAAAATATACTATATGATATTGTTCAATCTATAGTGAAAGGATATTCAATATTTAGGTTGGAGTATTTATTATATGGAATAATAAAGTTAGATATTTACAATTGTTTAGTTGTAAAAAGGGATGATAATAATTTAAAAATATTCCAACAAATGTCAGTAGTTATTGCATGAAGATTTGAAAAGGTATGAATTATATTTACACTCATTTAATTTACTTGTGATTATTAATATCCATGATTGATGAGCATGTTGTGTTAAATGATTTACATAAGGGTATTCGATATTCCTTTTCCATTTGACCATGATAAAAAAATATTTTATGTTAGTATGAAAATACATTCTCCATTTGTAAATGGATTTAGATTACCATCTTGATTCTCTTTCTTGAGTCATTATTGAACTATCTCCAGGATATTACAATTCCTCTTACTTTGAGATTTTAGACTATGATGTCATGTTTATATATGAGCCATTAAGTTATGTGATTTCTAATATGATGTGGAATGTCACATTGTAGTAGTAAGTTCATACTACTCACCATTGAATAAGTGGAAGAGTATGTTTTCTGGTTTAATTCTGCTAAATAAAAAGATGTTTGTATTATTCCATATCCTATACACCATATGCTTTCACCTCACCTCAATAAGGACCTTTGCGATAAAAAAGTGGAAAAGAAGTTATTAAATGTTACCAAATTTATTTCTAAAATGTCTTATAAAAAAGGAAGTTAAAAATGGTTTTGAGTTTTTTTTTTCTTCCATTACAAGGTCAAAATATGAGTTCCATTTAAGCTATCCTTGGAGTTGTATTAAACTAAGTATTCATAGAAGTATTTTCAATCAATTCATTATCATCATCTTTTGAAGTCATTTAATATCTTCCATGACGGTTTCACCTAAGTGGGTGGCAACCAACGAAGAACTATCTAGGGGACACTAGACTCTAGAAAGGGTTGCATACCCACTAAACCAGTACTTAGATTTTATGTCTACCCAATTGTCAATATAGTTTTATTTATGATACTTGGGTAGACCTTTTCTTGCTCAAGAATTTGGCTAGATTCCAAGAGGCTTCATGATGCTAGTAGAGTTGAGAGGTGAGCAAGTCTTTAATTAGTAGTATGTATCCAAGAAAAAAATATCTTTTATTTGATCATCTAAAGTGTTCCTTACTAGAATGTTGGAAGTTGATAGGAATTTTTTTCTTGAGATGGTGTTCACTTTGGTTTTAATGTAGGTATCTTGATGGAGAACAAGAGCATGTTGGAGATTCATGTGGTTTCAAGTATGGTTATGATGATATATTTCATTAATTGACCCTTATGTAATGTATACAACAAATGGGATAATGTTGGGATTTTTTGTTGCACACCATTGTGAAAATTGATTTATTGTAACATTTTAATTAAATGATTATTTAGTTGTAGTGCACCAGGAGGTATGTTTAGCCACACTAGGAAATTATTTGGGGCCACTTGTAAAGTTGTATTGTAACATTGGGTTTATTAATATTTGAGGAAAGCATTTAATAATGTGAAAACTTGGTACCCAATACTAAATGAAGGGTCAATGGTGTTTTGGCACATGGTTTTATCTTACCACTTGGTTGGTTGTGGTGATGACCAAGGTTGTAATTGAAAACAAAATATATTGCACACGTAATACCACACATCTTGTTCACCAATTATCTAGCATAGAGGCAATGTCCCATATTTATCATATACCATCTCAACTATTTTAAAGTCTCCACTAATAACCCAATTGATGGTAATAGATGAATCAATAATTTATCACAACAAAATAGATATTTGAACATCATTGTAAACATAAAAAATTATGATTCCAAAAGAATGATTGTCAAATTTTAAGAGAATCTAGATTACTCAATTAGTGGGGTTAAAACCATCTTCGAAAATATGTAGAACCCATCTAGGAGAGAGAAATATCATTATCCCTCCATGTCTAGCATCATGGTTGATGTAGAACATAGTATTGGTAGGCCATATGACATGGAATGTAGTAGAAAGCATGAAATTAGAAATCTTTACTTCTTGTAAAAAAATCACATCTAGAGATAGTTCTTTCTTATGAGTATGCCAAATGAAATACTTCTTGGATAGGTAATTGAGACCTTAGACATTTTTTGATAGGAATTTTTTGGTGAGAGTTGAGGGATGTTTCATCACTATACAACTATTAATAATTTCAATAACGATTCTATAAATACTTTAAAGAGAAAGAACCCAATTGAATATTGGGATATGAAATCCTTCATTTCTCAAAAGAACCCAATTGACTATTGGGATATGAAATCCTCCATTTCTCAATTGTATACTATCTATCTCTTTTAAAAAACTAGGAGGGTTTTCAAATTTTCACAAGTAATTTGGTTATGGGGGGGAATGAAAAAAATGTCTTATTATGAAGGTGAAATACCAAAAAATGAGGCTCACCAATCAATAATAACAAAGGGGGTTATGATGAACCTATTTCTCAACATTTCATTAGGAAATGAGATCCAAAAAATTAATTGACTAAAAAACTGTAGGTGAATCAACCCAATGTGAGAATCTATAGATTTCCTTATGCTCTCAAGATGGTGGTCAAGGTCAAACAACACTTTGGGGGGAAAAACTAAAAAGAGAAAATCACATCCAAAATGAAATCTAATAGTTGAAACAACAACTGGTGAAAATTTCTAAAAGCTACTTCAAAGTCGATACCATAAAAGCTCTCTAGAGGAAAGTTCATGTTATCATGGAGTACATTACTATGGATGGTCGCTTCACCAGGGTCTACGACTATCACTTTTCCCTACTCAACCATTTCCGCTACAAGGTTAGGGTTTCTATTCCTTACTATATTCTCTATTCTTTGAGAAAATTTTTGCATGATCACAAGAAAAACCCAAAAATATACCCTATTTTGCATACTGGTTTGATTAGGTTAATTGTGGAACATTACCAAAATATGCATGCCCCTACTAATTTGGATGCCCCTCCTAATTCTAAGGAGGATGATACTGAACCTAACTGCTCATGTAATTTTCCCAATTTGAGCCCGGTTAGGATGGTCCTTAGCCCTCCCTCTATCCAAATTGATAAGAAAAGCCTTAACCCCCATTTTGTGAAAGCTTGCTATGTGCCTAAGCCGAGAAGTTCTACCCTTAAAACCAAAAGTGTTGGTAAGAATCTACCAAGTAAAAATCTTGTGTCGTACTCTAAGACTCTACTGATTTTGAGGATTCTGGTCCTAACAATACTTCATCCTATGTTGCCCCGTCGTTGGATAGAGATGCCAGAATTGGTTCCCCTGTTACCCCTGACCCTGCTAAAACTTGCTTCAACCTAGAAAGGGAACCCACTGTGGATGTCTTGGGTTTAGCTAGGAATAATACTGCTGATCATTTCAGAATTTTGAAATGGATCTTTCATGAAATCAATGAGCTAAAAATAAAAAACTGGGCCCTTCAAAGTAAACTGGAAGAAATGGGAGCCAAGGTTACTATGCTTGGCAAGAAAGAGACGGAGCGAAAAGATCATGGTGCCAGTAAAGAAACCAAAAATTAAGCAAGCATGGACAGAAGGGTTGAATTTGAGTTGGATAAAATGAAAAATACTGTTAAAATTATAGCCAAGCAAAACAATAGGATGGCAAGACACAATGCCATCATCATCAATGCCATGACTGAAAAATTGGACAAAGCTCAACAAGGGTCTTTGGTGGTTGATCTGGAAGATGTCAATGATAAAAACCAGGATGAGGATGTTGGTATTTCAAAGAGAACCAAGGCTAATTTGAAGAGGAAGGCTCCTCCTACACCGCAAATGATTCAAACCTTTAAGAAGGGTGTTCAGGACATGCAGAACCTGGAGGCTAAAACCGTGTCTGTTCTGAAGACTTTGGGTTAGTTGTGGATGGTCTTTTTGTTGGCTTTACGATTGATTTTTTCTCTGACCTTCTTGGTCTTTTGCAAGTGGCTGTTGCTTTTTTCAATTTTTTCCTTTTGTGTAGCCTATTTTTCCTGTTGGAGTTTTTAGTCCTTTCTCTTTTGTTGTAAACTTGGTGGTTTTGGGTCCCTATAAAACCCTATTTACCCTTTATCAAAAACAATATTAAACTCAATATTAGTAGAACCAGAAAATAGATTGCAAATATGACAAGGGTAGACGTGTGTTTACCAATCAACAATTTTTTTTTGAAGGGTGACTAGGACTCATTCACCCAAGAGAAAATTGGTCATTTCTCATGGTTTTTCTACAAATTTTAGGAGCCTCTAACACAACTATGTAGCTTTTGATTTATCAAGGTTTCAGTGTTAGAAAGTTAGTGAAAGGTGGAATTTTGTCGTTCTATGCTTGGGAGATAGAATAACAATCTTCTTCAAACTCTCATTCAAGGAAAACCCTAGAGATCTCTATCCAATGCATGCAAAGGAGAAATATATCTTGCAATAGGGTTGTCCTAGGGTCTAATTATAAACTAAAGAGGGGTTGACCACCAAGCTAGGGCACGAAAAGACTAATGAAATGCAAGACCTAATTCTTAATTCTAAAATGATGTAAAACTTCACTAAATGACCTAAAAATGCATGTAATTCAAAATAGAAGGCTCTAAGATTAGGGGTGTGCACCTAGAAATCTATAGAGACCTGAATGAAGACTTGAAATGCTTAAAATATTGAATCTAATGTTGACTGGGACTCATATGCCAGACTGGGCAATTTGGTCGTCGATTGGATTTCTGGGAAGGAACAAAAATCTGGCAAAGAGATGACTAAAAATCCTAAAATCTAAAAAAATTCCTATATTGGGACTCATATGCAAAAAGTGGCATACCACCCTAGTTAGGGTTTCCTAGAAAGTCAAAGTTTGATTCTGCTCTTCAATGTCTACTCTATCCTTTCCACTTGATTTCCAGATCTAAATCTCTGATTTGTAACCTATATATCTTTCAATGATCTCTAATGCAAGGTGGCAACTTTGACAACTTTGAACACTTGACAACTTTCTCCAAACTTTCTCTTCAATATGCCTCCAACCAAGATCTGTAGATCAAATAATAAAGAGAGGGGGAAATGTTTTTTTGTTAGTAGAAAGGGGTTTACCTTGGTCAAACCCCATTTTGGTAATCAGACCTTGAAATGAAATGAAATAGGATAGGAGATGATGAATGAACAAAATGTAATGTTGCAATTCACCAAACCCTAGTAATAAAGTGCTACAAACATGTATGAAGTGGCTCCAATGGATGTAGATCTTGAATCTTACTTGAATTTTGAGGATCTCGAATTGAATTCTTACTTGAATCATAAAACCCTACAGCACAAATGTTAGCTCAAAAACAAACATGATGCATGATGACTTTGGCATGATGCTTGATGCTTGAATAATGCTCTAAACCACTTCATAATCATCTCTTGAAGACTCTTGAATGCTCTTGTGAACTTCAATTTTCTATAAGAATGTTCATTCAATCTATTAGGCAATCTCATAAATGCTTAGGTGAAAATGAGTGAAAGAACCTTGTATTTATACTTGTTTATGCCAAATTTCTTGAAATTACAAAACTACAAGCCGACATCAAATCTAGGAGAATAAAATCGCATCAAGAATTTGCATTAAATTTAATTTTGGGTCACATATGACTCATATGCCAGAAGTGGTGTATGAGTCCCATTAGGAATTAATTATGGGACACATTTTCAAAAATGCTTAGAATGATGCGAAATAAGGATTGGGGCCAAAAACCCTAGGTGGGATTCATATGCCCAATATGGCATATGAGTCCAAAATCACTAAATCTAGGCCACACAACCTAAAAACACCTGAATTATGATTTGGATGTTGATTTATGTTGGGATTATCCTTGAAAAGATCAATTAATTAAGGATTTTGGATGCAAAATAAGGCCAATCAAAGCATAAAGAAGCCCAATTGTTTAATAAAAAGCTACAAAAGTGTGAAAAGGTGTTACAAAAATTTGCAACACTCTAAGTAAGGTATGATTAGGTATACTTAGTTTACAAGGGCCCAAGACATAATGTGAGCATGTTAAACACATTACAACACTAAGTCAAGGAATTGTTAAGCTTAGTTTTATAAGGAGGGCCCAAACAAGTGTGAAAATGTCATAGACAACATTTTTCGACACTACATTTAGGCCTCACTTTACTAAGAAGAGGAACTTGCTTTAAACTCACACTAAAGTAGATGAATTCACATCGAGAGGGGTCCAAGTGCACCAATGTCTGTAAAATAGGATGACAATGATCAAGAGGGGTGATCAACAACCGAAGATCAAGATCCCATGGAAAACCAACATAGACACAAAATAACACACATGAAAATGATATAAAGAGCATCATCAAGGAAAAAGCATACACTGCCAAAGACAAAGACAAAAGAAAAATTAAAAAAGGGGGGAAATGGATCAAGCTTCAACAATTTTTCCTGCACAATGTGGATTAGATCTAGGTTGTTTGTCCAAAAATGCATGCTCACTTTGAGGCAACATAACTTTAGGTTGTCTGTTGGGTGTGTAATCCAAAGAGGTGAGACACATACACATAGGGACGGTATGCACTCACACACATGTGAGTGGCTATAGTAAATTCATTCCTTAGATGGGATTCCCATCAAACCATACCAAATTTATACCCCCTGATAAGTTTGATAAGGTGCCACACAATAATTAACTTCGAGCTTCTTAAGGAAAGCAAAGCTTTGTATGGTTGAAACTCATAAACAAACAAGATGGATCCACATGCATGTAGGATGTATTATGCAAGGTGGCCATATAACCAAAATTGAAAATGTAAAGAATGTTCAAAGGAGTCTTTCTTAGTTCATGTAAGTTATTTAAATTAGGGAACATCATGCCTAATGTCTCCAAGAGAGGACCAATCAAAGAATAAAAGATTCACAATTTAGAGATGCAATGTTTCGCATCAATCCACTAAGAGGAATCTAATATGCTAAGAGAGATCGTGCTCTTGAGGGACATCACACCCAATGTCACCACAAAGTGAGAGACACATTGCATGAAGTAAGAAGACTACACCATGAAACATGAAAATGAAAATGCAAATGAATAATGCCAATGTATGCTGCCACTTTAAAGAAATTGCTAAACACCATGCTATGAGAAATTACTTTAAAGTATCAAATAATAAATGCTAACAATAAAGAGGACATGAGAGAAAACTTATAAAGTGCTATGCCAAGTCATATGTTTCCAAATAAAGTTGTGTCATGCAAAAGAAAAGAAAAAGGGTTATCCAAAAAACTCCAAACACACATAAGGGGTCTATGGATTCGGGGTTGGTATGTTCTTGGTACAATGTTTTTAGAGAGCTTAGAACTATCAATATTCCCAAAATACTCATAGAACTAGAAGAATGACATAAAGAGAGTGAAAAAAAGAAAAACCTTTTGAGTCAACATTGAAGAAACATGAGTGTCTCAACACCTTGCGTCATCCCCAAAAGGAAAACATAAGACAAAGAAAAGATAAAGGAAACTCTTTTGGGTTAACTTGGAAGAGACATGAATGTCTTGATGCCTTGCATCATCCACAAAAGGAAAACACAAGAAAAATAAAAAAGATAAAATATTTATGATATAGAGAATAATGAAGGTACAAATAGAGGAATGCCACAAAGAGAGAGAGAGAGAGAGAGAGAGAGAGAGATACACCAAATAGAACAGTATGGGGGATGGCATTATGCACATGCAGTCACACAAAAGAAAAAGAAATAATGCAAAAGGCTAGTAAGGCACATACAAGTCAACTTATTAGTAGGTTTTCTATATCCCAATCGTGTTCATCATATACAAAAGGTGGACAACTAACCAAAGGGAAAAGAGCAAGTGTTGAACTAGGGCCATCATGAGGTTCAACACTCTTCTTAGGGGAATTATCACTTAAAAGCTCATAGAAGAGGAAAAAAATGTATTCAATTCATTATACACTTGTTCATCAATCTTTGCAATCTCATCATCATCATCCAAGTTAATCAAAATAGGAGGTCAAATGATAATGTCCAAAGAAGGGTTTGGCTCATGTTGCAGTATAATATCTTTTTGTTTTGGTGAATAGAAAACTCATCATGCATTGCTTCAGTGAAGTTTGGATCTTGATTTTCTTTTTTTCTTCTACATTTAACTTTCGAGCAAGGGAACGACATCTATTCCTACTCTCTCTAGCATTTTTATTTCTTTTAGTTCAGTTTTCAGGTTGTGTTTGTGTAGGAGTGGGATGATCAACAATGGGTTTCTTTTCTTCCCTAAGGGAAGGAATCGAAGGAACCATGGAATTTTGTCCAGCCACTTTCTCTTTAGCTTTGTAAACTTGTTTTACTCTAGGACGTGTGATAGGATTGTTTTCCTTATCTCTTGGTCTTTTGTAGGAAATAAGCAAAGGTTCTATCTTAGATTGATCTTGGTTTCTTGGAATGTCTTTTAGTTCAATCATGGTTTCATCAAGGATGGTAGGCTCGATCATGGGTGAAGGCATGTTTTGGAGGGATTTTTCTATGTATTTCACCTTGAACTTCTCGCGAGATTTGAAATAAAAGTCTTCATGAGGCTTAATAAGTTCCATAGGCTTGAGCAAGAAAAATTCTAAGGAAAATTTTCCATGGGAAGACAAAGAGTTAAAGCCAATATGATGCACAATGAAAATTTCATTGTCAAGGGGAAACTTTAAGCATTTATACACAACCGATAGGATTGCTTCCATGAAACATAGCCATGGGTGACCAAGCTTCACACGAAATTGATCTAATAGTGATATGATGGAGAATGAGACATCTAGTATTTTTAGTCCTACTTTTAAAGGTAAGGTGATTGATCCCATTGTAGGGAATGTAAAAAATTTATGTGTCTATATTTGTGTTTTTCATTTTGTCATATATTTCTTGATAGAGCTCATGCAGAAGTAAGAATTCCTCAGTGATCACATTCTCTCCATAGATAAGATCTATTAATATCCCATTAGTGGGATTATCACAAATCAGTCGGCTATGTAAATAGGACCATTAGGTGCATGTTTAAGTATATCTTTAGAGGAGAAAGCAATGTCAAGAGGCTTTTTAGTTTTGACCCTTACGATGTTGAGTTTCAACCAATGCAACCAAACCATCGATAGGATTTTGTTCTTGTTGATTAGTATCCATAGGACTTTGTTGAATTGTATCTATGTTCTCATCATTCTTGTCAACATTCATCACAAATTAGTCTTTTTAGTTTCACTAGCTTTGACAAATGAAATATTATGCTTCAATATGGGGTTGATAAATATTTATAAATTTTAGTTAGGAGGGGCAACATACTTATTTCCTTAAAATCATTAATACCTCCAATGGAAAGTTGTTTGAAATCAATGAGGTCTTGCACAAGATGTTTAAGATGTTTACAATGTTTTATATTGTGTCCATTTAAATGGTGATAATGGCAATAAGAATTTGATTTAAAGTTCAGAGGAATAGGATTATTAGGATCAGGTGTTTTAATGGGAGGCTAGCTGATCATTTGTTGTTCTAAAAGTTGTGGCATTCTGTTATGGAGGGTATTGATTAGGAGTGAATTGCCTTTTCAATTCCCCATAGTTAAAGGTATCATTGCTTTTACAGTAGCTCCTTGGGTATTGACATGTTAAGTTGTTTTCTTAGGGGAATTTAGTTGGGGGCGGGTGCATGAAGTTGGGTACCAATTTTCTGGCCACATATGAAATATTTTTAAAAAAGGTGCTCGTGTTATAACACGTACGTGTTATTTCATGTTAAAAAAAAAGAAAAATGTGGAATTATTTGCCTTGGAATACCAACCCAAAGGCTTGAAGGGCATTCCCAACAAGGCCAGAGACGTTTTTTTGCAAATTCCACAGTTTTTCACATAATCGGGTTCGTGCTCACCATCAAGATTGCATCTAGTTCAATATTGAAAAAATAAAAAACATGGGTAATGTTAGGTTCTCTCTTAGCTATCCAACAATGTAATTTTTTTTCACTTTTCGTCAATGTTAAGCCTTTCATCTATTATTTATTTTGTTTGAATGTCTATTTTTTGCCAAAAAGCAGTGTTTAGTGTTTTTTTTGTTATAAATTAACCGTTCATCAAAATTTCAAATAAATTACATTTTTAGAAACTAGACTCCATTCTACAAGTTTAAAAAAAACAATTTAAAAAAATCAATTATTTTCAAAATTTTGTACGTGGCGCACGGCCAAAATTCTGCTTTTCAGGAAGTGCCCACTTAGAAAATTAGTAAAAAATCAAATATTCATTAAAAAATTATCAAAAAAATTATACACCAACTAGATGCTATTAGCTAACTTGTGACTATAGCAATTTTAAAAATAATACAAAAAAGTTCACCATGCTCAAGTCATACAAGAGTTGCTATGCTATGTTTTCCTGACAAAAACAACACCAATTTTTGTACATCCCTCTTTTGAACCCCTTAATCTCAACCATTTTCAAAATAAATTAGTAGTTTAGAAAGTAGACTTAGAGTACTTTGATCCTTGTTTTTGTTCCATCTCAAAATTTTGAGTGTAACTATCCTCAATTTCATGACCAAGGTCAGCATTTCCTTATTTTAGAAAAAAAGTTGCCACTTAAGCCCCCTTTTTGGGAACCATCTTGGTGCACTTACCCTTGGAAAAAACCTTTATTCTGCTTCTTAAAAGGCTGATAATTATTCTGGTTTGAGGACTCAGACTTCTCAGTTCGGCTAGAGGTGGATTTTGCATCACAACTACTAACCAAGTTCTGATAATCATGGAGGGAAGTACATAAGTGCATGATGGAGGGGAATTTCATCATAGTAAGCTTATCTTGTATCTTACTTTGCAAACTCTCTATGAACATCTTTTGAAGGTAAGGATCGAGAACCTTTACATTGATTTGGGAATAAAGTGATTGATAGCGTGAAATAAAGTCACTAATCCTTTCCTCTTCTTTTCTATTACATCAAGGTCATATTAGGAGTCATATGCACTTCGATATGGTTTATAAATGCCTCAAAAATTTCATTGAATGAACAAATTGAGTTGTTCAATAATGGAAACAACCATTTTAAGGTACAATATCCTTCAATAATTTAGGGAAACGTTTATCCAAAAGTTTGTTTTCAAGAACAAAGTCACTACATAAAGTTGTGTAAGAGGAAACATGGTTAGAAGGATCTCCTTTAGCCCATATTTCTCAAATATAGGCACCTCTGCACCTTTTGGAATTGGTGTTCAGAATATCTCCAAGTACAAGGGGTTGCTTTTGACATAATATGGGGGTGGGAAATTTTGATTTTGGTTGATAGTGGAAACTTGTTTTTAAAGGGATGAAACAGTTTGGAAAAGTTGGTTTATGAGAGGGTCATTGCTTGTATTGTGAAATGGAGGTGAATATGGTGGAGGTGTGTATTTTTTTAAAGGAAAAGTTAGTGGAATACATATAGGTGGTAAAGTGGTAGGAGATATAACATATGATGCCACAAAGGTAGTATGGATGTTAGCGGAAATACCTAAGGAAGGGATCACATTACTAGTCAGTTGCATTGTTGTTGTAACGTGAGGGTTGGTATAGGTAGGAATAGAGGCAATTGTTGTGGGAGGAGGAATTTGAATTCCTCCTTGGCTTGTGACATTGTTCATAGGTAAATGGAAACTAGAGTTTGGGTAAAGTGTTTTCCAAATATTTGAACTATGTTATGCACAAGGTCAAGTATTTCTTTTCACTTTCAAGCATGTGATGAATGGTGTCTATGGTAGGGATGGAAATAGTTGAAATGTTCTCAATAATTATTTTATTTTGTAGGTTTTCTAAGTCTTTATGGATTTGGATTATGTTTCTTGCAGAATATGAGCAACCATTGTTTCAACATGCATCATACTACTAGAAGGAAATGAATTGTTAAGGGTATTGTCCATACCCAGAGAACTAGTGACAATACTAGGAGTGAAAGAGATAGACAACCCAAGATCCAGAATGATTGTGCTATCACAAGATGACATAAGTCTCGAACTTCATCTCACTATAGTATTAGCAATAGGACACCAAGTAGAAAAGATCATAGAAGGGATACTAAATGCACAATGAATGCAAATTCAATTTAAGCTAAATGCAATGAAATGAATATAATAGAAACTCTATAAAGTGAAATAGAAAGTTATCAATTGTAAATAGAAGGACAAAAATAGTATTTTGAATTCTGTAAAATGAAGTTTAAAATCTACATTGGGACTAAATCACCTAGAGGGGCATAAGAGTCCCAGTGAAGGTATTTTTTTTAAAAAATAAAAAAATTTAAGTGTTTTTTATGCTTTATGTTTTGGATGATGCTTAAACTAAGCGCAAATGCGGATCTTAAGTCAATTTTAGTGATGCAAGAGACAAAATGCAATCTATATGGACTTTAACTAATGCAAGATTTAGAAACACTAGCGATGGGAAAGGTCGTTGGTGTCACTTCTTGCATCATTTAATCTTTCAATTATCAAACCAAGTGTGTCTTAGAGCTATATGCGATAAGGATGTCTCTACAGATTGGGGGATTTTTCACTATAAACAATGACTTTTGATTTCGGTCAGACTCCTTTAGGAGCCTTCAGGAACCTTCAGGAGCTCTCAAGAGTGTAACTTAGCAACTAATTACTAAAGACTAAATCTACCTTATTCCTCAACTAATGCTTATTCATACTCAAATAACTCATTTTAGACTCCACCTCACTTAATTTTAATTGATTCATAGAAAAATTAAGCTATAACTAAATTCACTATTAATCTAAAATTCAAAATTAAAATTTACTTGAAAAGAGAGTCTATTTAAATTTGCAAGAAAATAAATATTAATCTAGAAAATAGTAACACTAAATTCCATGAATGGATTCCAAACAAGCTTCAGTTTTATCTTCCCATCAATCATAATTATTTCTCCCGTTATAACCACATGCATTTGAAAATAGTTATTAATTCTAATTCCTATGAACAACAATTAAATCTACAATAAACAAATGAATTTTAATCTTTAGCAAAGCATAATGAACTACCTTGAGAACACAATGAACTTAATCTAAGAGTATAAGTAAGTGCAGTTACTAATAATGATGCAAAAAAAGGGAAGAAAACTAAACTTTCAATCTCATTTAACAAAAAATCAAAGCAATCTTGTTTTATTACTCATATCAAATTCATTTTTTTCCTTCACAAAACCTTGATTCCAAAGCACTCAAACAGAAAACAAGGCACCAAATCATTTATTGATTCCACAAAGCATCTTAGCAACATCACAATATTCAAACCAAGCCCATTTATCCTTTCTAACATTACAAACAAATGTAAATAGGCCTGCACAATCATATTAAACCATTCTCCAAACTTTATTCAAGACTTTTTATCAAAGACCAATTTGTAACCCTCTTGATTGCTCTTCCAAGCATTGTAACAATGCTAGGGCATCACCTAATGAACCAAAATTTTCAACACTTACACCTGAAACCTCAATAATATTGAAGAGCACAATATAATTGATTTACAAACCAATTTTCAAAGGATCAAAATCAATATAAATGGAGTTATGAATTTTTGAAAGCTTGCTGCCCTGTCAAAATCTGAACTTGACAGTTTCTACCAAAATGAACATAATTTTCTTAATATTCAATGAAATGACCTCAAAACAAAGCCAAACAAAAGATAACTCATTCCTCTATCCAACCATATATTATTTAGTTCATTTGGAATCCGTACCTACACGTACAATTTGCTACAACATGATTGTTACAAAGAAATCTAAAAAATTGCAATCAACAAAACCACAATAACTTCCACAAATCAACACTAATCTGCATGAGACAAAGTTTATTTGGAAGGTGATTTATTTTAATAACACATGAAAACAATTAGAAATGTACTTCAGCCCATACAATGGTCATACAAGACCAAAAACTAGAGAATTTATGTGAAAATATGCATAAAATCAAAGTTTTTTCATTATTACATCCAAGGATAAAATCACCAACGACCACAAAATGATTACAAAAGCATTTTTAAAGGAATTTAGACCATTTATGATCAGTTTCTAACTGATTTCCAACTTCCTACCCATTTTTAGTCCCTAATGATCTTTTAACTCCCTAATTGCAACTTTTACACTTTTTGCAAATTGGCATTATTTGTTGACAATTTTACATCTTTTTTTGCAATTACTCATCAAATGACTTTGAATAACCCCTATAAATAGAAAAATGGAATCATTTACAAAATAGAATAATGGTGATGTGAAGGTGCTCCTACACCAAACAATGATTAAATAGAGATTAAAATTCTTAACTTTTTAATTGATACAAACTGAATAGAAATTAACTGAATCGAAAGAACACAAGGCAAGGTCACCTCCTTCGGTTAAGTAGGCTCTACGCTTCCTCTAGTGGGACCTTTAACACTGAGATTCAAATTAACTCCTTATTTGCATTCAAATTGGCCCAAATAGGCGAGTGGAACAAAAATGTGTAGTACAAACATTACAATGTTTTTGTAGAAAATTATCTAACTCTAGACTAAATCTAAGGATGGATATTTATAGGAATATCCATTATTTTAATTTGAAATAATGGTGGTACGAACTAAGATACAATGTGGCAAACTAAAACTAAAATAGAACTGAAAGTATCAAAGAGAATTATGCCTCATAATAGCTCAAACAAGGAGTTTCCAAACTGACTAAGAAAGTCAATTTGAAACCATGATGAATCAGTATCCAACTAGAGTGTTTAGGAGCACAATTGATTCCATGTTGTTAAATAGAAAGTTTAAAAAATCCACCTCATGAAGTAAGCATTTAATCTCCTGAATAGAATCCTCAAAAATAGGATGCTAATATGAGAGTAAAGATTTAAAAATGCATAGTCATTCCATCATTAACATCATTAAAAGAAACGCATTCAATGCAAATTATTATTTTTAATATATCCTCAAATTAGTTAAATATAAGATAAAACAAGCAAACATATAAGTATATAATCTACCACTAGAATAGTTAATTAACAGTATAATAAAATCCTTGTAAACATAAAATAATCAATTAAAGTGTCATTTTGAGCACTCATCAACTAGATGCCAATTAACTAATGCAAACCCTAATGAAATATTAATGCAAGCTAAATCTAGGGTGATAATGCACTCCAAATTAGAATTATGATGTTCTAAATGCAGGTTGACCAAAATGAAAGGTGAAATTTTTTCATTCTATATCTTGGAGATAGAATAACAATCTTCATCACACTCTCATTCAAGGAAAAAACTAGAGATCTCAATCTAATGTATGCAAAGGAGAAAGAGATCTTGCAATAGGGATGTCCTCGGGTCTAATTATAAACTAAAGAGAGGTTCACCACCAAGCGAGGGCTTGGAAAGAAGTTAATGAAATGCAAGACCTAATGATTAAACCTAATATGATCCAAGACTTCACTTAGAAATAACCTAAAAATGCATGTAAATCATAGCAGAAGGCTGAGAGATTAGGGGTATGCACCTGGAAATCTGTAGAGACTTGAATGAAGACTTGAAATGTTTAAAACACTGAATTTAAAGATAATTGGGACTCGTACACTAGACTGGGTGATTTAGTCCCAAATTAGGGTTTTTCGGTAGGAAGAGAAATTTGGAAAAGAAATGACTAAAACTGCTCAAATCTGCAAACTTTCCTATACTAGGACTCATATGCTAGAAGTGGTATGTCAGTCCAAATGATATTTTCTATAAATTCAATCTTTGATTCTTCTATTCAATGCCTTCTATGTCATTTCCACCTGATTTCTTGATCTGAATCTCTGATATATAAGTTGTAAATACCGTTCAATGGTATCCAATGCAAGGTGGTCACTTTGACAACTTTGAACACTTGACAACTTTCTCCAAACTTGCTCTTCAATATGTCTCCAACCTAGATCTACAAATCACACACTAAAAAGAGGGGAAAATGTTGTTTTGTTAGTAGAAAGGGGCTTGCATTGGTCAAACCCTATTTTGGTAATCAAACCTTGAAATGAAATGAAATAGGAAAGGAGAATAATGAATGAACAAAATGTGATGTTGCGACTCACCAAAACCTAGCAATAAAGTGTTGAAAAAATGTATGATGTGGCTCCTATAGATGTAGATCTTGAATCTTTCTTGAATGTTGAGGATATTGAAATGAAAGCTTGCTTGAATCATAAAATCCTACATCACAAATGTTAGCTCAAAAATAAACACGATTCATGATAACTTTGACATGATGCTTGATGCTTGAATAATGCTCTAAATCACTTGATAATCAACTCTTGAAGACTCTTGAATGCTATTCTAAACACTTGAATTCTCTTGTGAACTCCAATTTTCTATAAGAATTCTCATTCAATTTTCTAGGTGATCTCATGAATACTTAGGTGACAATGAGTGAAAGAACCTTGTATTTATACTTGTTTATGCCAATTTTTTTGAAATTACAACACTACAAGCCAACATTAGATCTAGGAGAATAAAATTGCACCAAGAATTTGAATTAAACTTAATTTTGGGCCACATGGGACTCATGCACTAGAAGTCACGTATGAGTCACATTAGGCATTAATTATGGGACACATTTTCAAAAATGCTTAGAATGATGTGAAATCAAGATTGGGGCCTAAAACCCTAGGTGGGACTCATATGCCCAAGGTGGTGTATGAGTTCCAAATCACTAAATCTAGGCCACACAACCTAGAAATACCTAAATTATAATTGGATGTTGATTTATGTCAAGATTATCCTTGAAAAGATGCATTAATTAAGGCTTGTGGATGCAAAATAAGGCCAATTAAAGCATAAAGAAGCCCAATTATTTAATAAAACCCTAGAAAAGTTTGAAAGTGTGTTACAACAATTTTCTACACTCTAAATAAGGTATGATTAGGTCTACTTAGTTTACAAGGGCCCAAGACCTAATGTGACTATGTTAAACACATTACAACACTAAGGCAAGGCATCATTAAGCTCAATTTTATAACGATAGCCCAAACAAGTACTAAAATGTCATGGATGGGATTTTTCGACACTACAATCAGAAATTAGATTTTTCTAGGTTAGATTCTATGATTTGACAACTTTGATAACTTTTGAAACTTTGAGAACTTTTCCAATCTTGCACTTCAAAAATATTTCAATCATTCTTCAACCTAAATCACTTAACAAACCCTTGTATGAACCTTTGATAATGGATATCTCATAATTTCTACAACTTCCATGAATTGGATGTGCATCTGGACACTTGAATTGAGGCTTTGAATGCTTGAATTGATCTTGAAACCTACATCACAATGTTAGATCCAAAAACATGCATGATGCAAGAAGACATTGACACAATGGATAGATCTTGATTTCTCTAATAAATCTCTAATATATCTACTCTTGAATGCTCTTCATCAACTTTTCTCTTGCGAAATTTCTCTTGAAATCTAATAAAAGTTCTCTTGAAATTATTGGTAAAACTTAGTGAAATAACCTTGTATTTATAGGTATGTATCCTTAATTTACCGAAATTCAAATATCATAAACCAAAATTGAAATATAAATTTGGATATGTTAAAATACTGCCAAAAACATAATTTAAGTTTAGGTCCAAAGGTCTAGGGAGGACGCATTCACCCATGGGAGAATGGGTCCCAGGTCTCTATTCTTGGAACACACATTGCTCGAGGTAAAGTTTTATGTATTGGCATTAATTGTTGTCATGTTTCCCCTCTGGAAAATGTAATTTATTAGGCTTGTAAATGAATAAATGGGATAATTAAGGCCTAATTAAGCTCAATTTAATTAGGAGGGCCCAAATAAGTGTAAAATTGTAAAGGGATAAATTTATCAATACTAAATTAATGCATTATTAAGTTCAATTTATTTAGGAGGGCCCAAGCAAGTGTGAAAATGTAAACTGATACATTTTTCTACACTACATTTATCACCCACTTTAGTGAGAGGATGAACCTGCATCAAATTCACACAAATATAGACAATCAATAGAGGTATAATTGTACAATCATTGGAAGGATAAGATGACAAATGTAAAGGAGGATGATCAAGCCCCCAATATCTATGATCTCATGTAAAAACCAATGAAGGAACAAGGAGATGCATGCCTATGTTAAACATGTATATCTAGCAATGACAAGGTACTCAATCATACAATGTCAAAGACTAAAAGAAAAGAAAGAAAAATGAAAAAGAAATGGGTGGATCAAGCCTTGACTATCCAACTCGATGTGGATCATGCCTTAGTTCTTTTTCCAAAAAACATTTACATGTGGAACTCATTGTCCACTATGCAAAAAACAATGCACATTGATACAGGCTAGTGAAATATGTTGTCCACTAGGCGAGCCCCCAAGGGTGGAAAATGAGAGAATCTTATTAAGCTCCCATACCATACCAAAGTTATACCTTTGATAACTTTAAGAAGGCACCAAAAAATATGAACTTCAAGCTTCATAAGGCTTAGCAAGCAACATTATGCTAAGAATGGTCATGCTCTTGGAGGATATCAAACCCAATGACACCAACAAGAATAAAACACATCATGTGAATTAAGAAGGCTGTGCAATGAAAGGGTATGTGCAGGATCACCATGGAAAAAAAAAGGCCCTGAAGTGGCAAAAAATTTAGAAAAATCAAAGTTAGGAAACTTGACGTAAAAATTTGAATAAGTTATCTATATTATTTCAAAAATATGTAAGAATAGAATCTATAGCAAATTGAATGTAGTTTCTAAACTACTAGGTTTGTTTTAAAAAGAAAGAAATCTATTTAGTGAAAATTTAAAATTTCAATGCAGTGGTACTTAAATTTCAGGGAAAAATAAGAAGTAGGTGTCTATCTGACCCCTAACCATAATAAAATGATAATATTTTTTATAATATTTTAGATATAAGTAGAGAACTCATGCCCCATGTGATGCATATTTTTGTAATTTTTTCCAAGTAAATAATTATTTATGAATTTTTATTACAATTTTAAAAAAATATAAAACTTGTATGTCCTAACCTTAACTTGGTCAAAATTTCATGAAATTCAATTTTTCTTTTTAATCCTATAGTATGTGAATCATAGAATGTGACACATGTTTTGGATTCAAAAATGTGATAATGTTTGAAAGCTATAGATGTTTTTCAATCATCCTATCAATCAGGACTTTAGTTGTAATTTGAATAGAAAATGAATAATAATTACTATTAAATTCAAAGTAAAGCATAATTTATATTGGTGGAAAGTTGAGAATCTCCTTTAAAAACCCTTTTTGTTTCATCAATTTTGGGTTAAAAACTAGTCATCAGCCACATACCCATCATATTGCCACTTTTTGGCCCATCATGATCCTACACATACCCGAAACATAAGGTAAGATCTCCAAAAAGATAATGCCAATGTATGCCCCCACTTTAAAGAAATTTGTAACACAATGCTGTGAGCAATTATTTTAAAGTAGCAAATGATAAATGGTAAAAAAGACATGAGAGCCTATTTGGAAAGCCCCATGTTAAGCATATGTTTCTAAATAAAGATACATCATGAAAAGGGGTTTCCCCAAAAATGAAATCCAAAAATCACACATAAGGGATCCATAGATTTGGGGTCAATGAATGTCTTTGCTACAATGATATTATAGAGCTTGAAAACATCATCATTCCCCAAATAACTCATAGAACAGAAAGATTGACAAATAGAGAGTGAAAATAAAGGAAAAGCTTGTGGTTCAACATGGAAGAGACCTAAATATCTCAACACCTTGTGTCATTCCTAAAAGGAAAACTCAGTTAGAGTAATAAGTTGTTTTACTTAATTAATTTAATCATATTGGTTAATTAATTAAGTTACTTATCACTTTAGTTACTTAAGCTAAAATTAGGCACATTAATAATTAATTATTTATTAATTATTAAGTGTGCACACTAGGGTTTCCCTTTTAGGGTTTCTTGATCTTCTTTCATAAGGATTTGATCTCATTGTAATTATAAACGGGAGAATATCTATAGCTTTCATATCTTCTTGAAAGTTTTCTCTCTTCTGTAACTTTTTCTTGTTGAAGTTAATTGAATACATTTTTTGCAGATCTCTTGTGTGGAAGGTGCATTTGTTTGTGTTTGATCCTGTGGCTCATGGTTTTTTGTTTGTTTCACAATTCTAACATGGTATGAGAGCGTGGATTCAGTGAACCCCTTCTCAATTTATGAGGTTTTCTTCTTCAACAAGGGTTGCAGGCTTCAGATCTGAATCCCCTTTGCTTTCTTTGCAAATTTTGGAGGAGGAAGTTTTTTAGAAGCATTTTGGCGTGAATTAGACCTCTCCATTGAATCCAGAGCTGTCGGAATAGTCCAGATCGACCTTTGTTTCATCAAATTTGGCTTTCATTTGTCAGATCTGTAGAGGTTTGAAGAAAGGTTTTTTTTTGCCAGATCCAGGGGGTGCTTGATTTTTCAGAGCATTTTGAGCACAAATGGACATCACCGTTGCGTCCGGAGTGCCCAAAAACCTAAAGATCGACTATAAACTCGCCTATACTTGGAGCAGTTGATTTCAGAGGAAATTTTTTTTTGCTCAAACCCCGTACGGCCTCACTTGCACGAATTTCAAGGTATTCAAAATTTCGTAAAAAAAATTATTATTTTTTCCGCCTGTGATTTTTTTTTTTAAATTCATGAAAAGAAATAATATTTTGAAAGCCTTTTGAAAAGGGAAGGGCGTTTTTTTTTTTGTTGTTTTTTTATATAAATCAAGGGTCATTAACCCCTGCGTAGGCTTGTACGCAGGTACATACCTGCGCAGGGTGTTGCGCAGGTACGACCCTGCGCAGGAGCCCGTGCTCCTTATGGGGAGCAGTGGGGGTGGGCCTACGTGCCCCCTCTCACCCAATTTTTTTTTAATATATATTTTTAAAAAAATATATAGATATGTAAATTTTTTTATTGTTTTTTTTTATATAATTTTTTTTTTTTTTGTCATAAGGTTTTTTTGCTTTTTTTTCTTTAAAAATAAAACATGTAATCTTATTTTGCTTTTTCATGCAAAATAATGCACTATAATTGGAGGAGATTTTTCCAACATCACTCAAATTGGTGGACCTCCAGATCTGGAGGTATTTTTCCTAAATTTGACGAAGTTTTCTTTTTTTCCCACTCAGCCCCTCTCTGTTGGGCTTTTCAAATTTGCACCCAATATTCCAGAGGTCATATCTTGGCCATACGGTGGGCTTTTTCAATGCAATTTTTTTTGAAATGGGGTGGAATTTCATGCTCTTTGCAGTGGTGTGGGTATTTTCCAGTTTTGAATTCTGGTTTTTTCCAGAATTCTATTTTATTAGTGCTGTAGCTGTTCAATTCTCATTTTGGAGACTTTGACGGGCCATATCTTCTGCATCCGGACACATTTTGGGTGCCATTTTTTTTTAAACTGCATTTTTTTTCGTGTACTTCATCATGGTGCCACCAGTTTCCTCCTTTTCTATAAGATATTTATATTTTCAGCATGTTTTCCTATTTGGACATTGTAGACATAATGGGCTCACATTGCATGTTTTCTCTTTTGTAAACACACTGAGATAAAGTGCCTCAGCATTGTATGTGTAGTATTGGGTTTCTTGCACATCACTTTGTGCCATATTTTATACTCGCACTATATTATAAAGTGCCATGGGGGGTTATGCAGTGCCTTTGTTTTGCCATCACACCTTTGTCTGGTGAGTGTCCCTCCATGACAATAGTGGATCCATATGATTCTAGTCTCATGTATGTGTGCTTTGTTTTGCACACCACTTTTTCAGTTGTAGGTGTTTTATTGTGAACTTTCAGATGCTCTTGGTTCCTCTTCATGCACTACTTTCTAGCATTCAGTTTCAGTGTACCTGTCACACCTCTCCCTTTTCAGCATTATGGGGGGGTTTCTACTATTGGTGTTAATGCTTCCTTGGTTTTTCCTTCGAAGGAATCTTCCATTCTCAGTTGATTAGTGTTCTTCAGACTATTGATTGTTGTCTTCTTGATCCTGATCATCATATCTTCAGAGGAGGTTCTTCGGCACCGTAGCAGTCATCTTTTGACAGAGTTTGCAGCTTCTTCATGCTTCTATGATGTTCTACATGTTCTTCTTTTTCAGGAAATTTCCTTGATTTGGAGGCTTTTCAGTCCTTCAATCACCTTTGATCTCTTTTTGGAGTAGAGTTTTTCCCATGAGGTTTTCTCTATTTCTCCGCTTTATAGAGATCTTTTGTTTGTACATGGGTACCTTACTTGGCCTTGTTTGTCGGGACCCATCTTTGCTTTCATGCATCTTTTTCTTAGTGTTTTAGCTACTTCCTAAGTTCATCTTAAGGGGGGGTGTTAGAGTAATAAGTTGTTTTAATTAATTTAATCATATTGGTTAATTAATTAAGTCACTTATCACTTTAGTTACTTAAGCTAAACTTAGGTACATTAATAATTAATTATTTATTAGTTATTAAGTGTGCACACTAGGGTTTCCCTTTTAGGGTTTCTTGATCTCCTTTCATAAGGATTTGATCTCATTGTAATTATAAATAGGAGAATATCTGTAGCTTTCATATCTTCTTGAAAGTTTTCTTTCTTCTGTAACTTTTTTTTGTTGAAGTTAATTGCATACATTTGTTTGCAAATCTCTTGCGTGAAAGGTGTATTTGTTTGTGTTTGATCCTGTGGCTCGTGGTTTTGTGTTTGTTTCACAATTCTAACAAACTCAATATAAAAGAAAAGATAACTATTTACGACATATAGAAGAATGTAGATACAAATAGAGGAATGAACATGAAGACACATCAAACAGAACAATATGAGGGATCACATTACAAACATGCAATCACACAAAGAACATGAAAAAGGAAATAAAGATAAGACTAGTAAGGTGCATGCGAGCCAACCTATAATAGGTCGTCTACATCCCAATCTTGTTCATTGTATGTGGAAGGAAGGCAACTAGCCAAAGGGACAATGTCAAGTTCCTAAATAGGACAAGTCTATCTAACTCCTTGCCCTTACTAAGTGCAAGATAAGGATGAGCCAAGATAAGTGGTGAGAATGAGCTCCTTGCAATACATAAAATTATTTGCAATTAATGTAAAACATGTAATAGTGAACATGCTATGATTCTACAACTATCACATGGAAAGGAGTAAAGTTCATGTAATTGTTATCCAATCATTATAGAAATTCTAGGAGGAGAAAAATCACTCAATATTAGCTTTAATGTAAAACACTCATCAGTAAGATGTGTCATAGTTCTATGCTATGCACAATAATTCATTCTCTTAGGCCTATTGCTTCTACTAGGAGGTGGGAGTTTAATCCATCCTAGATGAATAATTTATTCCATTTTTCATTCAATTTTTGTTGTAGTATGTAGGAATGGCAATTCTTTGACTTTAAAGGATTATACTTCTTACTTGTTTGAGAAGCTTGTTGAGGTGGATTCAAAAGAGAATGACCTAAAATGATCCTATCATCCTTGTGAGGGATTTATTTATTATGATGGACACTTGTATCCTTAGATGATGTAGAGGGAGAAGGATCTCGATATCCTAAACCTTTAGTATCTTCAATTGAGGTTTTTTCTAACAATTTTTGAATCTCATGCTCATTTGTTATGCCACATCCTTATTTACGTAGGATGGATGTGTATGTACTTGATTAAAGAGACTAGGTTCACTCATGGTTGGAGGTTTAGGCTTGGTTTGTGGCTCAATTTCAAGATGTAAAATAGCAAACATCTCTAATGGTGGAATAGTAGGAGGTGTTGGTTATTGCATGGAAGGGTAGAATTATGCATTGTTCTCAAGGTTGTCAAGATAATTATGTATGAAATTATGTATGCTTACATCATCTTCACCTAAGATGTCAAAATCATGAGGACATTCATTAGGGGTTGTTGAGCATGATTAGGTTCTATTGCATTAGGATCATTACCAATTACACAACTTGAGACATCAACTAAAGATGTTAAGGACTTCCATATATTACTAATACACATGTCCATTATGAAAGAATGAATTGGAATGCAAAGAGATTACAATTTTTCAGTTTAGAAGCAAGATAATTTTTTGATTATGCTATGCAAAAACCTAGAAATAATGTCTTTTAGATGTAATTTTGAATTAAAACAATGCACTAAATTTGAGAAAATAAGGTTAATATGAACAATTTCATATAAAAAAAAAATTGGAAACTAAAATAGCAAATTGATTCTAACATAAACACGGGAATGCACATATGTTCAGGCACACTGCCTAGAGCTCATTGCTCAATTACAAAAGGAAGACTAATTGTCTTACAAAAGGATTTGGATTACTTCCAGAAAATTGAAATGAGAAAATGGCATCCGCTAATGCCTAATTATAGTTCCAGTTAAGCACATGAACACTTCTTCACACTCTAATTCTACCTTCAAATGATTACGGAATTATTCACACATCTCATACACAAGCACACCTTTTAATTGAGTAAACAATCACTTATATATATATGCAAAAAGAAATTACATCCCTACATGTCGGCCTCAATAAAATAATAAAATGAATGTAAATTGTCGGCGCAAAACATTAAAGATTATTAATGCGAATCAACCAAGGTCAGAAACAACATAGTGAAGACCCAAAATAAAATCTTTAAACATGAACCATCTTCAAAAAATTATTGCTCGAAGATCCACAACACACTACAACACCCTATTGGCCAAGAGCATGAAAAACGTGAACACACAAAAGAAAATCTCTAATTACGATCACAACGATCAATGCGGACATGCAACACAGATAGAGCATGATCTAGAAAAATCCAAAAAAATCATGAATCATCAAAGAAGCATCTGCAACAACTGAACTTACTAGAATCACATCATCTTCATTTAGAAACACCAATTGAAGCAACAAAATGATTGTCCGAACACAACTTCTCATAACTCAATCAAATCTTAATGTGGATCTCTGAAACTTAACATGGATAAACTAGATATACTAGAAAACAAACCCTTTAATCCACAACCTTTGATCATCAATGTACTAAGCTCTCCAACAAACTGAACGTCACTTCACCACTAAGAACTTGCAACTTATTTATTACAATTTTCTCAATATCCTCAACATGTAAAACTTCTATGACATTAATTCCAATAGTGTTGACATCAATGGCAACCACATATCAGCAACACAACCACAACATCCAACATATTTTCACCTCTATGGGCTCCCTTTTGTTGTCACCTTCATCTTCTTGCACCATGTGTTGGCAACGCACACTTTTGATAAGTTATTTTTCCTTGCTTCATTTCTAAGCTCCACCTGGGCACCACATTGCATCTTCCACGTCCACCTTTTGGAAAACACCATAGGAAAATATTAAAGCGAGGACTATGCCATGTGCCATCTCTGCGGGGACTGTAATCTCAAGGGAAGGATATAGGAATGGGAATCCCCGCCTCTACACCACATTTCCTAACTGACTCCTTAGGTGGTTTGACACATGTCTCTATGCCTATTTACTTGAAATATTGGTGTATCACCTCAGCTTTAGATTTTTTTTTGTATATCTGCTTCATTTTCCCTTTTCATCCCCCAATATATGAAGAGCCAACTTCATTAAAACCTAGAGCTTACTCAGTTTAGCACAATTGGTCCCCCCATTAACTGAGTTTCCCATAAGGTTGTGTGCTTGGAAATTTTAGGCATCAATAGTTACCATTGTCTCAACCTATCTTGCCTAGTGCTCCTTCTTTTCCTGTACATAGTGGAAAGGAATATGATCTTGTTGAACAGCTTAAAAAACTCTTGCAAAGATATCCTTATGGGACCTTATTCAAGCCTCACCTAATTACCATTGTATGCTTCAAACAACTTTGCAATGAGTTGTGGTTCCTTCTAGTACAAATCCAACTAATGTAGCAACCCTAATTCGAGGAATGAATTCAGTTAATATAGACATTGTTTTTCACCAAAGTGGATTACCCTCCTTGGAAGTACAAAAGAAAAATGAATCCTTCATGATAATAGTTATTATTATAGGACTAGGATAAAGAGAACCCTTGTTGAAAATGGCCCATCCCTTAATGTGTTTAGCATAAACCTCTTAGATAAGATTGGAATGTATAATCTTGAGCAAGATTGAACCTGATTATTTTTCCATTCGTGGGTTTGATAATGTAGGAAAAAAAATAAAAATTGTGATCACATTACCTACTATAGTTGGAAAGGCCACATTACAAATTATTGTCCATGTTATGGTTCAAGATCTGTCATATAATCTTCTTTTAGGAAGACCATGGATTCTTGAAATGTATGTAGTTCCTTCAACTCTTCATCATGTAATGAAGTATGTCCACAACAACAAAGTGTATACAATCAGAGCTGATCCCGAACCAAAAATTTGTTTACACACCGAGAAAGATAAAAAAATTCTTTTGAAAACATTGACACCAACTACAAAATTAGAACCTATGCAAGAGGAAGAAAATAAAGAAAAATTTGAGGAAATCACAAATCTATTGGATGATGATTGGGGTTCCTTAGATTTTACATGTACCTACATTTATGGGAGAGTATAATATCACAATAAAAAAAGTCAGAAAAGGGAAAAGAATGGATGATAATGTCAGCACAAAAATTGGAAGAACCCTCACAAGCATCTATTTCAACTACTAGAGAAGAAGACACGAGTTATACAAGTTTTTATGATGTTTATTATGAACAACCACCAAATTTGAAATAAATGGTAAGGATTTATGGAAGAGGTTATGAGCTCTTGAAACAACTTGGTTATAGTGGAAAAGGATGCGGTATGAAAGAACAAGGAATTTGTGGTCCTACAGAGCATAACACACAAGAAATAAAAAATGGTCTTGGATATTGCACTTCTAAGATAACAAAATAAAAAAAAAGGCCTTCACTCAACATCAATACCATCATGTGCAGTTCTTCTAAGATATATCTCACCTTAAAGCATCCTGAATTGATTGATACAAATGATGCATCATTGGAATACTTTGAAGATGATGACGCCTTGAATGAAATGTTAGGATTTTATGAGGTCACCAACTTCCCATCACAAAAAAGGATTCACTTGTTCTATGGTTAGTACTAAACAAGTTGATGAAGAAAAGAAAACAAGTGATATTGAATAAGAGAAAGAAGAGCACATTCTTGAATTTCAAAGACAAAGTGCACTACCTATGGGAGAAAAAATCAAGATATTCATGGATACATCTAATGAAGAAAGAGTGATTCAAATAGGAGAGTGACTTGATGAGGATGATCAAGAAGATCATGCAACATTATTACATGAATTTCATGAGCTCTTTTCTTGGACCTATTCTAACATGACAAGTATTGATGCTAAAATAATGGCACACAACATAGTCCTTGAACCAAATTTCAAACCAATAGACAAAATATACGTAAAATGAATCCTAAAATAGTTATATTGGTTAAAGTTGATATTGAAAGACTCCTCAAATCTGGTTTTATTCATCCTATTGATTATTCCCCTTGGATGTCAAACATTTTCATAGTCGCAAAACCTGATAATCATATTAGGATGTGTATGGATTTTTGTGATCTTAATAAAGCATCTTTAAAAGAAAATTTTCCTCTTCCTACTATTGACATGATAGTAGATTCGACTGTGGACCATGCTTTGTTGTCATCCATGGATGGATTTATTGGATATAATCAAATATTTATCAACCCTCAAGATCAATACAAGATAGCATTTACTACACCTTTGGAAATATTTTGTTAGGTGGATATGCCTTTTGGATTAAAGAATGCAGGTGCAACATATCAAAGAGCTATGGTGTTGATATTACACAATTACATACATAAGATTTTGGAAGATTATGTTGATGATATTCTAGCCAAATATTTAACTCATCAAGACAATGTTAATATCCTTCAAAAAAAAATTGAACAAATGCGTAAGTATAACATGAGATTAAATCCAAAAAAAATGTGTCTTTGGTGTGGATAGTGTAAAAAATTTAGGTTTTATAGTACCCCATAGAGGCATCGAGGTGGACATGAAGAAAATTTATGCTATAATTAACATACCACCTCCTAAAAACATTTCATAGTTGTGTACTTTACAAGGAAGAATTCAATCTATCTATTGTATTGTGGCATCCTTGGTGGATCAGAACCTGCCCTTTACGTAACTTCTTAAGAAGGACTAACAATTTAATTGGAATGAACATTGTAAACAAGCCTTTGAAAGTTTGAAAGACTACCTCACTACCCTCCCTATTTTACAAGTTGTTATGCAAGAAAAACCATTTATGGACTTTATACATCAGCCTTAGCCTATGCTTTAGCAACATTGTTAGCTCAACAAGAAAATAATGGTAAGTAACATCTTGTTCATTACATTAGCCAAACTTTTATTGACTACATGAAACTCAATATACAATAGAAAAAAGTGTTTGGCTCTTGTATTTTCTACTAGTAAATTGAGACATTACTTAAATTAAATGTAAAAATTCATGTGATGATAAATTTTGATCCTTTAAAACATCTTTTTTCTAAAACTAATTTATGAAGATGCTTAACTAAATGGGTTATGATGTTAATTGAGTTTGATCTTAAATTTTTCTCTCAAAAGGAAATGACAAGCCTTAACTGACCATTTAGTTGATGCTCCTTCTCCATGAGCATTACCTAATATGGACTCATTCTTGAATGAAAGTGTATTGAATATCAAAAAAGAAACATGGGAATTGTACTTTCATCAATCTAAGTGTAGAACTAGATCTGCAGTAGGGCTTATAATAATTCCTATCGATTAAACTTCCTATGGACAAATAACATAGTAGAGTATGAATATTTCATTTCTAGATTACATGTAGCTTTAGCTCTTGGTATTTAGCAACTTAATATACTTTGTGATTCTCAATTAATCATTAAGAAAATAAGTCGTTCATATCAAGCGAAACATGAGAAGTTATCTAAGTATAAAGATCTTACAGTGAGTTTATTGGAATTCTTTAAACAATATATCATTGAAAACATACAATGAAAGGATAATAGACATGTTCATGCAATGGAAACCACTTCTTCCCTTGTATCTCCTAATGATCCTTCTATCAATTTCACATTTATAGTCCATATGATCACAAAACCATCAATAGACAATAAGATAAAATAAGTTTTATTAACTGACATTGAAAACTCTAGTGAATGGTACACAACAATATTCAACTACTTAAAAGAAGGTACATTTCCTGAGCCTACAAATAAAAACACTAGAGCTCATCTTTGAAAACTTGCATCTAAATACATAATCCTTGTGGATGTGTTATATAGATGATCATTTTATGGTATTTTACTCAGATGCCTTAAATAATCAAAAATCATTATAGCCATTGAAGATGCTCATGCAAGTGCTTGTGGGGGTCATTTTAGAGGAAGATAAAATTAGTTCAAAAATTGATCTATATAGGATATTATTGGTGACATATTGAACAACATTGTTTTTTCTCATGTTAAGAAATGTCATTAATGTCAATAGCACAAAAATTTGATTCATTCTCCTGCTTTCGAGCTTTGTGCACAAGTTCCTATTTGGTCATTCTTAGTTTGGGGTTTGGATATTATTGGAAAAATATTGTCACCCTCTTCAATTGGACATATGTTTACAATTAGTGCAATAGATTATTTCACAAAATGGGTCGAAGTTATCCCTCTCTGTTCCACAATAGCTAATGCAATCTGTCATTTCATATTAGAACACATTATTTCTCATTTTGGTCTTCCACAATGACATGAAGAAATTTTTGGAAATCTTTCGTAGTCAACATCATATTTCAACACCATATTATCCACAATCAAATGGTCAAGCAAAATAAACTATCAAAACTATTGAGAAAATCCTAAGGAAAATGGTAAATAAACATAACAAAGATTGGCACACTCAACTTATGTGTTGTGGACCTATCCTAAAAGTATTAGAACATCTATAGGAAACACTCTCTATAACATCATTTATGGTGTCAAGGAAATAATTCCCTTAGAGATAGAAATTCCTTCCTTGAGAATCACTCTTAGAGGGATTATTGATGACACTACCTATAAAGAGCAACAGTTGCATCAACTTGAAATGCTTGACTTACGATGCAACAATGCTCTCGATCATCTCCAAGATTATTCTAAACAGATGTAACATAGTTATAATGTTCATGTTATTCCTCACACATTTCATAAAGGTGACTTGGTGTTATATGATAATCAATGTAATGTCAATGCCACCCCAAATGAAAAAGGAAAGTTCAGTCCTAATTTGTTAGGACCTTACATAATTAACCAAAATTATGGGTTTGGAGCATACACATTAACAATAACATATGGTACCCCTCTCAAAGAACCTATCAATTCCATGCATCTGCGTCAATACTATACATAACATCTCCTTTGAATATTATGTATATTAAAACAATCTTGTTAGATTAAGTAGATAATATTCTATTTTTTTTTATCTTGTATTGCTTCATTTTTTGACAAAAAATCTTTGGGTGTCTTAGAATATAGAGTAATTTTTCAATAAGTGTGGATTATTAATTTAGCTTGCATACTATTCAAATGTATCTTGTGTGTTATCTTACATTAGATCCTCATATGAATTTTAATGTTCTATAAAAATTAAATCATAGGTGCATTTATTTGAACATAGCATACTCAATCACAATGAATTATCTAATGTAAACTAAAAGTGTTTTGATTAGATCACAAAAATTAGATCACAGAGACATTTATTAAATATTCGTACTAAGACTATTTAATAAATCACATCGACATCTAATACAACATAAACTTATAAAAAGCCAAATGTGAATGCTCATATATATTACATCAAAATTTCAAGTACATGTAAATAATAATACAATGATATTATGGCCTATCAATACTAGACCCCTCAAGGCCTGATGGTGGCATTTGTCAGGAGAGAATAGAATGTGATCGTGATCTACTCATGGATCTCATAGCTACTTGTAGGCCCTACACCTCTCCAACCACTCTAGCCTCTCATAGGAGTGCCTCGACACACTACTACTCTATGTGGTCTCTATCTTCCTATAGCCTACCAGTAACCTCGCTCTCCAACTTTGTGACCTCTGACCATAGGATGACCTCTATCTCGCTATCTGTTGAAACTCGAGATGCTTGGAGCTCATCATATGTAACCTGCAATGTTGAATGTTTTCCTACAATGCGCTCCTCTCTAGACTCAGATAGGTCCATGCATCTCTTTGTGCTCTCATATTATTCCCTCAACCTCACAACAAGATCAAAGAGATTTGCATTGTGCCCCATTAAAGGTGGGGGCATGTACTCTAAAGGTATATCCTCATGTGGGGGAAAAGGAGGAACCATCTCTATGGTCACCTACTGATAGAGAACACGCCACTCTCACATGGACCTTGCAAGATAGAAATCATAAAATATTTCAATACACATTATATGATAGATATATAAACTATATACATAAATCTAAAAGCATAATGAAAGCATAAATAACACATCATCACCTAGGTCTCTATCCTACTAGTCGAGGAATAGCGATGTAACAATGGATCCCTCTTGTGTAGGAAGTGTGGATGGTCCACTACCATTAGCCTCCTCTCACTCATGAGTCATGATTCCTATTTCCGTCACTAATTGTCCTTTAGTGACTTAGTCAGGAGCTAAATCCCTCCTCCCGAGGGCAGTCGGAACCTCATCTGCCTCATCAAGCTCATCACTCATCAGTTAGACATCCTCCTCCTCATATAAAAATATATCTAGTACTATGCCCTCATCATACGAATCCCTGTTGATCTCACCATCATCCCTATCATATCTGTGACTTGAGAGAGGTCCCACATGGCTCGCAAGGTAATCCCTAGGAAGGAAATGAGCTAGTCGTGCTCCAATCCACCACTATCCATAGGCTAATGTAGTACCTATGCTATCAACATTAGGCTAGGGGCATGTTTTGGTCTTCATCATCTAAATTTCTATAAAAAAACACCGTCAATTGTGAGGCAATAGTTATCTCCTAGACTAGAAGTACTCCATGCTAACCTTAAATACTTGGGTCGTGGTCTTGGTGGAACCTAAATCTCTTGAAACTATCGCATAACATGATTATAGTAGAAGGGTCTCACAATGTAATCATGTCATCCCAGTAGAAATCAATCTTGCTACATTCCTAACTAATTGATGTGTCTCATCTACCCACTAAGGTATCATCAGATATGGTCTCCATAATATGTCATCATCATCTAAGTAGTCAAATCTAACTCATCAGTGTAACAAATCTCGATCCTTCCAAGAATATCTCAAATAGTAGCTATAGGCTCTTGGATAGCCCATGGTCACCATGGTCAAATACCTTGTTAGCCTAGTACATGTATGAAATGAAGGAAAATGGTTGCTTTATGGTTTAGGACATAAAACAACACATTTCACAATCATTCATTCAAGGAAAGTCCTAGAGATTTCAATCTAAAGTATGCAAAGGAGAAAGAGACCTTGCAATAAGGTTGTCTTAGGGTCCAATTATAAACTAAAGAGGGGTTCACTGCCAAGATAGGGTTTGGAAAGACTAATGAAATGCAAGACCTAATGCCAAAACCAAATGCAATGCAAGCATTCAATAAATGACCTAGAAAAGCATCTAAAATAGAATAGCAAAGTGAGAAAATAGAAGTTTCCACTTGGAAATCTGTAGATGCCAGGAATGAGCTTTGAAACATTCAAAATATTGAAATTAGGTTACACTAGGGCTCATACACCAGTTCTGGGCATATCAGTCCCATACTAGGGTTTTTAGTCTCAAGCAAGTTTTTGATATTGTAGATTTAGGATCTGCAAAAAATTGAAAACTTTGCATGTAGTGGGACTCATACGCTACTTCTAGCATATCAACTGTCCTATTCTACTTTTTGGGAATTCAAAGTTCAAATCTATGCTCCAATCTCTGCTCTTCCCTTCCAAACTAATTTACAAATCTGAACCTATAAAAAGACCTGCAAAATAGAATACATAGTTGATTTTCTTATGGTGGATTTTCCTTAGTCAAACCCCTAGTTTGGTAATTAAAACTTGATAGAAGTAATGAATCTTGAATGCAATTGTGAACATAAACCCTAACCTTATGTTTGTCTAAGATTAGGAAATCTGAAATGCAATGCAACCCTATCCTATTGCGCTAGAATGAGATGCAAGAATGAAACATAGAGATGAATGACCTACCTTGAGAAATATCTAATCACCCAAATGAGCCCTAATAATGTATGTACCTTCCTTAGGCTGAATATAGAATGATAATGGAGGATGGAGTCACTTACGAAACATGTGATTAGGCTTGGCTTGATGGCTAATTGCTTCTCCCCAACCTAGAATCCAACATGATTCACCATAGGAAACCATAATCAATCCTTTACAATGCTAGATCTTGAATGAAAGTGAGCTTTAAGACCTACAAAAACACAATAATGTTACTCCAAGGCTTCAACTTTGTTGATTGCTTGTTCTTGAATTCTCTTGTAAAGAATGCTTGAATTCTCTTGAATGCTTGGATCCTCAAAATTGCTCTTCTAGATTATTGCTTAGATGAAAAATGATTTTAGAAGCTTGTTTATATAGGAAACACACCTAATTTACCATTATTTAATCTCAAAACCCAACAGCAATGAAAATTTTAAATTAAAAACTCAAATCTCTCACTCAAAACCTAAAAAGGGCCCAGGTGGGACTCATACGCCACTCCTGGAATATGGGTCCCACCTAGGGGGACTCATATGCCAGGAGTTGCATATGAGTCCCACCCAAAATTTTCAAGGTGGGTTACAAATTTTTATTCTTTTATGGATTTTGTCGAGTTGTTTAGTTGTAACATTCCTTGAGATCCGAAATAAAGTGTCTTAGGGGCCTATTAATGATGAATTAAAGGGTAATTAATGCAAGGGTACTAAAATAGGTCCAAATTAAATGAGAAATTGCACTATCTCCAAGAAGGGAGTATACTTTTCATCATTACAATGTGATGTGCTCGGAGCACCACACTTGCAAGTGCATACAATGTACTATGTTTTCTAGCTCTTCAAGGTAGATGAAGCACCCTAGATCATAGTGTAAATATGCTAGCATACCATGAATACATGCATATATATTCCAATGCTCCTTCATATCTCAGATGATGTGGAGTAATCCTTAATCTAAGTGTTTGCCTCGCCCATCAAGAACTAGCACTAGTGTTGTAGTGACTATCATAATGCACCTCAAAAGCAGTGAGAGTCCATATAGTATTGATCTAACCTCGATGCAAGATGTGATCACTCACCTCTTGGATGGGATAACCTTGGTAGTATTTAATATCCTCTTGCATCTCCTCATGTGACCGCTCCTCTACTTAATGAGCAATCTCACTCTAGATAGGTAACTACTAGATGTGGTGAATGTCCTCTAGTGTAATGATCATCTCCCCTATAGGAAGGTGAAAGGTACATGTATCTGCATCCCACCTCTCTACTAGGGCAATAAGCATCACATCATGATACCGCATGGGTGGCATGAGGTATACCCCAAATAATCATGTCTCCTATCAGATACTAATCTCTTCCTCTGATAGCTCAGAAAATTGCACTCAAAGGCAACTAAATTGTATGCCTCCTAGATGCTAGCAAGCTCAAGGAGGGTCCTAAAGAATTTTAAAAAAAAATCACTAAATTTCCTAAATATATGCATTAAATAATTAAAATTACACTAAAGTTGTTCTAGGACACTTTGCAACCAACTTGGACATATTGGTCATTTTTGGATGAGGGTGGTCCTGGACACTTTAGCCATTTTTGGACACTTAGCAACTAAGTATGTTCAACTCATATCACATATCCTTGTGTTATTGCTTGACACCTCATATATCGGAGGATTTTTAGATTTTATGTGACTGCTCCCCCTGAAACCATTACTAGGTTCAATTTTTGGAAGAGGCATCTGCACCGGATGCATATACAAATGTATTTGACTCATCCTCTTTCTCAGGTTCTTCCTTTTTCCTCTAAATCTTTTCCATTTATTTTCTAACTTCATTAGGATCCACTTTATTCATAGAATTGTTCTTTTATTTCATATTAGGTTTCTTCCCAGCTTTTCTCCTACAAATTTTTGAGATATATCCTAGTTTGTTGCAAGTGTAGCACACAACATATATTTGATCAAACTAATTTACAATCATCCTTGACTTGCACTAATTAGATTTATATCCAAATATATTAAACATGTGTAATAGTATCCTTAAAAATATTGAATCCTTCTATTAGCATTAAATATGTTCAACATTATTCACCTTCTACACTCGGTAGCTCTATGTCCAAACTTATTGCAAGCATAGCATTGTCCAACAAAGAATCCAACATTTTGATGCATTCTATTCTAGTTAATTCTACTTCTACATTGTTTTTCTCTATGACCAAATTTATTGCATGAGAAACAAAAACCATTAAAAGATAGGTACCTTTGAGCATTAGGTTGTCAAATAAGAATCCTTTCGATATTGCTCCTTTAGTTCATGATTTGATGAATATTTCCTTGAAACTTCTTTTGATTGCCCCCTTTCTTGGAAATGGGTTTTTCCTTTGAGCTTGTCCTTCTTCAAGTCCTAGACCACTTTTATCCTTAGAAAGTTTCTAAGATGCAATCAACTCATTAAGCTTTGTAGAGTTTGTTTTGAATTTTTTCATCATGAGCTTTTTCTTTTTCCATCTATCAGATCTTAGGGTTACTACTTATTCAAGCTTTGCACATTCATCAATTTTATTTTGAATCTCAATTTTTTGGTATTCCCCAATTCGCTTCTTTTCTTCAACTTGCACCTTCAGTCCAGTAATATCTTCATTAGCCCTTTTCAATTGATCACCGACTTCTCTGTCTTTCCTTGAACTTTTTAATCTGCTCTCTTAACTTTTTCATGCATTCATTTTATTCCTTTCAGTTTCCTCTCATAGTTTCCTTCTCATCTTCACTTTTGTCCAATTCTTCAAGGTTGGCATTGATTTCCTTAGATACAAAGTTTTCTTTTGAAGGAACAGATAGCTTTTGTTAGCCATGTATTCAAATTTCAGGACCTTCCTCAAGCTGTAAGACTTCTTCAGAGGAACCAAGCTCTGATACCAATTGTTGAATACACTGAATATTGAGAGGGGGGGTGAATCAATATTTTGCTAACCCAATTAATTACTAACTACCAATTATCAGTCCACATCTAGCTACAAGAGTGAACCAAAACATAAAGGAGATCATAACACATTGACACCAAAAATTTTACAAGGAAAATCTACAAAGGAAAAAAACCATGGTGAGGATTAGCTCACAATATATTATAACCAGTTATAAGATATTATAGGGCTCACTATTAGGACACACTTTCCTTGAAAGGCGCATAACCTAAATACAAAAGTGGCTTATTGCTAAGATACAAAAGGTGTGATTCACTGACAAATGATGAACTGAGTAAGTATGCCTTCAATGTGCAGAGATCAATTTTAGTTAGGCTCTAAAATACCAAAACTTTTGCTTTAGCTACAGACATACAACATTGTTAAAACCTTTGCACAGTCGCACTTGTCCCATCACTATATACCACACAATTCCTTCATCTATATATGTATCACACACTCACACACACACACACACACATATATAGCTTCATCTTTATACATCAATTAGGTTGGCTTAATTAAATGCACAACTCAAAAAGGTTTGTCGACTTAAATCAAAAGTCCTTTTGGCATGTTCAACAAACCATAACAAACATAGATTAGATCAGCTCAGACCTAATAAAGAACACTTTAAGATAAACAGTTCATAACCCTATTGGCCAAAAGAATTGCAATATTCTATCACTTCAATACCTCAACTAGATCACACAAACTTGCTGAAAACTTGTTTATAGCTGTAACTGACACCCCTGAGCAATATATAAAAAACTAGTTGAATTTATTTTTACTGAGAAGATTTTTGGCTCAAAATACCAGATCAGTGTAGACACATAGTTTAATTAGCCAGTTACCAAATAGTGTTGGCATCAATGACAACAAACCCGAAGAACACTTTCTTCATTCTTCTAACATTTCTCATATTGGTTGAACAAATTTACGTGAATTGATTTCTAACCCTCTTTTGTATCGTGTCTACAAGAAAGGTATAAAATACAAGTCGTACGCATAGAATACATCTAGTTTGATCTTTGTTATGGGTGTTAATGCATGTGCTTCCATTTCATGCATTTCTATGTTGGTTTGAAACTAGGAATAACTGTCACTCGTATTCTCTTTGTTTTTTTAGAACCACAGAGGAAATCCTTATGTATCGATAGTTGTTGTAAGTATATTGAAAATAGTTAGTTGCTCATATAGAAGTCGTATGAATAAGAAAAACCTTCATGTCTTTCAGACATCTCCTTTTCACTATTTAGTATTGATTGACCAATTCAATTTTCTAGCTAGTTTCATTTGCATTGCAATGGATTCATTGTGCAGTTTTACTTTTCTATAATAATGGTTTTAATTTCTCTTTTTAGAAGCCAATGAGGAAACAATTAGGCCACATGATGTCATTAGCTAAGAAAAAACTAAGTGTTCATTTAGCTGCACATTGCACATCCCTTCATTTCAAACAAAGGATCCATCGATATATTTTCTTTAGTAGTTTCAAATAGTTGCTAATCATGGGAATATCATGGATTCAAGGAGCTTTCATTAGATGACAATTATCTTTCATATTGTGAAGTGGCACCAAAAACATCAATCTCTTGTATCTTAGAAGTAATGGTCAACAGTAACGCTATAAAGATTGTCTAAGATAGAAAATTCTAAATTATCATTGTAATGAAGGTTGTTACTGTTGAGAATCGTGTCTCAACCTTGCAAGATTTTTTTAGAAAATTCTAGAATTTGTTTGTGGTAGTTCTCCACATGTTTATGTGTTGGAAAAAGGTGTGTGAGTTGTTTAAAATGTACCTTGTCCCTATTAGAATATAGGAGGGTTGTTTTTAGAGTATAAACAACTCATTGTATGAATTTAATGGGGGTCTAAACTAGAGGACAAAATTATGGACGAAAATGCTATTTTAACTTGGTTGTGGGTAACATGTGGCATGGTTGTTTTGCCCATGGTTTTGTAAAACCACAAATGGTTTCCAGGTTGTAAATCACTATAAAAGGAGGGCTTGGGGAGGTGTTTGAATCATCGAGTTCAGTTTGCAAGACTAAGTGCTAGAAGGAGTCTCTCCGAGTCTGAGTTTGAGTTGTGGTGATGCGCTCCTGTAAGAACTTGCATTGCAAGTGTATTGTAATCTTGATTTGATAATACATTGTGCAAGTTTTGGAGGGTGGGGTTTTTCTCCCGGAAGGGTTTCCCCGCGGTAATTACTGTGTTATGAGTTTATTGTGATATTTCATTAATGCATGCTTATTTTTCCATTGAAATCTCTGTAATAGTTAGTTGAATTTTCATAATCATCCTCTCAAGAATAGTGTAGGAAGCGATTCCATGCACCTTTGCTTCCTTTCAAGTGGTATCAGAGCCTGGCCAGTTTTGGTTCTATTTGTTGGGTACAGGTTTTCATTTATTTATTGCAGGATTGTAATGATGGCAAGCATGTCGAGGAGAATTGATGTAGAGAAGTTTTCTAGCACAAACTTTGAGATGTGGAAGCTAAAGATGGAAGATCTGTTAATTGATCGAGATCTATGGGATGCGGTGGATGAGAATATGTTGAGGCCCATAGGTCCAACTTTAGCTACGCAATATGATGTAATGGATAGAAAAGCTAAAGGTCTTATAAGATTATTTCTTGTAGATTCAATTCTGATTAATGTCCATGAAGAATCTACTGCAAAGAAGCTTTGGAAGAAGCTAAGTGAGATCTATCAAGCGAAATCACTTGTGAACAAGATTTTCTTGAGGAAGAAGTTGTATTCCTTGAGAATGGAAGAAGGTGGACGAATTTTTGAGCATCTGGAAAGCTTCAATATGTTGGTGACTCAGTTGACCTCAGTTGAGGTGAAAATGGATAAAGAAGAAAGGTGCCAAATCTTGCTATGTTCGTTTCCAGACTCATGGGACAGCCTTGTCATGGCCATAAGGAGCACTTCAGTTGTCTTGAAGATGGAGGACGTTGTTGGTTCTCTACTTTTTGAGGAGATGAGAAGGAAGGTCTCTCTAAATTCCAAAGAGGCTTTGAGTGTTCGAGGAAGACTAAAAGAAAGAGGCAAGAATGAAAAGCAACATGGCCATTCTAAGTCCAAGAATAAGGGGAGATCAAAATCTCCTGGTAAGTCCAAGGCAATCTGCTGGAATTGTGGCAAACCTAGACACTTCCGAAAGGACTGCAAAGAGGAGAAGAAGAAGAAGAAGAAGCAAGATTCTAATTCTGAGTCTGAGAAGGAAGATGGAGATTCTTTCATCACAACCTTGGCCACTCATGCAGGTGACAATGCATGGTTGATAGACTTAGGTGCATCTTTCCACATGACTCCTAATAGAAACTGGTTTAGTAAGTATGAAAATTTTGATGGTGGTAAGGTGTATTTGGGTGATAACTCTGTTCTTGATATTGTTGGTTGTGGAAGTATTCATGTGAAATTTTCTAATGGTAGAATTAGAAGATTTGATGGTGTCTTGCATATCTCAAGACTAGCAAGAAATTTGTTATCTGTTAGCAAACTAATAGATGCGGGTGTGCTTGTACAATTTTTTGAAGCAGGTGGTGAGAGGTGCTATGGTAATAGCAAGAGGAAGCAGATTGGGTACATTGTACTAGCTTGATGCATCCACAGTTGAGTGCAATAGTACTTCTGATAAGATTGTAAAAAGGACTACTTTGTTGGAGAAGGAGAGGGTTTCTCTTTCAACAAATGGTCATGGTTTTTGGGTACCCAAGGGTGCTCTATCTACCGAATCAAAGTTTCCTGTGGAGAAGACCATGTTATGGCACCAAAGACTCGGCCACATAGGTGAGAAGGGTCTACGGAGCTTGAAAAATAAAAACCTTGTTGATGGGTTGAATGACTGCAATCTTGAGTCTGATTTTTGTGAGCATTTTATCTATGGTAAACAAAATTGTATTCAGTTTTACTCGAGTTCTCATAAGTCTTAATGTATATTGGATCTTATCCATTCAGATGTATTTGGTCCAGTTGATGTTTCTTCTATTGGTAGATCAGTTTATTATGTTTCTTTCATTGATGATTTCAGTAGAACATGGGTTTATTTTCTTAGGAGTAAAGTTGAAGTTTTCAGTTGTTTCAAAGAATTTAAAGCAATGGTTGAGTTGCAGACTGGAAACAAGATAAATTTCTTGAGAACTAATAATGGTGTTGAATATTTCTCTAATGATTTTGACACATTTTGTAAAGATTGTGGTATTAAAAGAGAGAAGATGACTCTGTATTCTCCACGGCAAAATGGAGTTGCAGAAAGAATGAACAGGACCTTGATGGAGAAGGCTAGGAGTATGTTGAGTGGAGCTGGACTGGAACAAAAGTTCTGGGCTGAAGCTGTTGCCACTGCCTGCTACCTGATAAACATGTCTCCTACATCAGCTCTTGTTGATAAGATGCCAATGGAAGTGTGTTCGGGCCACAATCCCTCACTTAGACATCTGAGAGTGTTTGGTTGTGAGGCATATGCTCATGTGCCAAGGAAGAAGCAGACAAAATTGGACAACAAAGTTGTCAAATGTATCTTCATCAAATATAGTTATGGTGTGAAAGGATACAAGCTTTGGGATCCTGTTGCACAAAAGGTATTTTATTCCAGAAGTGTTATTTTTAGAGAAACTAAGCCTTCTTCTGTTATAGTGCAGCCAAAATAGATGGAAGAAAAGAAAGATATGATTCAACTGCCTGCTACACCTAAGAAAGTTGAATCGAGGCCCTTAGAAAGACAAGAAGTCGAGGAGAGCTCTAAGAGTTTTGAATCATCAGAGGAAGAGGGAGAACCTGAACCTGAACCTGAACCTGAACTTGAACTTGAACCAGATCTTGTTCAAAGGTCTAGTAGATAGAGGAAAGCACAAGAAAGGTATGGATATTCTCCTAATGATTGGAGGTGTATATTTGCTTTGAATGCTAATATTTATGAACCAAGATCGGTAGAAGAGGCTCTTGGTATGAATGATTCAGAATCCTGGAAAATAGCCATGGAAGAAGAGATGGCAGCTCTTAAGAAGAATGACACATGGGACCTTGTACCATTGCCTGATGGACGAAAGCCTGTTGGTTGTAAATGGGTGTTCAAAAGGAAGATGGGTTCAGATGGAAGCATTGAGAAGTATAAAGCACGTTTGGTTGCAAAAGGTTACTCCCAGGTTGCAGGAGTTGATTATGGTGAAATTTTTTCTCCTGTAGCAAAAATGACATCCATTCAATTTTTACTTTCTATTGCAACTGCTTATGATCTAGAGGTTGAGCAGATGGATGTGAAAACAACTTTCCTTCATGGAGATTTGGAGGAAGAAATTTATATGACACAGCCAGAGCACTTTGTGGTGAAACGTAAAAGTCATTTAGTTTCTAAGTTGAAGAAATATTTGTATGGTTTAAAACAAAGTCCTAGGATGTGGTACCAGAAGTTTGATACATATGTTTTGAGTTTGGGATTTGTGCAATCTAAATCTGATCATTGTATATATTACAAGTCTGATGGTGATTATTTCCTGGTTATTGCCTTATATGTTGATGACATGTTGTTTATTGGCAAAGGAAAAGGTTTGATTGCAGAATTAAAATCTCAGCTCTCAGCAAAGTTTGAAATGAAAGATCTTGGTGCAGCAAGGCATATTCTGGGAATGGAGATTATAAGAGATAGGAAAAACATAAAGTTTTGGCTAGGCCAGAGTAAGTATGTTGGTACTATTCTGAGAAGATTCAATATGCAGGATTCCAAACCATTGAATGTTCCTATTACTATGGGAACAAAGCTTTCTAGCTCTCAGTGTCCTACATCCCCATTGGAGATGGAAGAGATGGGTCAAGTACCATATCAGAGTGTTGTTGGAAGTTTGATGTATGCTATGGTCTGTACAAGACTAGACATTGCCCAAGTAGTGGGAGTACTTTCCTGTTACATGTCTAATCTAGGAACAACACATTGGGATGGAGTAAAAAGAGTTTTTAGATACTTGCAAGGTACCTCAGAGTACTCTATATGTTTTCATGGAACAAGAGACAAGCATTCCTTGGATATTCAAGGCTACGTGGATTCAGACTAGGTCAGTGATGTTGATAGAAGAAGATCCACCAGTGCATATGTTTTTACATTATTCGGTGGTGCAATCAGTTGGATGAGCAAGCGACAAGCTGTGGTCACTTTTTCCACTACAGAGGCAGAATATATGGCAGCTACTCATGCCTGCAAGGAAGCCATCTGGCTAAAGAGATTGTGTTTAGATATAGAGTTCAAATAGGGTGCAGTGAAAATTTATAGTGACAGTCAGAGTGCAATCTGCCTAGTGAAGAACCCGACATTTCATGCCAGGACCAAGCACATTGATGTACAATATCATTTTGTGAGAGATATGGTCGAGGATGGCAAGGCAAAGTTGGAGAAGGTGGATACTTTAGTGAATGTTGTTGATGCATTAACTAAGCCCATGAGCACAAAGAAATTTAGATTGTGTTCAGAGTCTATGGGGCTCTCGGCCCCTAGCAATTAAGCCCATGACACTTTGGATCCCCTGACTCTTGCAAGGTGTTCGACAAGTGGGAGAATGTTGAGAATCGTGTCTCAACCTTGCAAGCTTTTTTCAGAAAATTCTAGAATTTGTTTGTGGTAGTTCTCCACATGTTTATGTGTTGGAAAAAGGTGTATGAGTTGTTAAAAATGTACCTTGTCCCTATTAGAATATAGGAGGGTTGTTTTTAGAGTATAAACAACTCATTGTATGAATTTAATGGGGGTCTAAATTAGAGGATAAAATTATGGACGAAAATGATATTTTAACTTGGTTGTGGGTAACATGTGGCATGGTTGTTTTGCCCATGGTTTGGTAAAACCACAAATGGTTTCCAAGTTGTAAATCACTATAAAAGGAGGGCTTGGGGAGGTGTTTGAATCATCGAGTTTAGTTTGCAAGACTGAGTGCTAGAAGGAGTCTCTCCGAGTCTAAGTTTGAGTTGTAGTGAAGCGCTCCTGTAAGAACTTGCATTGCAAGTGTATTGTAATCTTCTTGATTTGATAATACATTGTGTGATTTTGCGAGGGTGGGGTTTTTCTCCCATAAGGGTTTCCCCACGGTAATTACTGTGTTATGAGTTTATTGTGATATTTCATTTATGCATGCTTATTTGTCCATTGAAATCTTAGTAATAGTTAGTTGAATTTGCATAATCTTCCTCTCAAGATTAGTGTAGGAAGTGATTTTGCACACCTTTGCTTCCTTAGAGTTACTAGAAGACATAAGAAAGATCTAGCATTAATGAGAAGATGGTACAAAAGGGATGACTCTTGGCTGCGTTGCTTAGGCAAGATTAAGTGTTGATAGTGGAGGCATTTCTATGATGGTGTACTTAGATTGTGATTCACTCAGGTGTATCATACCTTATGGGAGATAATTGATCGACTGCAAGCTCAATGTTATTTAAAACTAAGGTTTTCTAGTAACTCATGGTTGAGGATCAACTCAAGATCTACATAAGGATTTCAGTATGTAAAACCATTATGTCTTCTATGAATTATTTATGTTACATGGTAGTTTCAAAGTTGTCGAATGGTATTCGATGCATATGAAATTAGATAATTTAGAATTCAGTGTGAAAAAATTACTCATGTTTTAGGGACTACTCATAAGAGAAAGAGGGCCCATTTCGTGTCTCTACAATAATACAAGAATGAGTCTAGTTTTATCAGTAATTCCATCCCTTTTCTTTAATTTTACCTTGTATGGTTCTATCATGCTTAGAACAACTCAAGGGCTAAATAAGCATGGTGTAATTCTATAATAGGATGGCCCTATCGATGAGTGTGCTTTGTGACTATTGAATGCATGCACACTAGATATACTTATTGTACTTTTCAGTATTTGCTTATGATGTGAGCGGCGAGCTTAGAATTGTTCAAGAGAACATGTATATTTATAAAAGACGAGCCAGTAAGTATCACTAACTATCTCATTCTTTTCCTTTGCATAATTTATGATATGGTCAAAGTTATTTCCACATAAGGAGCTATAGTATCAACCTTCTTTTGATAATCCAGTTGTGTGTTATCCTTCAAGTTCATTTCTCTGAGATTAACTTGCCTGTTGTCAAGAAGATTATGAAGAGTTTTTTTCGAACTAGTGATTATCATCACCAATTAAGGGTAAAGGACTTATTCAACATTGTGTTATACTCTTACAGCACAACTTGTATTCCATGGAGCATGTTAAGGTATGTGAAACCTGAACCCTGGGAGTGGAATTATCAATAAAGCGCATTTTGTTATGTGTAGAAAAATATGTTTTATCAGCAAACTGAAATGGTTTTAGTTAGCATATCTTAAGCATTTCAAGTGTTGGAAATATTTTACTAATGTAATATAATTAGTTATTAGGATATGTTTTGGAAATAATGAAGTATTAGAAAATGGTGTGTTTACTTGTAAGTATTTATATTTATATAGTTAGTTAATAATTTTACTTTTTAAAATATACTATATGATATTGTTCAATCTATAGTGAAAGGATATTCAATATTTAGGTTGGAGTATTTATTATATGAAATAATAAAGTTAGATATTTACAATTGTTTAGTTGTAAAAAGGGATGATAATAATTTAAAAATATTCCAATGAATGTCAGTAGTTATTGCATGAAGATTTGAAAAGGTATGAATCATATTTACACTCATCTAATTTACTTGTGATTATTAATATACATGATTGATGAGCATGTTGTGTTAAATGATTTACATAAGGGTATTCGATATTCCTTTTCCATTTGACCATGATAATAAAATATTTTATGTTAGTATGAAAATACATTCTCCATTTGTAAATGGATTTAGATTACCATCTTGATTCTCTTTCTTGAGTCATTATTGAACTATCTCCAGGATATTACAATTCCTCGTACATTGAGATTTTAGACTATGATGTCGTGTTCATATATGAGCCATTAAGTTATGTGTTTTCTAATATGATGTGGAATGTCACATTGTAGTAGTAAGTTCATACTACTCACCATTGAATAAGTGGAAGAGTATGTTTTCTGGTTTAATTCTGCTAAATAAGTAAAGGTTGTAATTGAAAAGAAAATATATTGCACACGTAATACCACACATCTTGTTCACCAATTATCTAGCATAGAGGCAATGTCCCATATTTATCATATACCATCTCAACTATTTTAAAGTCTCCACTAATAACCCAATTGATGGTAATAGATGAATCAATAATTTATCACAACAAAAGAGATATTTGAACATCATTGTAAACATAAAAAATTATGATTCCAAAAGAATGATTGTCAAATTTTAAGAGAATCTAGATTACTCAATTAGTGGGGTTAAAACCATCTTCAAAAATATGTAGAACCCATCTAGGAGAGAGAAATATCATTATCCCTCCATGTCTAGCATCATGGTTGATGTAGAACATAGTATTGGTAGGCCATATGACATGGAATGTAGTAGAAAGCATGAAATTAGAAATATTTACTTCTTGTAAAAAAATCACATCTAGAGATAGTTCTTTCTTATGAGTATGCCAAATGAAATACTTCTTGGATAGGTAATTGAGACCTTAGACATTTTTAGATAGGAAATTTTTGGTGAGAGTTGAGGGATGTTTCATCACTATACAACTCTTAATAATTTCAATAACAATTCTATAAATACTTTAAAGAGAAAGAACCCAATTGACTATTGGGATATGAAATCCTCCATTTCTCAATTGTATACTATCTATCTATTTTAAAAGACTAGGAGGGTTTTCAAATTTTTACAAGTAATTTGGTTATGGGGGGGAATGAAAAAAATGTCTTATTATGAAGGTGAAACACCAAAAAATGAGGTTCACCAATCAATGATAACAAAGGGGGTTATGATGAACCTATTTCTCAACATTTCATTAGGAAATGAGATCCAAAAAATTAATTGACTAAAAAACTGTAGGTGAATCAACCCAATGTGAGAATCTATTCTCAAGATGGTGGTCAAGGTCAAACAACTCTTTGGGGGGAAAAACTAAAAAGAGAAAATCAACTCCAAAATGAAATCTAACAGTTGAAACAACAACTGGTGAAAATTTCTAATAGCTACTTCAAAGTCGATACCATAAAATCTCTCTAGAGGAAAGTTCTTCATGTTATCATGGAGTACATTACTATGGATGGTCGCTTCACTAGGGTCTATGACTATCAATTTTCCCTACTCAACCATTTTTGCTACAAGGTTAGGGTTTCTATTCCTTACTATATTCTCTATTCTTTGAGAAAAATTCTAGATGATCACAAGAAAAACCCAAAAATATACCCTATTTTGCATACTGGTTTGATTAGGTTAATTGTGGAACATTACCAAAATATGCCTGCCCCTGCTAATTTGGATGCCCCTCCTGATTCTAAGGAGGATGATACTAAACCCAACTGCTCAGGTAATTTTCCCAATTTGAGCCTGATTAGGATGGTCCTTAGCCCTCCCTCTATCCAAATTGATAAGAAAAGCCTTAACCCCTATTTTGTGGAAGCTTGCTATGTGCCTAAGCCAAGAAGTTCTACCCTTAAAACCATAAGTGTTGGTAAGAATCTACCAAGTAAAAACCTTGTGTCATACTCTAAGACTCTACTGATTCTGAGGATTCTGGTCCTAACAATACTTCATCCTATGTTGCCTCGTCGTTGGATAGAGATGCCAGAATTGGTTCCCCTGTTACCACTGACCCTGCTAAAACTTGCTTCAACCTAAAAAGGGAACCCACTATGGATGTCTTGGGTTTAGCTAGGAATAATACTGCTGACCATTTCAGAATTTTGAAATGGATCTTTCATGAAATCATTGAGCTAAAAATAAAAAATTGGGCCCTTCAAAGTAAACTGGAAGAAATGGGGGCCAAGGTTACTGCGCTTGGCAAGAAAGAGGCAGAGCGAAAAGATCATGGTGCCAGTAAACAAACCCAAAATTAAGTGAGCATGGACAGAAGGGTTGAATTTGAGTTGGATAAAATGAAAAATACTGTTAAAATTATAGCCAAGTAGAACAATAGGATGGCAAGACACAATGCCATCATCATCAATGCCATGACTGAAAATTTGTATAAAGCTCAACAAGGGTCTTTGGTGGTTGATCTGGAAGATGTCAATGATAAAAAATAGGATGAGGATGTTGGTATTTCAAAGAGAACCAGGGCTAATTTGAAGAGGAAGGCTCCTCCTGCACTGCAAATGATTCAAACCTTTAAGAAGGGTGTTCATGACATGTAAAACCTGGAGGTTGAAACCATGTCTTTTCTGAAGACTTTGGGTGAGTTGCGGATGGTCTTTTTGTTGGCTTTACGGTTGGTTTTTTGTCTAACCTTCTTGGTCTTTTGTGGGTGGCTGCTGCTTTTTTCGGTTTTTTCCTTTTGTGTAGCCTATTTTTCTTGTTGGAATTTTTAGTCCTTTCTCTTTTGTTGTAAACTTGGTGGTTTTGGGTCCCTATAAAACCCTATTTACCCTTTATCAAAAACAATATTAAACTCAATATTAGTAGAACTAGAAAATAGATTGCAAATATGACAAGGGTAGACGTGTGTTTACCAATCAACAATTTTTTTTTGAAGGGTGACTAGGACTCATTCGCCCAAGAGAAAATTGGTCATTTCTCATGGCTTTTCTACAAATTTTAGGAGCCTCTAACACAACTGTGTAGCTTTTTATTTATCAAGGTTTTAGTGTTAGAAAGTTAGTGAAAGGTGGAATTTTGTTGTTCTATGCTTGGGAGATAGAATAACAATCTTCTTCAAACTCTCATTCAAAGAAAACCCTAGAGATCTCTATCCAATGTATGCAAAGGAGAAATATATCTTACAATAGGGCTGTCCCAGGGTCTAATTATAAACTAAAGAGGGGTTGACCACCAAGCTAGGGCTTGAAAAGACTAATGAAATGCAAGGCCTAATTCCTAATTCTAAAATGATGTAAAACTTCACTAAATGACCTAAAAATGCATGTAATTCAAAATAGAAGGCTCTAAGATTAGGGGTGTGCACCTAGAAATCTATAGAGACCTGAATGAAGACTTGAAATGATTAAAATATTGAATCTAATGTTGACTAGGATTCATATGCCAGACTGGGCAATTTGGTCTTCGATTGGGTTTTCTGGGAAGGAACAAAAATCTGGCAAAGAGATGACTGAAAATCCTAAAATCTAAAAAAATTCCTATATTATTACTCATATGCCAAAAATGGCATACCACCCTAGTTAGGGTTTCCTAGAAAGTCAAAGTTTGATTTTTCTCTTCAATGTCTACTCTATCCTTTCCACCTGATTTCCAGATCTAAATCTCCGATTTGTAACCTATAGATATCTTTCAATGATCTCTAATGCAAGGTGGCAACTTTGACAACTTTCTCCAAACATTCTCTTCAATATGCCTCCAACCAAGATCTGTAGATCAAATAATAAAGAGAGGGGGAAATGTTTTTTTGTTAGTAGAAAGGGGTTTACCTTGGTCAAACCCCATTTTGGTAATCAAACCTTGAAATGAAATGAAATAGGAAAGGAGATGATGAATGAACAAAATGAAATGTTGCAATTCACCAAACCCTAGTAATAAAGTGCTACAAACATGTATGAAGTGGCTCCAATGGATGTAGATCTTGAATCTTACTTGAATTTTGAGGATCTCGAATTGAAATCTTGCTTGAATCATAAAACCCTACAGCACAAATGTTAGCTCAACAACAACCATGATGCATGATGACTTTGACATGATGCTTGATGCTTGAATAATGTTCTAAACCACTTCATAATCATCTCTTGAAGTCTCTTGAATGCTCTTGTGAACTTCAATTTTCTATAAGAATGTTCATTCAATCTGTTAGGTGATCTCATAAATGCTTAGGTGAAAATGAGTGAAAGAACCTTGTATTTATACTTGTTTATGCCAAATTTCTTGAAATTACAACACTACAAGCCGACATCAAATCTAGGAGAATAAAATCGCATCAAGAATTTGCATTAAATTTAATTTTGGGTCACATATGACTCATATGCCAAAAGTGGTGTATGAGTCCCATTAGGCATTAATTATGGGACACATTTTCAAAAATGCTTAGAATGATGCGAAATAAGGATTGGAGCCAAAAACCCTAGGTGGGATTCCAAAATTACTAAATCTAGGCCACACAACCTAAAAACACTCGAATTATGATTTGGATGTTGATTTATGTTGGGATTATCCTTGAAAAGATCAATTAATTAAGGATTTTGGATGCAAAATAAGGCCAATCAAAGCATAAAGAAGCCAAATTGTTTAATAAAATGCTACAAACGTGTGAAAATGTGTTACAAAAATTTGCAACACTCTAAGTAAGGTATGATTAGGTATACTTAGTTTACAAGGGCCCAAGACATAATGTGAGCATGTTAAACACATTACAACACTAAGTCAAGGAATCGTTAAGCTTAGTTTTATAAGGAGGGCCCAAACAAGTGTGAAAATGTCATAGACAACATTTTTTGACACTACATTTAGGCCTCACTTTACTGAGACAAGGAACTTGCTTTAAACTCACACTAAAGTAGATGAATTCACATCAAGAGGGGTCCAAGTGCACCAATATCTGTAAATAGGATGACAATGATCAAGAGGGGTGATCAACAACCGAAGATCAAGATCCCTTGGAAAACCAACATAGACACAAAATAACACACATGAAAATGATATAAAGAGCATCATCAAGGAAAAAGCATACACTGCCAAAGACAAAGACAAAAGAAAAATTAAAAAAGGGGGCAAATGGATCAAGCTTCAACCATTTTTCTAGCACGATGTGGATTAGATCTAGGTTGTTTGTCCAAAAATGCATGCTCACTTTGAGGCAACATAACTTTAGGTTGTCTACTGGGTGTGTAATCCAAAGAGGTGAGACACATACACATAGGGATGGTATGTACTCACACACATGTGAGTGGCTATGGGAAATTCATTCCTTAGATGGGATTCCCATCAAACCATACCAAATTTATACCTCCTGATAAGTTTGATAAGGTGCCACACAATAATTAACTTCGAGCTTCTTAAGGAGAGCAAAGCTTTGTATGGTTGAAAATCATAAACAAACAAGATGGATCCACATGCATGTAGGATGTATTATGCAAGGTGGCCATATAACCAAATTTGAAAATGTAAAGAATGTTCAAAGGAGTCTTTCTTAGTTCATGTAAGTTATTTAAATTAGGGAACATCGTGCCTAATGTCTCCAAGAGAGGACCAATCAAAGAATAAAAGATTCACAATTTAGAGATGCAATGTGTTGCATCAATCCACTAAGAGGAATCTAATATGCTAAGAGAGATCATGCTCTTGAGGGACATCACACCCAATGTCACCACAAAGTGAGAGACACATTGCATGAAGTAAGAAGACTACACCATGAAACATGAAAATGAAAATGCAAAAGAATAATGCCAATGTATGCTACCACTTTAAAGAAATTGCTAAACACCATGCTATGAGAAATTACTTTAAAGTATCAAATAATAAATGCTAACAATAAAGAGGACATGAGAGAAAACTTATAAAGTGCTATGCCAAGTCATATGTTTCCAAATAAAGTTGTGTCATGCAAAAGAAAAGAAAAAGGGTTATCCAAAAAACTCCAAACACACATAAGGGGTCTATGGATTCGAGGTCGGTATGTTCTTGGTACAATTTTTTTAGAGAGCTTAGAACTATCATCATTCCCAAAATACTCATAGAACTAGAAGAATGACATAAAGAGAGTGAAAAAAAGAAAAACCTTTTGAGTCAACATTGAAGAAACATGAGTGTCTCAACACCTTGCGTCATCCCCAAAAGGAAAACATAAGACAAAGAAAAGATAAAGGAAACTCTTTTGGGTTAACTTGGAAGAGAGATGAATGTCTTGATGCCTTGCATCATCCCCAAAAGGAAAACACAAGACAAATAAAAAAGATAAAGGAAAAAAGATAAAATATTTATGATATAGAGAAGAATGAAGGTACAAATAGAGGAATGCCAAAAAGAGAGAGAGAGAGAGAGATACACCAAATAGAATAGTACGAGGGATCACATTATGCACATGTAGTCACACAAAAGAAAAAGAAATAATGCAAAAGGCTAGTAAGGCACATACAAGTCAACCTATTAGCAGGTTGTTTGTATCCCAATCGTGTTCATCATAAACAAAAGTTGGACAACTAACCAAAGGGAAAATAGCAAGTGATGAACTAGGGCCATCATGAGGTTCAACACTCTTATTAGGGGAATTGTCACTTAAAAGCTCATAGAAGAGGAAAACAATGTATTCAATTCATTATACACTTGTTCATCAATCTTTGCAATTTCATCATCATCATCCAAGTTAATCACAATAAGAGGTCAAATGATAATTTCCAAAGAAGGGTTTGGCTCATGTTGCAGTATAATATCTTTTTGTTTTGGTGAATAGAAAACTCATCATGCATTGCTTCAGTGAAGGTTGGATATTGATTTTCTTTTTTTCTTCTACATTTAACTTTCCAGCAAGGGAACGACGTCTATGCCTACTCTCTCTAGCATTTTTATTTCTTTTAGTTCAGTTTTCAGGTTGTGTTTGTGTAGGAGTGGGATGATCAACAATGGGTTTCTTTTCTTCCCTAAGGGGAGGAATGGAAGGAACCATGGAAGTTTGTCCAGCCACTTTCTCTTTAGCTTTGTAAACTTGTTTTACTCTAGGACGTGTGATAGGATTGTTTTCCTTATCTCTTGGTCTTTTGTAGGAAATAAGCAAAGGTCCTGTCTTAGATTGATCTTGATTTCTTGGAATGTCTTTTAGTTCAATCATGGTTTCATCAAGGATGGTAGGCTCGATCATGGATGAAGGCATGTTTTGGAGGGATTTTTCTATGTATTTCACCTTGAACTTCTAGCGAGATTTGAAATAAAAGTCTTCATGAGGCTTAATAGGTTCCATACGCTGGAGCAAGAAAAATTCTAAGGAAAATTTTCCATGGGAAGACAAAGAGTTAAAGCCAATATGATGCATAATGAAAATTTCATTGTCAAAGGGAAACTTTAAGCATTTATACACAACTGATAGGATTGCTTCCATGAAACATAGCCATGGGTGACCAAGCTTCACACGAAATTGATCTGATAGTGATATGATGGAGAATGAGACATCTAGTATTTTTAGTCCTACTTTTAAAGGTAAGGTGATTGATCCCATTGTAGGGAAAGTAAAAAATTTATGTGTCTATATTTTTGTTTTTCATTTTGTCATATATTTCTTGATAGAGCTCATGTAGAAGTAAGAATTCCTCAGTGATCACATTCTCTTCATAGATAAGATCTATTAATATCCCATTAGTGGGATTATCACAGATCAGTCAGCTATGTAAATAGGACCATTAGGTGCATGTTTAAGTATATCTTTAGAGGAGAAAGCAATGTCAAGAGGCTTTTTAGTTTGACCCTTACGATGTTGAGTTTCAACCAATGCAACCAAACCATCGATAGGATTTTGTTCTTGTTGATTAGTATCCATAGGACTTTGTTGAATTGTATCTATGTTCTCATCATTCTTGTCAGCATTCATCACAAATCAGTCTTTGTAGTTTCACTAGCTTTGACAAATGAAATATTATGCTTCAATATGGGATTGGTAAATATTTTCAAATTTTAGTTAGGAGGGGCAACATACTTATTTCCTTAAAATCATTAATACCTCCAATGGAAAGTTATTTGAAATCTATGAGGTCTTGCACAAGATGTTTAAGATGTTTACAATGTTTTATATTGTGTCCATTTTATTAGTGATAATGGCAATAAGAATTTGATTTAAAGTTTAGAGGAATAGGATTATTAGGATCGGGTGTTTTAATGGGAGGCTAGGTGATCATTTGTTGTTCTAAAAGTTGTGGCATTCTGTTATGGAGGGTATTGATTAGGAGTGAATTGCCTTTTCAATTCCCCATAGTTAAAGGTATCATTGCTTTTATAGTATCTACTTGGGTATTGACATGTTAAGTTGTTTTCTTAGGGGAATTTAGTTGGGGGCGGGTGCATGAAGTTGGGTACCAATTTTCTGACCACTAATGATTTTTTTTTTTAAAAGGTGCTCACGTTATAGTGCGAGCAAGTTATAACACATTTGTGTTATTTCATGTTAAAAACAAAGAAAAACGTGAAATTATTTGCCTTGGAATACCAACCCAAAGGCTTGGAGGGCATTCCCAACAAGGCCAGAGACGTTTTTTTGCAAATTCTACAGTTTTTCACATAATTGGGTTTGTGCTCACCATCAAGATTGCATCTAGTTCAATATTGACAAAATTAAAAACATGGCTAATGTTAGGTTCTCTCTTAGCTATCCAACAATGTAATTTTTTTCACTTTTCAACAATGTTAAGCCTTTCATCTATTATTTATTTTGTTTGAATGTCTATTTTTTGCCAAAAAGCAGTGTTTAGTGTTTTTTTTGTTATAAATTAACCATTCATCAAAATTTCAAATAAATTACATTTTTAGAAACTAGACTCCATTCTACAAAGTTTTTTAAAAAAAGAAAAAAAAATCAATTATTTTCAAAAATTTGTACGTGGCGCACAGCCAAAATTCTACTTTTTAGGAAGTGCCCACTTAGAAAATTAGTAAAAAATCAAATATTCATTAAAAATTTATCAGAAAAATTATGCACCAACTAGATGCTATTAGCTAACTTGTGACCGTAGTGATTTTAAAAATACTACAAAAAAGTTCACCGTGCTTAGGTCATACAAGAGTTGCTATGCTATGTTTTTCTGACAAAAACAACACCAATTTCTGTACATCCCTCTTTTGAACCCCTTAATCTCAACCATTTTCAAAATAAATTAGTAGTTTAGAAAGTAGACTCAGAGAACTTTGATCCTTGTTTTTGTTCCATCTCAAAATTTGGAGTGTAACTATCCTCAATTTCACGACCAAGGTCAGCATTTCCTGATTTCAGAAAAAATGTGGCCACTTAAGCCCCCTTTTTGGGAACCATCATGGTGCACTTAACCTTGGACAAAACCTCTATTCTGCTTCCTAAAAGGTTGATAATTATTCTGGTTTGAGGACTCAGACTTCTTAGTTCGGCTAGAGGTGGATTTTGCATCACAACTACTAACCAAGGTCTGATAATCATGGAGGGAAGTACATAAGTGCATGATGGAGGGGAATTTCATCATAGTAAGCTTATCTTGTATCTTACTTTGCAAACTCTCTATGAACATCTTTTGAAGGTAAGTATCGAGAACCTTTACATTGATTTGGGAATAAAGTGATTGATAGCGTGAAATAAAGTCACTAATCCTTTCCTCTTCTTTTCCATTACATCAAGGTCATATTAGGAGTCATATGCACTTCGATATGGTTTATAAATGCCTCAAAAATTTCATTGAATGAAAAAATTGAGTTGTTCAATAACGGAAAAAACCATTTTAAGGTACAGTATCCTTCAATAATTTAGGGAAACGTTTAGCCAAAAGTTTGTTTTCAAGAACAAAGTCACTACATAAAGTTGTGTAAGAGGAAACATGGTTAGAAGGATCTCCTTTACCCCATATTTCTCAAATATAGGCACCTCTACACCTTGTGGAATTGGTGTTTAGAATATCTCCAAGTACAAGGGGTTGCTTTTGACATAATATGGGGGTGGGCAATTTTGATTTTGGTTGATAGTGGAAACTTGTTTTTAAAGGGATGAAACAGTTTGGAAAAGTTGGTTTATGAGAGGGTCATTGCTTGTATTGTGAAATGGAGGTGAATATGGTGGAGGTGTGTATTTTTTTAAAGGAAAATTTAGTGGAATACATATAGGTTGTAAAGTGGTAGTAGATATAACATATGATGCCACAAAGGTAGTATGGATGTTAGCGGAAATACCTAAGGAAGGGATCACATTACTAGTCAGTTGCATTGTTGTTGTAACATGAGGATTGGTATAGGTAGGAATAGAGGCAATTGTTGTGGGAGGAGGAATTTTAATTCCTCCTTGGCTTGTGACATTGTTCATAGGTAAATGGAAACTAGAGTTTGGGGTAAAGTGTTTTACAAAGATTTGAACTATGTTATGCACAAGGTCAAGTATTTCTTTTCACTTTCAAGCATGTGATGAATGTTGTCTATGGTAGGGATGGAAATAGTTGAAATGTTCTCAATAAAAAATTTATTTTGTAGGTTTGCTAAGTCTTTATGGATTTGGATTATGTTTCTTGCAGAATATGAGCAACCATTGTTTCAACATGCGTCATACTACTAGAAGGAAAGGAATTGTTAAGGGTATTGTCCATACCCAGAGAACTAGTGACAATACTAGGAGTGAAAGAGATAGACAACCCAAGATCCAGAATGATTGTGCTATCACAAGATGACATGAGTCTCTAACTTCATCTCACTATAGTATTAGCAATAGGACACCAAGTAGAAAAGATCATGGAAGGGATACTAAATGCACAATGAATGCAAATTCAATTTAAGCTAAATGCAATGAAATGAATATAACAGAAACTCTATAAAGTGAAATAGAAAGTTATCAATTGTAAATAGAAGCACAAAAATAGTATTTTGAATTCTTTAAAATGAAGTTTAAAATCTACATTGGGACTAAATCACCTAGAGGGGCATAAGAGTCCCAGTGAAGGTATTTTTTCAAAAAAATAGAAAATTTTAAGTGATTTTTATGCTTTATGTTTTGGATGATGCTTAAACTAAGTGAAAATGTGGATCTTAAGTCAATTTTAGTGATGCAAGAGACAAAATGCAATCTATATGGACTTTAACTAATGCAAGATTTAGAAACACTAGCGATGGGAAAGGTCGTTGGTGTCACTTCTTGCATCATTTAATCTTTCAATTATCAAACCAAGTGTGTCTTAGAGCTATATGTGATAAGGATGTCTCTACAGATTGCGGGATTTTTCACTTTAAACAATGACTTTTGATTTCGGTCAAACTCCTTTAGGAGCCTTCAGGAACCTTCAGGAGCTCTCAAGAGTGCAACTTAGCAACTAATTTCTAAAGACTAAATCTACCTTATTCCTCAACTAATGCTTATTCATACTCAAATAACTCATTTTAGACTCCACCTGACTTAATTTTAATTGATTCATGGAAAAATTAAGCCATAACTAAATTCACTATTAATCTAAAATTCAAAATTAAAATTTACTTGAAAAGAGAGTCTATTTACATTTGCAAGAAAATAAATATTAATCTAGAAAATAGTAACACTAAATTCCATGAATGAATTCCAAACAAGCTTCAGTTTTATCTTCCCATCAATCATCATTATTTCTCCCGTTATAACCACATGCATTTGAAAATAGTTATTAATTCTAATTCCTATGAACAACAATTAAATCTACAGTAAACAAATGAATTTTAATCTTTAGTAAAGCATAATGAACTACCTTGAGAACACAATGAACTTAATCTAAGAGTATAAGTAAGTGCAGTTACTAATAATGATGCAAAAAAAAGGAAGAAAATTAAAATTTCAATCTCATTTAACAAAAAATCAAAGAAATCTTTTTTTATTACTCATATCACATTCATTTTTTTCCTTCACAAAACCTTGATTCCAAAGCACTCAAACAGAAAACAAGGCACCAAATCATTTATTGATTCCACAAAGCATCTTAGCAACATCACAATATTCAACCCAAACCCATTTATACTTTCTAACATTACAAACAAATGTAAATAGGCCTGCACAATCATATTAAACCATTCTCTAAACTTTATTCAAGACTTTTTATCAAATACCAATTTGTAACCCTCTTGATTGCTCTTCCAAGCATTGTAACAATGCTAGGGCATCACCTAATGAACCAAATTTTTCAACACTTACACCTAAAACCTCAATAATAATGAAGAGCACAATATAATTGATTTAAAAACCAATTTTCAAAGGATCAAAATCAATATAAATGGATTTATGAATTTTTGAAAGCTTGCTACCCTGTCAAAATCTGAACTTGACAGTTTCTACCAAAATGAACATAATTTTCTTAATATTCAATGAAATAACCTCAAACCTAAGCCAAAAGAAAGATAACTCATTCCTCTATCCAACCATATATTATTTATTTCATTTGGAAGCCGTACCTGCACGTACAATTTGCTGCAACATGACTGTTACAAAGAAATCTGAAAAATTGCAGTCAACAAAACCACAATAACTTCCACAAATCAACACCAATCTGCATGAGACAAAGTTTATTTGGAAGGTGATTGATTTTAATAACACATAAAAAAAATTAGAAATGTACTTCAGCCCATACAATGGCCATACAAGACCAAAAACCAGAGAATTTATGTGAAAATATGCATAAAATCAAAGTTTTTTCATTATTACATCCAAGGATAAAATCACCAACGACCACAAAATGATTACAAAAGCCTTTTTAAAGGAATTTAGACCATTTATTATCAGTTTCTAACTGATTTCCAACTTCCTACCCATTTTTAGTCCCTAATGATCTTTTAACTCCCTAATTGCAACTTTTACACTTTTTGCAAATTGGCATTATTTGTTGACAATTTTACATCTTTTTTTGCAATTACTGATCAAATGACTTTGAATGAACCCTATAAATGGAAAAATGGAATCATTTACAAAATAGAATAATGGTGATGTGAAGGTGCTCCTGCACCAAACAATGATTAAATAGAGATTAAAATTCTTAACTTTTTAATTGATACAAACTGAATAGAAATTAACTGAATCGAAAGAACACAACACAAGATCACCTCCTTCGGTTAAGTAGGCTCTACACTTCCTCTAGTGGGACCTTTAACACTGAGATTCAAATTAACTCCTTATTTGCATTCAAATTGGCCCAAATAGGTGAGTGGAACAAAAATGTGTAGTACAAACATTACAATGTTTTTGTAGAAAATTATCTAACTCTAAACTAAATCTAAGGATGGATATTTATAGGAATATCCATTATTTTAATTTGAAATAATGGTGGTACGAACTAAGATACAATGTGGAAAACTAAAACTAAAATAGAACTGAAAGTATCAAAGAGAATTATGCCTCATAATAGCTTGAACAAGGAGTTTCCAATCCGACTAAGAAAGTCAATTTGAAACCATGATGAATCAGTATCCAACTAGAGCGTTTAGGAACACAATTGATTCCATGTTGTTAAACAGAAAGTTTAAAAATTCCACCTCATGAAGTAAGCATTTAATCTCCTGAATAGAATCCTCAAAAATAGGATGCTAATATGAGAGTAAAGATTTAAAAATGCAGTGTCATTCCATCATTAACATCATTAAAAGAAACACATTCAATGCAAAATATTATTTTTAATATATCCTCAAATTAGTTAAATATAAGATAAAACAAGCAAACATATAAGTATATAATCTACCACCAGAATAGTTAATTAATAGTATAATAAAATCCTTGTAAACATAAAATGATCAATTAAAGTGTCATTTTGAGCACTCATCAACTAGATGCCAATTAACTAATGCAAACCCTAATGAAATATTAATGCAAGCTAAATCTAGGGTGATAATGCACTCCAAATTAGAATTATGATGTTCTAAATGCAAGTTGACCAAAATGAAAGGTGAAAATTTTTCATTCTATACTTGGGAAATAGAATAACAATCTTCTTCACACTCTCATTCAAGGAAAAAAACTAGAGATCTCAATCTAATGTATGCAAAGGAGAAATAGATCTTGCAGTAGGGATGTCCTAGGGTCTAATTATAAACTAAAGAGAGGTTCACCACCAAGCGAGGGCTTGGAAAGAAGTTAATGAAATGCAATACATAATGATTAAACCTAATATGATCCAAGACTTCACTTAGAAATAACCTAAAAATGCATGTAAATCATAGCAGAAGGCTGAGAGATTAGGGGTATGCACCTGGAAATTTGTAGAGACTTGAATGAAGAATTGAAATGTTTAAAACACTAAATTTAAAGCTAATTGGGACTCATACACTAGACTGGGTGATTTAGTCCCAAATTAGGGTTTTTCGGTAGGAAGAGAAATTTGGAAAAGAAATGACTAAAACTGCTCAAATTTGCAAACTTTCCTATTCTAGGACTCATATGCTAGAAGTGGTATGTTAGTCCAGATGGTATTTTCTATAAATTCAATCTTTGATTCTTCTATTCAATTCCTTCTATGTCGTTTCCACCTGATTTCTGGATCTGAATCTCTGATATATAAGTTGTAAATATCGTTCAATGATATCCAATGCAAGGTGGTCACTTTGACAACTTTCTCCAAACTTGCTCTTCAATATGTCTCCAACCTAGATCTACAAATCACACACTAAAGAGAGGGGAAAATGTTGTTTTGTTAGTAGAAAGGGGCTTGCATTGGTCAAACCCTATTTTGGTAATCAAACCTTGAAATGAAATGAAATAGGAAAGAAGAATAATGAATGAACAAAATGTGATGTTGCAACTCACCAAAACCTAGCAATAAAGTGTTGAAAAAATGTATGATTTGGCTCCTATGGATGTAGATCTTGAATCTTTCTTGAATGTTGAGGATATTGAATTGAAAGCTTGCTTGAATCATAAAATCCTACATCACAAATGTTAGCTAAAAAATAAACACGATTCATGATAACTTTGACATGATGCTTGACGCTTGAATAATGCTCTAAATCACTTGATAATCAACTCTTGAAGACTCTTGAATTCTATTGTAAACACTTGAATTCTCTTGTGAACTCCAATTTTCTATAAGAATACTCATTCAATTTGCTAGGTGATCTCATGAATACTTAGGTGACAATGAGTGAAAGAACCTTGTATTTATACTTGTTTATGCCAATTTTTTTTGAAATTACAACACTACAAGCCAACATTAGATCTAGGAGAATAAAATTGCACCAAGAATTTGAATTAAATTTAATTTTGGGCCACATGGGACTCATGCACTAGAAGTCACGTATGAGTCACATTAGGCATTAATTATGGGACACATTTTCAAAAATGCTTAGAATGATGTGAAATCAAGATTGGGGCCCAAAACCCTAGGTGGGACTCATATGCCCAAGGTGGCGTATGAGTTCCAAATCACTAAATCTAGGCCACACAACCTAGAAATACCTAAATTATGATTGGATGTTGATTTATGTCGAGATTATCCTTGAAAATATGCATTAATTAAGGCTTGTGGATGCAAAATAAGGCCAATTAAAGCATAAAGAAGCCCAATTATTTAATAAAACCCTAGAAAAGTTTGAAAATGCGTTACAACAATTTTCTACACTCTAAATAAGGTATGATTATGTCTACTTAGTTTACAAGGGCCCAAGACCTAATGTGACTATGTTAAACACATTACAACACTAAGGCAAGGCATCATTAAGCTCAATTTTATAACGAGAGCCCAAACAAGTACTAAAATGTCATGGATGGGATTTTTTGACACTACAATCAGAAATTAGATTTTTCTAGGTTAGATTCTATGATTTGACAACAACTTTGATAACTTTTGAAATTTTGAGAACTTTTCCAATCTTGCACTTCAAAAAAATTTCAATCATTCTTCAACCTAAATCACTCAACAAACCCTTGTATGAACCTTTGATAATGGATATCTTAGAATTTCTACAACTTCCATGAATTGGATGTGCATCTTGACACTTGAATTGAGGCTTTGAATGCTTGAATTGATCTTGAAACCTACATCACAATGTTAGATCCAAAAACATGCATGATGCAAGAAGACATTGACACAATGGATAGATCTTGATTTCTCTAATAAATCTCTAATATATCTACTCTTGAATGCTCTTCATCAACTTTTCTCTTGTGAAATTTCTCTTGAAATCTAATAAAACTTCTCTTGAAATTATTGGTGAAACTTAGTGAAATAACCTTGTATTTATAGGTATGTATCCTTAATTTACCGAAATTCAAATATCATAAACCAAAATTGAAATATAAATTTGGATATGTTAAAATACTGCCAAAAACATAATTTAAGTTTAGGTCCAAAGGTCTAGGGAGGACCCATTCACCCATGGGAGAATGGGTCCCAGGTTTCTATTCTTGGAACACACATGGCTCGAGGTAAAGTTTTATGTATTGGCATTAATTGTTGTCATGTTTCCCCTATGGAAAATGTAATTTATTAGGCTTGTAAATGAATAAATGGGATAATTAAGGCCTAATTAAGCTCAATTTAATTAGGAGGGCCCAAATAAGTGTAAAATTGTAAAGGGATAAATTTATCAATACTAAATTATTGCATTATTAAGTTCAATTTATTTAGGAGGGCCCAAGCAAGTGTGAAAATGTAAAGTGATACATTTTTCTACACTACATTTATCACCCACTTTAGTGAGAGGATGAACCTGCATCAAATTCACACAAATATAGACAATCAATAGAGATATAATTGTACAATCATTGGAAGGATAAGATGACAAATGTAAAGGAGGATGATCAAGCCCCCAATATCTATGATCTCATGTAAAAACCAATGAAGGAACAAGGAGATGCATGCCTATGTTAAACATGTATATGTAGCAATGACAAGGTACTTAATCATACAATGTCAAAGAATAAAAGAAAAGAAAGAAAAATGAAAAAGAAATGGGTGGATCAAGCCTTGACTATCCAACTCGATGTGGATCATGCCTCAGTTCTTTTTCCAAAAAACATTTACATGTGGAACTCACTGTCCACTATGCAAAAAACAATGCACATTGATATAGGCTAGTGAAATATGTTGTCCACTAGGCGAGCCCCCAAGGGTGGAAAATGAGAGAATCTTATTAATCTCCCATACCATACCAAAGTTATGCCTCTGATAACTTTAAGAAGGCACCAAAAAATATGAACTTCAAGCTTCATAAGGCTTAGCAAGCAACATTATGCTAAGAATGGTCATGCTCTTGGAGGATATCAAACCCAATGACAGCAACAAGAATAAAACACATCATGTGAATTAAGAAGATTGCACAATGAAAGGGTATGTGCAGGATCATCATGGAAAAAACAGGCCCTTAAGTGGCAAAAAATTTAGAAAAATCAGTGATAGGAAACTTGATGTAAAAATTTGAATAAGTTATCTAT